>VSDK01023887.1:766518-780331 GCA_009767595.1 Symbiodinium kawagutii
CCGCGAACCCATCCTCTCACCTGTTGGACACCTTTCTACACAGCAAGTCACTGGCAGCTCCTGCCAAAGAAATGAGATCCGTGAAGCCTTAGATGGGCTGGGGCAGCGCATGGCCAATCTGCTGCTGGTCTCACCACGGACAGCATTGCTACGTTTCATCAAAGGCTTCTGCATGACTTACTAACCAATGGATCGAAAGCGTTAATCAACTGTCATGCAAGTGTCACAACCCAACTCTTAGCAAATCGAGTTGATACTAAAGTTGAATAATGCTAACAGCATTATCCTCAAAACTTTGACACACATTCAACGTGTGCCTATCGCGATCCAGGTAGCCATTCAACGTCCCCGCTTGGTTGTAGTTACAGCGGGATGCCCCATCGATCAACTCTTTGGTGAAGAGCTTGTTGACGCCTGACGCAAACGATGCCGCCGACCTTTTTGGATTTGATTCTTTCTTAATCGAAGATTGAAAGTCAAACGTCCGACTTCCGGAAAGTTGAATCAGTCAGCCATCAAATCAAAAACAAGATCAACAATCTGTGTGTGTGTGTGTGCGCGTGCGTGACTGATAGGAATTGCATGAAATGCTGTGTTGTTTCCATCGTTTTGTGCTCCCAAATGATCGAAAAGGTAGGCGCTTCAAGTGCGCGGGTTCGGGGGTCAGTTGGCAAAGTGAAGAGCAACAATTGCGCACGCTGTGGTGAAACAAACACTCGTAAGTCAAAATCGTAAAAAAAGAAGGTGTCCGAAACGCTTTTGAAAGTCAACTCAGAGTTACGAGTTTGAGGCTTGGGAAACCACATGAAACCATCAATCTGCTTGGGTACACCTCTGTGGACC
Organism: Symbiodinium kawagutii; assembly: GCA_009767595.1. Lineage (NCBI taxonomy): Eukaryota > Dinophyceae > Suessiales > Symbiodiniaceae > Symbiodinium > Symbiodinium kawagutii. The sequence continues at coordinate 767,362 of VSDK01023887.1, forward strand.
ATCCACCCACTCTCAGCCCGGACGACCTAAGCTAGCGAAGTAGTCATAGGCCGACACCTACAGCGCGCTGCAGGAGTGGATACAGGTTGGTATTTTGGTTTGGAATGGATAATCCTGGGGGAGAATGCTGGCTAATGTTTGATCATGTTTCATGAATCACTGATATCCCCAGTTGAAACAAAGATGCAACCTCCCAACTGAGTATAGAAAACTATAATTCATCTTCCAGCTCCTAAGCCCGAGGAGATTCCAGCCCTTAGTTTCCAGGAGAATAAAATATCTAAAGCACAATTCTTTGTATAGATGGCTCAAGCTACCCAGTTTTGCACCCATTGTTTGTTTGTTTTTCTATTAAACGTGGTGGTTCTCCACATCCATGAAAGTTAAATCCAGGGTAAGTTATGAAAATGCCAACCAGCAAACACAGCGAGCTAACCGCTAAAGCCTGGTGACTCTCAGCTGGACTCAGCAAGCACCCCCAATCCAATCCCTGTTGCTCAGGCATGCTCACATGTGATATTTGAATAGTTATGCACAGCATCGATCCATATATATATACACACATACAGTACACATCTTTATGAGCAAAATATATGCATCTGAATAAAGCAAAGGTGCCAAAACATCTGCATGTAAATGTACATGTGTAAAGTTACATGTATATATATACAGATAAATATACATATATATATATTATATATATAATATTTACATATATACATATTAGTATATATATATATACGTAGATGTGCGTATACATCACTAGTCTTCATTCTACATCCCAGTGCCCCCTTGGAGTTTTGTTTGAGCATCAACCAGACCTGCGTCAAGTTGAAGAGCCCCAGAGCCGTCAACATGTCTTCGGGCGTGGAGAAGCTGTGATTCAAATCCTCAGCGCCAGGTGCCCCCAGCGATCCAGTGTGCCAGGTGCCACGCTGCCGGGCTCTCTGGGCACCCGCTGTGTTTAACCATAGCGAGCTTTGTCGTTTCTTTCGGCACGTGTGCAGTATATGTTGTGGCTATGATCCACCTCTATAGTGGCTTTTCCAGAATAAGGAGATACGGACTGATTCTGAAGGTTAAAGTGGCAACATATCTGGACAGAACATCCAAACGTGTCAGTTACACTCTGGTGATCTAACATAGCAATGGATAATCCACCATTTGTAGATTATTTACCAATTGGACATGGTGATTTTCCATTGCCATGTTACATCACCAGATTGTACAATCAATTCCAAGACCAAAGCTGCAGTGCTTGGCTTGGAAGCATAGTTTCCCATCCTGCAATCCCTCGATGCCCTTCTCAAATCATCAATCCAACACATTTCCAAGGCAGCACCCCACAATTTTCAAGCAACTCAAATGATATGATTGCTTGGATCCCACTCAATAATGGCACAACTTTTAAAGAAATCCATAATTCGAAATGTCCAAGATAAAGTGCACCAATTGTTTACTTTGTTACACATCTTAAATCCCTAATTTGAAATGTCTACTACAGAGTGTAGCCATTGTGACTTCTTTACACATATTTATTTGCATTGAGTTCAATGATTTGTAAAACTTCTCTTTTGCTAAGCAATGTGTGGCTTCAAAAATGTACAACTTCAAAAGGATCCACCCCCTTGAGCATTTCTGAAAAACCCTTGAAGACACCCAATTGATCTGAGGAGCACGGTTTATCTGAGGTGAGCCAAAATTGCTTTTGAAGAGGAAAGCATAGGAAAGCTTAGCTAAGAAAAACTCAGGAAAGCTCAAGAAAACTGAGCTAATCTAGTTTATTATGCAGTGAGGATCCGTGTGCCCCTGCAATTGTTTTCCTTGGCCAGTTCAAGGAGGGGATCCCTTTGGTTGTTGGTGGGGGGGGGGCGGATGGAGCACACAGTAAAAAACAAAGAGCATTCATTGATGTAAATTACATGTACAACTTGTTGTTCTTCCGTGCGACAGAAGTCTTGTTTGCACACCCATGTGACGATCCTCTCTTCACCATGCATTGTTAAATGCACCCAGTCACTGTTTGGTGGTTCCCATCCCCAAAAATATGAATGAGTCAACAAACCATACCAAATAAAGAGAAAATGGGGCATGTTAAAACCACCAGCTAGTAGCTCTTCAACCATTATTGCTGGTTATTATTCCCTTATCTTAACCATTCTCAATGGTTGTGCCCACCAGTTCACCAACCAGTAGCCCACAAACATCTAGCGGCAAATTTCCCTGTACCGATGGCTCTGCTCCAAGGCTCTTGGAGCTCATAGATTTGGTCGAAGCGATCCACGGTCCGTCGCACGACAGGAATCACGCGCAAGGGGCTGAGGCCATAACCTAACAAGTTGATGTCTTTTCAGGGGTGTGAAGGCAATCAAGGTGCCCTGGTTGAGACGACAAACGTGTCGCTATATTCTTAAAGCAGGGATAACCTTTGAGCGCAAATAGTTTGTGATTTACTCCCCAAAAATGGGTGCTTCTGTGATATCGATCTCCCATTGACAACAAATAATGATCGCTATGGCTACGGCATGCTACAGTATGCCTGCTAAAAATCCCCTCAAGGCAACCAGCAGTTTCACCATCCATTTACATGCTGATAGCATTTGCATTCTGGTAGCTACTGTCTAGCTGCCTTTCCAATATACTCTCCAGCAAATTCATCTGCAAGAAAATCCGCTTTGCAACGTTTTTTCTGGTGATTTTGTGTTTCCAGCTTAATCTAGCACAAGGGGTACATGCTGCTAGATAGAGAGGTAGATAGATAGATAGATAGATAGATAGATAGATAGATAGGAAAATAGATAGATAGGAAAATAGACAGATAGATAGATAGATAGATAGATAGATAGATAGATAGATAGATAGATAGATAGATAGATAGATAGATAGATAGGAGAGATAAAGACATACACATGTGTATCCATAAATCTATCTATACATATACACACATATAAAGAAGCCCAAGGGAACCCCTCCCAGCAGCTTCACCCTGTAACCGAGCTGCGGAGTACCGCCCGGGTGGCCGCCCGCCAGGCGCTGTCTGTGTCCAGCTCCACACGGAACTTGGCCCCGTCCCAGATGCCGATCACACCGTTCGTGCCATCCTAAGATGCAATGGTGGAGAACTGGTGGTGAAGTGGTGGTTAATGTTTATGATTCATGGTGAATTTGTGGTGGTTACTGTAATCAATAATGATTTATCACCATGGTCATAATGATTGGTAATGGTCAAGGATGATGATAATGGCTAAAAGTCACTTATGATAATGATTCATGGTTAGTTGGTGGTTAGCTGATGGTTAGCTCATGGTTGAATGGCGGTTCATTGAAGGCGAAGTGATGGCAAATGATGGTTCTCTGTTGGTTGATTGATGGTGATCTGATGGCATATATGATTCCTATGATTATTCACTAATGGTTGATTAATGGTAAATTCATGGAAAATTGATGGCAAATGATGGTAAAGTGATGGCTCATACAACATCATGGAAACTGTTTGTTCAGAAAAGCAAACGTGTAAAAGCAAAGTACACATTGATACGTATATACGTCAGTATGAAGTAGTGTGTGCGTAAAGTGTGTGTGTGTGTATGTAACCACAGAATGGAAATGGTATCAAAAATGGGTTCGTCTACTTGTACCTATTAAGGTGTATGGAAATACTTACAAAATGTACCCTACCTTAAGGGGGGAGGGGGGTGGGGGGGGGTATGAAACTTAGCACGTTCCGAACGCAGAACGCAAAACGCGCGTTCAGGAACGCAGGTGCTGAACGCTGTGGTGTCTAGGGGGTGGTTTTCAGCTCGCAGTGCCCTGTTCAACTCTTCCCATTTACTAATAGCCAAAATCCTTTTTTCCCAGCTCCAAAAAAAATATTTACTATTATACTTTACTACAATAAATGTAGGGGGTGGTTTTCAGCTCGCAGTGCCCGGTTCAACTCTTCCCATTTACAGACTAATAGCCAAAATCCTTTTTTCCCAGCTCCAAAAAAAGATCCGGGAAATATTTACTACTACAGTATACTCTACTACAATAAGCGCTCCGAATCCATTTTGCGGCAAAAAACAGAAAAAAGAGATCCGGGCAAAAAAAGCAAGACAAATGAACAGGCCAAGCATCGGAAACAAACGTTTTCTCAACGTCCCAACATCTGCAGAACATTGTCTACCTAGACAGAATCTCCAATCGCGAACACTGAAAATCACACAAGTGAGCCTCATGCCAACGGACTTAAAGAATCATACCCAACAACCAAAAAAAGGAACTGGGCTGAACGCAGGGTTCCGAAACGCAGGTTTTAAAAACGCAGGTTCTGAACGCCAAAACGCGCAGAACGAAACAGCCAAGGTATGAAATAATAAAATCAATTATTTCGAACTGTTTGAGTACCGTGGAAAATAAACTATTTCATAACTGTTATAGTGCTAAAATATTAAATTAAAACCCCTCATGTTTGTTGCAGAAATCAACTCTGGGGGGTTGAGAGTGACCCAACAACCTCAAAAATAATAACAATTTCCAGTTCGAATCATGTCTTTGAGGGGGGGGGCGGGGGGGGGGGAGTTCCTTTGAGAGGCAATCAAACTTGGCAAGAATCATCTATATGCATCTATCATCATCGACAGCCACAGCAGCAAATGCTTTTCCCTCTTTCTTTCCGCACTTTCCCACTTTCGACATTTCATTTCCAATGCCAAAGATTCAATAAATATTCACCAAATTTCACCTATATACTTATTTCGAACATCATCAAATTAAACCAAGGTATGTTCGACACAAATTATTTTAGGGGTCTGTGACCCCTCTGACACCCTCAATCCTTGAGGTGTGGCACCAGCATTCGCAAATATAACCAGAAAATACCTCCAAAAAGATCATTAACGATTGTCGTAATTAAAGCTTGGTTCCACCTAAGCTTGTTGGGTAATCCAGGAAACAATCAACCAGTGGCAGTTCGACAGAAATTATTTTGGGGGTCTCTGACCCCTCTGAACCCCTCAAACCTTGAGGGGTGGCATCAGGAACCAGGAAATAATATCAAGAAATACTCCCAAAAAGTCATTAATTATTGTAGCCATGGGAAAGTTTGCCTAAAGCTTGTTTCCACCTAAGCTTGTTAGGTAATCCTGGAAACAAAATAAAATAGACTACTTCCAGGGGGCTTAAGGTCCCACACTTCTTTTTACTATCAGTCAGGGATCCCTCTCTACAACATTTTCTCTGACACTCTTTGATGACCAAACATTTATTCTTTACAATTGTAATGATATGATTCTACAATCCCAATAGTTACAATGGTTACAGACTTTACACTTCTAGCGGTTAGACTTTACAACAATCCCAAAGCAACAGCAATATTTATTTCACTCGTATCTCACTACCAGGAGACTGCAGAAAAACTTATAATCCACTACCCAGTATGCAAGTACATCTGAATACTTCTGACACATCCAATTTACAATTTATTTCGAAATAATTCTTATGTAAAATTATTTTGGATTAATTATTTTGGATGAGAGTCTATCAGCAGCAATAGAATAGACCCCTCAAGATAATAATTATCAACAATATTATTTTGCCCCCTCAACACTCTCAAGATACCAGATTGCAAAAAGGTTAATTATTTTGAGAATATTATTTTGGAACAGAGTACCCCCCCAAAATAATTTGCTGAAGGTAGGGTACATCTTACAAACCCTGCATCATTGCATGAACCGGCCAATAAAGTTGGATTTTGCTCACACATATCGGACATTGGGTGTTCTGTGCATACGCAATGGTGATTGTTTGCCATTAATGATACCTGGGTATGGCCGGATGCAATCAAAACGATGCGAGAGGCACATCAAAGTGTTCTTCAAATTCTGCTTTTGGCAACCATAATTGAGACCTGATGATGGGTTGTTACTGGCTGAAGCAATGTGTTATGGATGCGGTTTGTACGCGGACATGACATGTTTGCTACATACTTGGGTTTTTCCTGGAAAATCTCCTGCAAGCACTGTTTCTCCGCTGGACGTAGATTGCCCTTGTCTGCTGTGCAGGGTTTGAGTCGTAAGCCTTGGCCCTGTTGGCTCACTGACGACTGCTTCGGATGGTGAGGACTGGTGGTCCCTAATATGTAGGGCATGGTCCCTGGAAAAGCATGGCTTGTGCATGACAGATTTTATTGCTCTAAGAAATGTAGCGTCTGTGACTGCGACTCTCCGGAATAGAAGAGCCCTGGCTCACAGCTACGATGACCATCAGCAGGAAAACCACGAAAATGAAGAAAACAACGCACGCACCAATGAGGTTTCCAGCCCCTGCTTGGCTTTTAGCCTTCGATCCTTCTCGATCTTTGCTGCTGGCCTTGTGAGTTTGGATCCACACCGGGCCAGGGCCTGTGAATGTACACATCAAGCCCTCTCCACTGGCCATAGTTCCAAACAGAGAGTTGGAGGCCATACCCACGCTGTAGTTCACTGTGTCAGCCCATGCCACCAGGTGTCCATTATCAACTACCCTGCATTCCCCTGGCTGTAGCTGATACTTGATACACGAGCCCGTGCAGCCGAAGGCCACTGAACCACGACCACTGCAGCGCATCAAGAAAAAACCACTGCCTCCAAAGAGCCCTTGAGTGGCACTTTGCATCCGAGTTTGAATGTGGACACTTTCCTCTGCACATAGGAAAGCACCTGTGCGAAACACGACGCAAGTCTGAACATGACCTTCAAAACAACTTGGCACCATTGTATGGACAATATATCGCAGAGGGGGTACGCATACGGAACCTGAAACACTGTCCTGACGAATGAGCATTCCAATTCCGTACCAAAAATTACGGAAAAAACATCATCAATCTCCACAGCTGGTTTCCTACAACTTATATCACAATGATCCATCTCAGCTCCTCCAAGACAGCAATTGCAATCAATCATGCGGTACAAATGTAGGAAGCTGTAATATCAAGGTGCTTAAACTAATTGTTCACAGTAACAGTTGATTTTAAGTGGTCAAATCAACACTTTCCGTCGCTCCTACTTTGCTGTCCCAAGAAAAATGGTCGCTTCGGATACGGATTTCCATTAAAAAATGCCCTTCAACTTAGCCAAATGGTTTAAAATTCAGAAACATGTTTAAATACCCCTGTCCACTCAGATGAACAAGCACGAGACACTCCAAAAACGACCATAAATCACTAAACACAATCAGAAATCACACCAGAAGTCCTAAAAAAACGACCATAAATCAACATAGAAACCATCCGCTCTCCATAGAAAACACCCGATCTCACCACTGGTAGCCGCCCCTGCCTAACCAGCTCCCACCGGGCCCACCTTCAGTCACCAGGATGCCCTGCACCGCACCACCCAGCTGTACAGCTGCGATGTCACCCAGCTCTTGAGGCGCCACCAAGACCTCCCCGGTGCCGCCACGGCAGCGCAAGGTTTGAAGAAAGAACGACTCCTGGGCAACAAAGGTGGATGGCTCATGGATAACCATCATTAATATTGTATATATTATAGTAGCTAATGATTAATGATGGGTAATGACTAATGATTATAGTGGATATAGTGGTTAATATATTATAAGCCATGATTATACCACTAATAGTGGATATAGTAGCTAATGATCAATGATGGTTATATAATGATTAATGATTAATGAATTCATATGGATATAGTGGTTGGACGAATTCATCATTATAGAACCATCATGGTAAGATTAATAGTAAATATAGTGGTTAATGGATAAATGATGGTTATATAATGATTAATGATTATCGATAGTGGATTATCGATAAATGATTAATGTTATCATGGATAACCATCATTAATAGTGGATGATATCTATAGTGGTTAATGATTAATGATGGTTATATAATGATTAATGATTCATGATAATGTAATAAGTAGCAATAATAATAATAATAATAATGATAGCCAACAAGAACGACCAGGACTGGTGACATGCAACTGGAACTGCTATCTGCCGCCGTTCTTGTTCATGTTTGTTCCTCTCGTGAGTTGTTTGTTGTGCTTGCGTGCTGGCTCTCTCTCTCTCTCTCTGTTGCTGGATTTGTTGCAGTTGTAGGGATTGTTGTTTGCGTCATCGTTTGTTTGGTCTTTGCTGTGTTTACGTTTGTTGACTGCAGCTCATGTCTCTGTTGTTGCTAGATATGAAATAGGACATATATATGTAGAGATTTCGCTCGCTAGGCCACGTGCAAGTCATCTATCAAATCATCCTCTTGCTGTGGCCATGGGCCCATGCAGCCTGGAGTCGTTCGTCAAGAGACTTCGCGCAGCTCCACCAAGCAAACCTCCCAGTAAGCTACCTCCTGAGTTTCCCAAGCCTGCTCCAATGTCGACCTCAGCGGCTAAGGGTCGGTGTTTGGTACTTCACCCGTGAGTGCCAAGGTTTGGAAAAGAAAAAGACGACTGATGGTGAAACAAGCATCAAGGATCATCAAAGTAAATGTGGCATACTTGGTTGCTATACTTGGTTCATCAGCGCTCATCATATAACATCATGCTTGATGTTGATATACTTGGTTGCTATCAAGCAAAAACAGCCATCAATTTTGGCTCTGGCAGCAGTTGCTGCAGGCAAAGAACATAGCACATTGTGGGGCCCAGGAACCGGTGCTAACATGATGTCTCTTGGCACGGCATGAGCCACGGCATCCATGACTGCCAGAATAGATTCATGATGTAAATAGACTCATTATACAAATGAGAAGGGCAACTGAAGATTCCCAGCATCAGTCCTGCTAAAACCAGTAGAACCCCAACTATTCAACTACGTCTTTGTCCAGTGGGACCCATTCTACTGTGACCCGCGATCGACTCCCTCGTGTTTTCCCCCTGTTCAGGGGACCCGCATCGAAAGGTCAGTGACCTTTCGCCGGATTTTATCTCCTCAAAGATTATAGATTATAATCATTGGTGCGTGCACTGAGACTTGGTTTCTATGCTTTTATGTTTTCTGTCTTGGCTCCAGTTGTCTTTACCAAAGAGCAATGATGTTTGCCACAGCATTTTTTGCTTTCTTGGCCACTGGTGTTTTGAAACCAGGCATGTTGCATGTGGCTGTTTGTGCTTCTTGGCTTGGGGGGATGTGGATTGCACAGGGGCAGCTTACAATCACTGGGTGGTTTACCTTGTAGGGTTTCGACTCGCTCGCGTATACATTTCAGATCACATGTGGTGGTTCCTTAAAGTATTGGGGAACCCCCGGCCCCAAATCATCCTCTCTTAACCATCTGCAGTAGTCAATTCCATCCGTATATGTGGGGCTTTCAAATGAGAATTTAACAACTCTCGAGCATCAGCAACCATTGTCAGCCAATGATGGACCATTCTTAACCACTGCTTTTGACCCCCCATATAGTTGGAGCACGGCTCATAAAACGCCGTGGTGTTTTCTTCATTTTTTGCATTTTTACTACTGCATAAAACATTCGGTTCCTACTGCATCCGTCACCATTGCATGCATGTCCCAACTCTAATAACGTTCGGTTCCTACTGCATCCGTCACCACTGCATGCATGTCCCAACCCTAATAACGTTCGGTTCCTACTGCATCCGTCACGACACGCCATCGTTCATGTGCACCCCCAACAACTGTATCCATGACCCGATTCTACGTCCTTTCACGTCTGATGGTTTACTTCATAGACTCACTTGATGAAAATTTGGTGAGCTGGCACTAGTTGACTCGGATTTTCAGAGCACGGAAAAAAGGACTTTTTTGTGCACCCTCATGCGAAACATGTTGAAACACAGTGGAATTCCGTGTTCAGAATGACAAAGACATGTAGCCGTCAGATCACGTTCCTACACGGCGCAATATGAGCCGTGAACCTAGTTTGTTTTTCTATGTATATGTAATGCTTTTATTGCTGTTGACAATTGACAATTAACAATTGACAATTGATCATTCATTTCTGATCAATTCATCAATCTCACATGGGGGTTGCCAATTATATGCCCCCAATATGGTGATTTCTCAAATAAGGGCACCCCTAAATCATCCCATATTACAGTAGTCATAAACCATCCATTTTGGGTGCTCCCTATGACTTGAGAAACCACCATATAATAGTTGTTTAGCCATTATTGTTGTTGCTTATCCCCTATTACAAACTATCATATCATCATATCATCATACCCCCTATAAAACCACTATTAACCACCATAGAGTTATTAATTAAATGTTGTTGCTCATTATCCCCTCTCAGTCACCAGAATGGATGGTATCTGCTCCCCATATCGTTGGCCACCCAACCAACCCACGGTTCCATGGATCAGCCGCGTCACGTTGGACGTCTTGGACACCAAGGCGTCGTTCTCCGCCAGCACCGCCGCTTGATCCGGCAGCTGGATCTTCAGCGCCGAAGCCGAGGCACCGCGGAGCACTTCGAAGGTGGCCATGGCCGGTGGGTCCCAAGGAGGGGAGTCCCGATCAGATAGGCGGCTAGTCATGCCTTATGGTTGGTATACATGGGTTTTGATTATGATGATAGTGATGGTTGGCTGGGTTGGTAAATGGGTTATGATGACAGTGATGGAGTTGGCTGATTCCGAAGCGATTTGTGATACTTAATGGTTGATGAATGGGAAATTGATGGTTGATTCACATTGATTGACCATAAATTACTGTGACTGATTCTAAATGATGGTTGATTAATGGCAATGTAATTGATGGTTGATGATGCTTCATGATCCTTATGCAATGTTGGTTGACGATGTTCATCCAGGAGATGGAACTGATACCCTTCGTAAGCTTCGTGATGATGGTCAGGGACTTTGTTTTGACTTCAAGAGTTTATGAATCTATGAATGATTCCCCCGAAGTGATATGTAGCCAAGCTCTGAAAAAGTAAGCAGTGCATGGTTCGTATTGTGTTTGGGAGTCAAGCACTGTGCTGCCAGGCAAACATTGGAAACCATGATCACTGATGATCGCTGTGCCTATTATGGAGAATTCGTGCACGACATGTTCGCTCCTGGCAAGGACGATTTTGACAAGTCCTTGAACCGTCTAAAGCAGCTGAGGCGAAGAAAGCTGCCAGAAAGTGGCGGCCCATTCGTCTGTACCCAGTAGCTTACAAGTGTATCATTGGATGATCCGTTCAGCACAGGATGAGAGCTGAGCTGTCAATCTCCCATGGTGCCAAGGGCCCTTAAGGGTTGTCTGTCCAAACGCCATCCCCCAATGGATATCTTCTGCAGGGTGGTGTTTTGGAGACCCCAAGCCCAGCCCAAACCTGCACAAAAGCTGCAGTGCTTGTTACCGCCCAAGCATCATCTCCTGCTGGCTGAAGATTGAACAGCTTTGCAAAGCCTGAATTGCTGAACAAAAGAATGTTGTGAGGGGATCCCATAAAGACAATTTTCAAGACTTTCCTCACGAAGGGTTGCGAGTGCAAGTTGTTCACAACCATCAACTCTTGTTGTGAGGATTCGTATGTTTATTCTGTTTGCAGCAGGTAGTTGCGGTAAAATCAGCCATGAACTATTCCCAAAGAAAAAAGTAAGCACACGAGCAAACACTCATACTAAACTATTGGAGTATGGGGGTGCCTCAAAATAGGTGACCCCAAAATTGCTGGTTTATTCATTACTACAAATGGTTCATAAACTGGATGATTTGGGGATACACCTTCTCTGAGAAACACCCATATGGCTGTGAGTCAAAACCCTGTACCCCTGGGTCCCCAATCAATAACCATTAATTTGCCTATAGCTTTGTTGGTTAGGTTCCCCTACTGTTCTTACTTGATATTGACCCAGAGCCATATCACGAAGCTAGCATGCAAACCAAAGGATACCAAAGGAGCCCTCCGCACTGGCGGTCTACGTGCCAATTGTCATTGCAAAACGAACCACATCTGCACGTGCTACTGTTGTGTCCAGCTTGAGGTCGAACATCAAAACTCCGTGTGACCCCCGTGCCAAGGAGCACAAAGACAACAAACAAATGGAAAGTCCACTAACATGATCCAAACAATCCGTCATCCAAAAACATCCACTAGAGTCTAGCCCCATGTCCGTCCAAAGCCCTGGAGATGTAGCCTCCTGTATTTGTAATCTAACGTATATGTTGGATGGAAATGGATAATCCCCATTAAAGCCCCATTTCTGTTCAAAGCACTGGAGATTGCCATCTATTCCAGGAGATTCCCATGGTAATGTTCAGGTGAAGCACTGGAGATGTACTTGTTCTTGGAATAGATCGCTGTGCCGCCCACATCGATGGTCAGATTGGCAAAGCTTCGAGTCAGGGTTCGCCCGCCCGGCTGGTCCGATGCCTCAGGTGTCAGATGAGCCCATGACTGCTGGGCAGAACGCTTCAAGTTGAAGACTTGAACATGGCCAATGCCTTGTACTATATACAAAAGCGTAGAATCTTATGTAATATACTAGATTTTGCCCCCCAAAAAGTTGAGATGGTTAAGTTTGCAAATGCATTTTTTCCAAACCGCTGGATGTTGATTATTGAGGGCAGGACCTGTGGATGTTGAAGGCATGTTCTGACCCACATATCAAGAAGAACAAATTCAAAATTATTATACATGATATCAAGTTCAAGTGCATTCTCCCAAAGAAGGATTTTCACTTTCCCGCACAGTATCAAGTTTGAGTTTTGGGAATGCGCGCCGTAACCCAGAATGTATGCCACCAGGCGCGCATCATAAAAATGACATACGAAAAGGTTGCTTGAGGACAGCAACTCATGATGCTTGATAAAAGATCCCGATGGTCAGCAGCATTACTACATATGAGTTAATATAGTCATTTGTATACTGGTCGGCGAGTCGTTCCAGCTCAAAAAAATAACTCCAATACTTACCATTCTCTACTATTATGATTAATTGCTGACTTGCTTTTGCAAAACTCCGGTATTTGAAGGTAGACCAGTAGCATTTATGGCGACATCGGTGCTGACTCGTCAACAATGGGGGCCTCCCATGCATCAA
>VSDK01023887.1:781486-805461 GCA_009767595.1 Symbiodinium kawagutii
AGCCCGCCACCGATGCCAAGATGCTGAGCAATGGCAGGATGCCACCAACCATGGCAGGCGAAGCGCGAGAATGGAAGGATGAGACTGCTGGTGATCATCACTATGGGATGGATGGGATGGATGGTCTGATGGTGATGTCAATGGTGCTGGTGACTGCTGCTGGTCATGATCTGGGGATCATTGAACATAGATGGATATCAATTCTATCATGTTTGTAACCAGTCTAATCACATGTTCAATGATGATGTTGGTCATGCTGCTGCAGCTGCCAAAAGGCGGTAACCTCAAGTGGGAGGTGCTTTGCCTTAACTAAATTTCATCTCTGCTTCTTTTGAAGGTGCAAAACGCTGCGCGCTCGCAACAGTTCCCATGGTTTCCATGCATGCAGTCAGTACTCCCAAGTCCAACGTCACTGGAGGCATGGCCGTGGCCGCATACCCACAGCAAGTGCAAGGGTAACGCCAAGCACTCACCACTGGCACAGTGCTCCTCCTTCGCTTTGAGCATGGCCATCTTCTCCTTCGTGGCCGATCCAATGTTGAGTGCAAGATAGTGCAACCATCGGACATCAAAAAAGAATCGCCATTTCTGAAGCTACTCATGCCTCCTCATGTGATTCAACTAGCAAAAAGCTGTTCATTCCAAGCTGCCTCGTGGATTTCCAGGGATCATAAGATGCTACTTCATCCCCTTCACTCGCAGGTGACCCATGATGACCCCAGCTGACCATGGGGGGAGGCTAGTTGGCGGTCCTGCAAGGCATTCATTGCCTTCTCCCTTCGTTCCTCGTCTTCACGACCAGCATTAATCTTCGCCCTCACCTGGACCCCAGGGATCAACCCCAAAGCGTTCCAAACGAAGAAATGGACGCGACATTTGATCCTCAAAGGATGACCATGATATGAACATATTTTGAGACATTGCAACTTTCAGGGCAAATAACATCCTTTGGAAAGTACCATGTCTAGGATAGTCATGATCCATGCATCACCTCCAAAATTACCCGTACAACAATTCACACACACACACACATGTTTGTAAGCTGGTCATGTTCACCGAAGATCCCTCCAGAGCGGTGTTCAGTTACCCCCGATGAACGATGGTTGTAGATCTATTCCAACATGCGACGACTGATTCTGCTTGCTCCTGGAGGCTCCTACACCTGTCACACATTCACAACCAGCAAGGCAGTGGCCAGTGGCCAGCATGGCCACATGTGCAGCGCTGCGCAGCTTGCCTTTTCCATCATTTGTTCGTGCTTTTGTTGCTCCATTTCCTGAACGTAACTGCTGCTGCGCTCGTGGCATCACAACTGCGTGGCAGTCAAGGGAAGAAATGGAAACTGAGGAGTTTCTGGTGGTTGTTTGGTCAAGATTCTTTGAACGCTTGCTGGTGCATGTCCGTTCTTGGTGTGTTTGATGGTGTTTCATGTTATTTAATGGTATTCAATGGCATTTGATGGTATTCAGTGGTATTTAAACTAAATCTTTAATGGTGTTAATATAAATCTATTTATATAACATGTTTGGCATCCTCTCAAGCATTCCAGAAAACAACATCACGAGCAACAGTCGCAAATGATTTGCACATTCTCTGGTCAGTGCCACGCAGACCCAAGCCTTGAGCCACTTCTGATATTCTGCAGTTTTCTCATTGAGCTTCTCCAAGCCTTTCCTGACCTTGGCAGCGAGGCCGCCAAGAGGCGGGCATTGCTAGGGCCTTTTACCTCAACCTTGCACTGCTTGACCAGCCATCACTTGGGTTGTCTTTCTCCCATCGCTTGTTGACTATATAATCTCTTTGTGTGTGTGTGTTGGATTTATTGATTTAACATCCGACTCAAGAGTCGTTTCTTGGTCCATACAACCGCGCTGGATCAGATGGGTAACTAGGTCAAGACAGTCAAGACCTTATGATCTCTGGGCAATCTCAGAAAACAAACAGGCAACAGGGGTTTGCAAGATTTCACCCATGGAGTTTTGGAGTATAGACGTGGTTTTGATCTACCAAGATTGCTGATAGGTTGGTACCGTCACGATGAGCGCGCCTATAATGCAGCACTTTTCCATCAGTGGCTGCTGTCAATTGATCATCGCTAATCCTCGAATCCTGTGATGACAAACAAACAAAAGAAAAACTCACCGATTTAGCCGATTTCCCAAGCAAGCGAGTCAAAGCACCTGTTTTGACGCTCCGACTCTGAGCTTTGGTTTGCTTGAAACGGAAAAAAGATCCTCCAATCCGCTCGATCTCTCACATACACACACACACACACACACACACACACACACACACACGCACACACACACACACTCTTCTTGAAATAGGACAAGTAAGTGCAAAACACTCACGCTGGGAGCACGACAGCGATGCTACTGAGAAAGTGCTACAGAGACCTTCGGACTAGTTGAGGACGTTAGAGTATGGAGCACCATGATTCATCCACAGGGATTCGTTTGCTGCCTGCTGGGTCTGCAAACACACTATCTACAAACTGGCCTAAGTCATTGCTCAGGTTGATGAATGGACCGGTCGGAAACCCAGTCACGATACATTTTGGGATTAACTGATTCCCTCCTTGTCCTGCTCCAAGAGGTCTGGCTCTCACCCGATCCCCGTTCCTCTGACACTGAACATAATGGGGACCGATGTTTAAGATCTGCCACGCTTGGTTGCCAGCAATTGCCCGTTCATGAGGTTGCATCTGATCTTTCTTGTTGTAAACGAAAGTGAAATTGGCGAAGTATTGGTTGTACCTCAACCAGTCAAGGATTCTCCCTATCCCATCAGCATGGTGTCGTTCGACCCTGCCGGCACAAATCACAACAACCTGGTCGAGGTAGGCAAAGTTCACCTTAAGTCTATCCTTTATGAGGTCCAGAACCTTGTCATCGGGGATATGTGTGTCACAAAGGCCAATGGTATCGATAATATTGACCTTCCTCTGTTGACCATTCACCAAGCCATTCCCAGCATAAATGCTTATGTCTCTGGTGACAGAAAAGGCAGCGCCCCTGGACTCAGCTACTGTCAGGTTGAACAGTAGATTGATCAATCTGGACTTGCCACAACCTGCCGGCCCAAAGAGGAGCACATTGAAGGCCTTTTCATCTTCCTTGCTGAGTCCCTCCGGTGATCCGCTGTACTGGAGGAAACCAGGGTATTCTTGTCGATGGTACAAAGGTTTTTTGGATGTATATGGCCAAAGGTCTGTCGGAAGGCGATTCAACTTTTTCCTGGCCTCGTCTGTCAAATGATCCTTGAAGGTCTTTGCCAATTTCGAGTCTCCATCCATCTGCCAGCTGATCCAGGATCCTGTCTGAATATAGCGGGCAACATGCTCGCTATTTCGCAACGTGACAGAGTAGGAGGTCCCTCCACAAATCTCTGTCATCCGAGAGTCCACATAGGGATCCATGTCGAACTCCTCGTACACAAAATGGCCATCCGGCAAGGGATTGTCGTGAATTTGAACTCCCTTAGAGCAAAACTCAAAGGTCCAACGGCCATCTGTCACAAAAAAATGCAAGAACTCCAGGCCACTTTCTGTGCGGTTTACACTGCACAGTCTGAGCCTTCTATTAAAAAATAGAAGTCGTGAGACCTGATCACTCCGAAGCCGTGGATTGATTTTGAGGAGATGATCAGCCTTCCACTTCGCTTTCTCATCTTCAACAACTTTGGGCGCAGTTTGTCCCATGCTGGTCTAGAATCTAGAACCGTTTAGCCTTCTTGAGTCTCAAATGCTCAGAAACACAATTTACCATCTGGAAAGGCAAGGATGGAACAAGTGATCTGAACCCTCTTGCTGGAATACACCCATTGTGGCTTGTTCTTTCGTCTTGGTCAATAGGTGTTCCCAGAACGGAGGATGATTATTGCGGATCTATCATGTTCTACTGTCAACAAATGATGTTTGCACTGATATTTGGTGTTTGTCCATGGCCATATCCACATCGTTGTTGATTAGATACAATACCTTTTGCAGTTGGTTAGAAAAAACTAGGTTGATAAAGGATCAACTAAAATACCCCAAAAAACACCATTGTAGTGACAATAAACCATTGTAACAACGATCCTCATAGTATCAAGGAAGAATGCAATTATATAATTATAATTATAACGACTACTAAATAACTATATAGTACAGCAAATGTATTCTAACACTGACTGGTAAAAAATGATAGTGCACCATCGTTGCTGGCTATCATGTCATGTGCCATGCCACATTGGTGACCATAATCACAATTATTGACAATGGTCTACGATATGATAACAATGATCATATAATGACGACAATATCACAAAGACAACAACATCTCGTAATTGTAGCGAAGTATTCATACTATCCAAGCAACAAAACACACATTTAGCAACCACCGTCCACCACTATACACACACAGACTATATATTGTAAAATCATACTTCCAAGGGTCGCCTGTGGTGTTCCACCTTGCTATACCAGCAGCTGAGCTCAAAGCAGTCTCCTGAACGATGAGTGCGCGCTGCCTCAGGTGGGCCACTCAACCATTGGGCTCTGCCGGTAGGCTTATGAGCCTACACTGTGGACCCCCTAGCAATGACTATTCAGCTTACTCTTGCCCATGACTGCAGATGTTCACTTCATCTATACTCACACCATCTCATACTTGGCAATCAACCCAGATGTTCGGACCTTTGGCATGCTGGCATACAACGAACGGTCGGTGCAAAACAGCAGGAAACCAAATCAATCGTCTTGAATCAAATGCATGTCCTTTCCAATCATCCAATCATGAGTCCCTTCCATTTCTGCTGGGGTATCCATACTTGGAGCATCTTGGCCCAACCCCCTGAAGTGTCCAGCCGTCCAAGTCACGCCGGTGTGTTCACCTGCTGCGAGGGCAACACGAACTTGGGCTTGCTCACCGACTCCTGAGGCGCAGTCATGGGTTCATGGGTCGGTTCCTGATCCCAACGGCTTAGACCGCACGCAAGGACCACTCAGCTCTCAGCTGATTGGTGGATTTGGTGAGTTGTTTTGTTGCTGATTTTTTGTGGTTTAAACTAAACCACTATCGCTCATGATTTACCCATCAATTGCTGATTGAGTGCTAGCTGATTTGGTCAAGTGGTCGATTGGTATCATGGGTGCCATCAACGTCATTGGATGGTTGACAATTCTTAATGGGTTGTCCCCGGGCGATCTCATGTAGCAGCATGCTCCCATCAAGGGTCTCAAAACAGCACACTGAGAAACCGGAGTCCTACCTGGTGGCTCCCACCCGGAAAGATAGCAACCATGGCGCATGGGATGACCAGGTGAAGCTTCTGAAAATGGCATGTACATCCTATGTTTCTACACTTGCCCTTCAAATGGCTGTGGTCCTTGCGCTGAAGCTGGGGGCCCCTTCCAAAAGGCGTGTTGAACCGGTCATAGTCCTCCCGACATCAAAGATACACACTTGATTGGCCGAATGGCAAGATATAGTCTGGAAATCATGATTGTTTGGACCAGATCAATCAATGGCATTGTCAATTGCATTGAAACATTGGTCTCTGTACGAGAAATCAGCCTTTCTCTGTGGGTGAATGCCCTGTGTTCCGAGTGAACACTCCAAAAATAAGTAGGATAGGCCATTCCCTTTGTACAACGACATCATCAGCCTTTGTCTCCTTCATTATTTGTTGGGACAACACATCAGCCTTTGTCTCCATCATTATATACTTGTTGCGACAGCGCACATACCGTGACATGCCCATTCTTGGTGCGACCACCATGGCGGGACAGCAGCCGATGCCCACCCCTTCGCAGGCGCTACTTGCGGTTCAGATTCCCGCCACCTGCGATACTCTTGCTCTCTGGCTGTGACCTACCACGACCGCTTCGGCTTCTACAAGGGTCACATTCATTCCCCAACATGTGGGTTTGTGCCAAAATTAATTATAGGGTAACCCATGGGCCCCACCAAAATATGTAATTTACGAAGAAACCATAGGTTTTGGGGTGTACCACTATGGTTTGGCATGTTTGGCACATACCCATGTATGACCACTGTGCATGATTTTTGTTGAATCCGGCCAAACACCATCATCAAAGAAAGGGACGGCCTGAGCTTGCGGGAGATTATTTTGTGGATCTTGGTTCAATGTTATTTCCCCAGCTGTAATTTTCCACATGTTTGGTAGACTCCTGAGCCAACTTAGTTTTTGTCACAAAACACTCGCGACACCAAAATGTGCAAAAAATGTGGGATCAGAGGGCACTTCTCCCAAAGCCAGCTCAACAATGCACGTCGACAACTGTTTGGCTCTGGCCTCCTTGTTCAAGGCTGCCTTCTTCTCGGCAACCAGTTCCTGAGACATGCTCCGACCCCATTCAGGACATTAATTACGCATAAAACTCAACAATCCTTGATCCAACTCTCCAACGGTTGACTTCATTGTAGTATGCTGTGAAAGGCAAGAACCCTGAAAACTTCCCAACCCACTTGCTAGAAAATTGAAGTGTGAGTAATCCTATCATGTTTGTTGGTCCATTGGTCTTGTCATGATAGTATACTTCGAACAACCAAACAACACAAACAGCATAGGTTTCAATCTTTTAACAAACCAACCGCCATCTTTACACGAGAGTAAAAGCAAAGGCAGGGCGTAATCGGTATCGGTACCGTACCATCATCTTTGTGACCATGCCAACTCACATGGAATACCCCCATCTTAGATACCATATTACCAAGTCCAACGAACAAGAAACACCCAAAAAATAATGACAATGATTAATACGGAATGATAAAAGTATCTCCAACCAATGGCCATTGGTTTATTCACTGTGACCATCTCTAAGTTGACCATCAATAAGCATTCAAAATCGCAATTTTTCTTTCAGAACCAAAACCCACCAACCATTAGCTGCGACCATCGCCATTGGTTATGGACCAATAATTTAACCACCAACCATTTATGACCGTATGACAATCTCTCCTCATTGATGATAGACCAACTCAACCATGTATGGTTGATGATGAACCATGATGAACCAATGTTAGTGCTGTTAAAGAACCATTGTTACCCCCATTGGACCACTGCCTATGGTGACCCATGGCCACAACTCTCCAGCACGGCAGCATCGCTCGTCGCCTCTACGCTCTTGCCATCGAACTTGTAGAGAGGAGCCACGCCCGGTCGAGCCGCGACGGCCTGCCGCCGGGAGAGCCACAGGAGACGTAACTGTGTAGTAGATAGATCGGTAGATAAGATTAATCAAATAGATGAAAAGGTCATGATATGTACATCATTGCAGATATTTTAAGCTGGTTGACTGGAAAATCCATCATCGGGAAGTGGATTTAGCAATTTGACTTCCAGGTCAGTTTACCGGAGGGAATAGGTGGTGACTAGGAATTGATGGTGAAAACAGGCATGATACGGATGATTACTGCAACAATCCTCAGTTAACCGTTGTCAACAGTGGACACTCATGCTTCATCATGGTTGATACTGGATTGGAATGGTCAAGAATGGTTGATGATAACTGATAAGGGCTAAAGGTCAATCATAGAGTTAAGATGGGTTATATAATCAAGAACCAACTAGAACAACCTGGGGTTGTCCATGAGAAAAATGTACCTCTGCCAACAGAAATCGGTTGTTTTCACGTCTAGCCGATCGAGCAGATCGGTTGATGCCAACGGGTTGTGTGGCCCGCTTTCTGAGTCGAAAGGGAGAACCCTGAAACATGTTTTGTTGCAAGCAATTGGCTGTCAAGTTCTTGTCATGGATAATATGCACATTTGAGGTCACTGTCGAGAAACGTCAATTGCAATCCAGCACTAGACCAATTTTCTTACAGGAAAAATACCAGGAAACCGCCATAAGTGCTGGCAAAGGGATCCCACTTTCCTGGGTATTTTCCTGCTACCGAATCCTATGAAGCGAGCCGATTCACCCAGAGATCCAACACGGTCCAACCACTTGCTGCCCACCTGTTTTGCATCAGCCAGCCAGTTCCAGTACGCTTTTTCCTTCTCCTGTTTGGAAAATCTGTGGGAATCGCTGGGGGGCCCAAGCTTGAGGTTGATATCCATATGGATCATGATGACGAGGATGATGACGAGGATGATGATGATGATGATGATGATGATGATGATGATGGTGATGATGATGACGAGGAGGAGGATGATGATGATGATGATGATGACGACGAGGATGATGATGATGATGATGATGATGATGATGATGATGATGATGATGATGACGACGAGGATGATGATGATGATGATGAGGATGATGATGATGATGATGATGATGATGATGATGATGATGATGATGATGATGATGATGCTGGTGATGATGATGACGACAAGGATGATGATGATGATGATGATGATGATGATGATGATGATGATGATGATGATGATGATGACGAGGATGATGATGATGATGATGATGATGATGATGATGATGATGATGATGATGATGATGATGATGATGATAATGATGATGCTGGTGATGATGATGACGACAAGGATGATGATGATGATGATGATGATGATGATGATGATGATGATGATGATGATGATGATGGTGAAAGTGAAAGTGATGTGATGATGGTGATGGTGATGGTGATGATGGTGACGACGTGAGCCATAGACCTTAAAAGTCCTTAAATCAATGGAATCATAGACATGGGAGAAACATTCAGACGTTCATCAACGAGCCCCGGGATGAAACCATTGGGCTGGAACGCATCTCCCAGGGATCTCAAGAGGCAGCCCAGCTTGCTAGGGACCATGAAAAGATTTGCCTGGAGAGCTGGAAAATCACGAGGTTTCTTAGCGAACTGCACAGAAATCTGGAAGCGTTTCCACATCTCAAGGTGGGTTTGGGGGCCGTTTCCCATCTGTGGGTTTCCAGCCAGGTGAGTACCAGGCCGAGTGATTGCGACGTGTGACCATGATTGAATCCTTTCGGCGGAGGTTCTGCGTGGTTCATCAGGAGACCATATTCAATGAGAATCAACCAGATACAGGCGATGAGACAACTGCTCAGCTATGTTGCGGGCATAAAACGTTATCACCGAAGCGAATTGCTGAGGAATTCTGTGCCAGCTTTGTGACTCCAACAAAAACCGAACAAACGTGGGCCTTGAATCCAGCTGCCTTCTCGCTCAGTTCCTGCGGCTGCAGGATCGGCTAGCGATGTACTTCGGCTGCATCGGCTAGATAAATACATAAACATAGAAACAAATCACACAGCAATTGTACATATGTTCAAGTATTAATTCTAATAGGTAGAAAAGTGTAGTGTCAATACTGATACTAGTGTAATTGCTATTGCTACTCCGACGCCTACTTATTGCTACTCAGATTGCCACCCCGACTACTGCTACTGCTACTGCTACAGTTACTGCTACTGCTACTGTTACTGCTAGTGCTAGTACTAGTGCTACTGCTACCGACTGCTACTGCTACTGCAGCCACTTCTGCTCCTCCTACTACTACTACTGCTACTACTACTACTACTACTACTACTACTACTACTACTACTACTCCTGCTGCTACTACTACCACCACCACCACTACTACTATGGTAACTGTAACAATATTCCAGTGTTCCTTTAATTGTCTAAGACCCAACAGCTAACAGCTCGAGTGCTGAGGGGTAGCTCAATAAATTTGTACCCAAGTTGGGCTGCAAACCACCGAGGTTGTCTGTATCAAAGGGCTCCTGTTGCAAAGCAGCTTGCATTTCCTGGTGCACGGTCAGCTGTCTCAGGGATGACCCAGGGTTTGGCAATTGCAGAAATCTCTAAGCCTTACCAGAAAGTAAATGAATGATGGGTGCACAAACAAATATAAGTAAACTCTGGTACATCCAAATTACAGCTTGATGTTTTTATCATCCCAAAATTGTTGGATTTTAGAGTACATAATTATATTGCACCCTAAGTCCAAGCATAATAATTAGTATGTCGGATTATTATACATCCCAGAAATTGGTACTAGAATAATGCTTCTCTGAAGATCAAGCACCACAGGTTTGATCCACAGCAGTTCCTTCTTGAAGCTGCATTGCACGAAGACCCTATGAGGATGCATCCCTGGTGCTCCAAGTACCTTCCAAGCACCTTCTAAGAAGGTACTTGGATCCCAAAACCAGCCCCAAGTACAGTCTCACAAGGTATTTCGAGCAGTATGGCATATAGATAATGTACTGCAGCATACTTACAAATATATACATGGCTATGTATGTATATATATATATATATGCATGCATGTATACATAGAATAGGAATTCAATGAATTGATGGTGTAACATGTGCTGCGTGGCTGACAACCTTTATGTGTTGCCAGGTTTGCGACCACGGCCTACTCTGAACAAATCATGTCAAGGAACTGACAGGATCACGCAATGATTCAAGGCATTGGCCAATATCATCTGGTTGCTGGTTTCAATGCCTGTGAAATATATCAGTCAACCAACCAACCATCCCAAAGATTGCTGAAAATAGAACATATGTCTAAAACCACCAATTAGATATCTACCGGAATGGATGCCTGAGGAAAATCCCAAATGGCGTTATCATCAATCTATACAGACTTCTGGTCCCTGGCGGCTCTGGCTCAATCCATAAATACCGTTGAAATGAAAGGTCTTTCCAGAACTGGGTTACGGAAAAAATATCCAGGAAGATAGCCAATTTGAGTTTATCTACCATCAGTTGTAATGGTTTCCTGAGCATTTTTTGTTGTAAGGTTAGATGATGTTAGATGTATGTTTAGAAACCCCTTCCAGATCCCTCCGTATGGTTTCACCTTGTGGTGCTTTGTTGATCTCAATGGAACCAAGTCAAATGCCCAACGGAAAAATGGTCGTCTGGGGGCACCGAACCAGTTTTCGGTTGTTCAAGTCATCGATCTCGTTACGCCTCACGGAGCAACGGTCCAGAACTTCACCGCTGGTGACAGCTGGTGATTACCACTGCTGCAGTCCTGCCGGCCCTATGAAGCTGGTCTTTTTGTCCCGAAGTCATGCGCTTTTTGGCTGCAAACCCCACGGCTTGGAGATCATTGGATGCCTTGGATGCCTATCTGCTCGACTCAGCATTTCCTCCCTTGTCACCTATGGCAAGCTACCAGCCCATCAGAATGTCTAGAGCTAATAAGAAGTCAACATAAACTTCAAACATCGTGCCCTGCCATGCTCTTCGGTTCACATTGAAGGCACTTCGAATGACTGTCACGAGCACAACAAATAGAACTAACGCCCTGACAAGTATCAGGCTAAGCTGCGTCTGGTGAGCAACCAGCTGGGTCGCCAAGGCTATTGGCTGATAGCGGTCAAGCATCACTCACAAACCCAGGTGTTTACGATGTCGCCTTTGAAAGGAACCCCACAATGCTGTTGATACACGTGGATTTCGGTCCAATTGTGGTCTACCCCCCATGGAACTCATGTTCTCTCTACCCTGAATACATGATTCCCTATAGAACAGAAATCGACATCCTCAAATTCTCCATTTCCCTCGGGTGCCTTTGCTGCAACTTCTCCTGAATCCGTTCCTGCTGTCGCCTCTCCATCTCCTACACGGATCTGCGCCGAATCCACCCATTTGGGATCAATTTGAGGGGTACACCATTCGTGGACCTCATATCTTTCTAGTTCCTTGGTGGTAACACAATGTGGACTGCTCTAGAGTTGCTGGCGCTAGAGCGTCGAAAACGTTGCAAGCGTGGGTTCAATCTGTGTGAATAACCATCACCACCCCATACTTCAAGGGAGATCCATAACAAAGTAGCAAAGTGCAATAAACCACCCCCCTCGTTGTACCATAAAGTGCTGGTGATTTCCATGACAAGGAAGTCTTGAACCTGACATTGACTTGAAACACCTGGCGATTGATTCGGTTCAATGCGTCAAGGTGCCAGCTGTAATCGGAGAAAAGAACACAACTCAAAATCCATAAAGGACATTCCGGACTAGTGTATGCTGTTCCAAAACAGCATAAATCCATACTAGTGTATGCTGTTCCAAAAATCCAAACATACGAGTAGGTATCTGCATTGTGATAATGGCATACACTACAAACGACACCCACCAGGTCTAGAAGTCGCAGGAGACAGTAGCAAGAAAAACCTGAAACCTTTTCGGACAGGGTCGACCCTTTGTCTCATAGTTTCCTTGCATTGTTTCAACACCAACGTGGGTGTTTCTCAAAATGGGGAACCCTTGTTTCTGAAAATGGGGAACCCTCCAAATCATCAAGTATTAACCATGAACAAAAGTTAACTAACCACTATGGTCCTATGATTGGTATATCCATGTATATCCCCTTCTTTCTTGGATTTTTACACAACCAACTCGTAGTTCTATTTGCTTTGTGTAGGCACCAACTCTGCAGAGTCGACGAGTTTCAGTGGCTTCCCCACAGCTCCTTGAGCCAAATCCTCAGCACGACGGAAACGTTTCAGTCGTGGCAGTCGTGACTCATCATGAGAAGGCAGGGGAACTCGCAAGTTTTGTGGGTCACAATGATTAAAAATCATCACTATCATGTTTGATGACAATACTACGGCGAAGGTACTGCAGAAGAATCTCTTGTATAAGAATTTGGGGGGCTCGGATTTGTTTCCGCTCCTGTTGGGCCTGAATATAATGTGCTTCTTCGGTTAAGAATTTGAGGGACCCTCACGGTGGCAGTTAAATTCTTAGCAGCCATGGTTTGGGGTAACGATGACAATATCCCAGGCCAAAAACCAAGACAATTTTTTTGACAAAAATTCTTTGCTAGACAACTAAGAGACAAACAAAATTTGAAAAACATGTTATTACTGTCCTGCGCAGGGGGTTGAGCCTACGACTTTTTGGTTGAAAACCGCCCTTTTTGCCAACTGCGCCGAGCAAGCCCGGCCTGGCTGGCCAAAAGCCCGCTTTTAAAACGTCCCTGCGAACATGCATGTTTCTCGCCCGGCTTGCAAAACAAAAAAATTTTCGGGCCTCGAAAAGTTTTTTTTGTCTGGCGGGCCGGCCGGCCTAGTTTGGAGCCCCCGGCATTCTTTTCAAGGCTTGGAAAATGTTGTGAAACCGGTTTCAGGCAATTTTCCAACCGTGGAACAAAAAAAAACTTTTCGAGGCCTGATTTTTTTTTTGTCTCGCGGGCTCGCCGGCCTAGATTGGCGCCACCGGCATTCTTGTCAAGGCTTGGAAAGTGTTGTGAAGCCGGTTTCAACCCATTTTCCAACCGTGAAACAAAAATAATTGTTCAAGCTCCGAAAAGTTGTTTTTGTCTTGCGGACCCGCAAGCCCAGTGTTGAGCCACCGGCATTCTTTTCAAGGACCGGAAAGTGTTGTGAGGGCGGCCTCTTGCAAATTTGCAAGCGTAAAATCAAATCTGAGGAAAGGCAAGGGTGTAAAAAAATCATCCGGTTTTCTATAACAAGAATAATTGGAATAAATACTTAAGAAACTGCTAAGAAATTAAGGGACCCTCGGACCGAAAATCTTGAGCAATCTAAATTAAGAATTTGAGGGACCCTGGACCACAGATTTGGGATTCTTATCCAGGACTTCCACTGTAGTTGTAATGGTGAATGTTGATGCTAATGGTTATTAATGGTCAATGATGGTTCATACGAGTACCCATGTTAAATTCAGTATTACTACGGATAATCACTAGTAAGTATAGAGTGCACAGCGATGCATTGTAATTAATTAACGGTGATGAATTATGGTTAATAATACTTGATAATTGTTTCAAATCATGATCAACAAAACTATGCTCATAATTGATCGTGTTCAATAGGAAAAACATTAACATAAAAACAATCTCCCCAAGAGCCGCACGCTTTTGATACAGCGCGTTTTAACTTTCGAGACAGGGCCATTTGGTGCTTAGGCTCACGTGGGCGCAGGGATGCCAAGGGACACGTGGCTGATGGTCGCGTTGTCCGAAAGGGGGATCTTTCCAACTTGCGCTGAACATGTTCCCGAAACCATTTGATGTGCAATTCGGGATCAATGACAAAGGTCGGCAGAATAACAAAAATAACTATAAACCTTGCTATCCCTTAACCAACCAATGATGATCGCTATCAATTGGGAAACTGCCAGTCTTGGGGGTACACAATTCATGGACATAATCCTGTGAGTGCCTTCCAACACACTGCTACCGTCAACTCTCATCAGCTTCACTCCAGTGCATCCAGCCATGCCGTAACACGCTTAAGTGTACACTTCCAAAAGCTGAGTTTCAGCAATTCCCAAAAATTGCAAACATTCCGTGCTCATCCCCTGATGCTAAGGTGTTTTCCAGACAGTCCATGGATGATTCTTCCTCTTGTGCCATCTCCAGGACCATTGGTTTTGAGTAGCGCATGCTGCCGAAGTCACTGATATGCTTCATCAGTTTCCTGTAAAGCGCGCTGGCCCTTCTCGACCTGGCCATGTCAACCCGTTGTCGTTTTCGTTGTGACGGTGGCGACGTGGGGATTTCACCTTTGAAATAGCTGATCTCATTGCAATAAAACAATATTCCACCTTTTCATTTTGGTTTATTGATCAACCAGTAGATCTCCACCTTTGCGCTGGTTTCATAGCGATAAACCAAGGTCCTGGCCTACTGTTTCCACCTTTGCAATATGACCTGCTAGAAATGGCGGCACTGAACGAAGGATCAACCAGGCAGAAGCACCGGTACCAAAGCCTGTGAATTCACCTGCCATGGTTGGCGTTCCACCGTCATGATCAACGTCATGAACCTCCATCAATCCATCGCCCATAATCAGTATCCATGGTCATCAAAAATGATCCATGGGTGGTTGACTACCACACTTGGTGACCAGTTCACCTTGTGGTGGTTGCAACCCACCCTCTGAAAAATATAAGTCAATCAATCAACCATCTGCTAACAAAATATCTTTGCATCCAAGGGTTCAAAACTATCCAAGGGTCCAAAACACTCACTAGTGATGTTTTTAAACTTTTTCAAAACCAAATCATGTGGACCAGCTTTCAGCTTTGTAGAACCTGATTAGTTGCTTGTTGTCACTGCCCCCTGGCTCTCACCCGCTCAAACTCTGCCCGCCCCTTTCACTTTCCGCACCTTCTCGTTGATTTCCTGTGGCGGAAAGAGGATCGACCCAAGCTGGCGCTCGCACTCAAGTGGCTGCTGCCCCAAGCTAAATTTTCGATGGGTCAATATCGCTTGCTTGTTACTGGTTCATAATAGGGGAGAGGAACCAACGAAAAAATACAGTAGCAAATGTAATATGATCCTATGGGATCCAACATTCTTGGCAAACAACCAATAATAGGGGAGCGGAACCAACATAATAGGGAATATATAAATATACATAATACCAATTCCATGGCCACGATTTCATCTGTGTTACCATGATCCCCAATAATGCCCCATGATCCCCAATAATGCCATAACCCCCAGGGGACGGATGGCAACAGCCGTGAAAGGGAAATCGTGGGTACAGCCTTCGAGCTGCAGGTTTCTCCACCATCCATCATGCACACGGTCAGTTGGTCCTAGCATTTTTGAACTACAGCAACTCCCCGTGCCAGTCATTTCCCCTGCGAAACCATGGGTGCTTCAACTTGCCTCCTGGACACTTCTCTTTCCAGCATAGCTGTCTTGAGGAAGTTTGAAGACAGATTTCACCTGGCAGCAGGGAGGCCTTTCAAAAAATCTCGCAGCCAAAGGGATGGACCAACTGCTTGAAGGGGGCCACATGGAGCCGTACCCAGGACCAAACAGCAATGGACAGCCAGTTGCTTCGATGGATGGATCTCAACTGATTTGGATAATCGGGTCATACGTAGATGAAAAGTGAGCTGTGAAACAATTCCAATAAGAGGGATTCCAGAGATGAACAGATGAGAAGTGGTTCAAACAAATGAAAAAACAATAAAAACAGGCTTACTGGTGAAAACACTTGTGGAATCCTGCTCTGATGGGTGAGTAGTAGAGATTTCCGCACCAACGATAGATTTCTACATACAAGGTCACTAAGTAGGACACACTCACCTAATTGTCAAGTAACAGGGTCGTCACTCACAGCACATAGTTTCCTGCAGTATACTTGATCAATTTCCGAATTGTTGCATGACCGCTTGGTGGTTTCAACACCTATGAGAAATATTCGTCAACCAACCATTTGTTAATCACTAGGGAAAATACAAACTGTCAATCACACCAACGGATCACAAACAAATAGATTCGTGTGGTTGTGGCTCAAAATCATCAAAAGAGTCGCTTGCAAAAAAGGATAGCTTAGAGTCCTCTCGGTGGCACGATGCTGAACTAGGTACTGCTGAATATTTCTTCGATAATCTGGAAACTCATTGAACATGTCCGGTATTGTCCGGTGGCTTTCCCGAATGAAGTCACACAGAGAATTACAGGGGGTATTCAACATAGGGAACCCCAAAAGAGGTTTGTTGAGTACTACAAACGGTTAGTGAAGGATCATTTACGGGTACCCTTATGTTGAGAAACCACCATATCATGAAATCCCCTTTGCATTGGGGGGACTACTCTGCACCCCAACTGCCAAACTCAGAGGGAACATGACGGGAATACTCAACCACCCATCCAGCATGATATGATATAGTAGAGCCATTGTACTCCAACACATCTCCTATACTTACTTGGCCATGATGTTTCTCCGCCATTTTTTTCTACAACACTCTTCGTCTTTTGAGAGGAATATTCACATCTTCTTGCGGGCTCAACCTCATGCCTAGCCAACCACCCCATTGATCAGTTCTTTGTTGCCCAGAATCTGGATGAACGGTGGAATGCCACTACCGGATGTGGATCGAAAAATGTTCTGTCCATCAAAGATCGAACCCAGGCATGTCAAGGCCCAAGTCACTAGCACCATGATAACCAACCTGGTTGGTGGTTTCGACCCCTATGAAAAATATTAGTCAACCAACCCAGGTAAGTAAGTATATTACAAGGTGATCGATACTATAGCTTGACAACCAACCTCGATATATCATCATACCCATATAGTAATCCCATTGTATAGACCTGCAAACAGATAAACCAAAAAACGCTACCTGGTCGCGAAAGGCGGATATGTCAGCCCCTCCCATCCTCATCCTTGAACTTTTTGAGATGTGCCCAATACCTCAGCCGCCGTCGTCCAGGGGAGCCCAGTTTTCTAATGAGCTGTCCAACCAACAAACCAAGCAACCAAACAACCAGCCGACCACCCAACTGTCCATTCATCCATGCATTCAACTCCATGCTGACATGCTGTCTTCTTCTTACATCACCCTCATCATATCGCGGTTGACTGCGAGCCCATGACTGAGGATTGCTCAAACTGGCCGGTTTCACACGAACGATATGACCCATAGGCATATCGACCAACCAGGTTACCATGAACTACCATGAACCAGTGATAGTTGACCGTCATCAAGAGTTTCAAACCAACTATTCACCATCATTCCTTACTAACCGGCCGCTATTAACCATGTTCAACATCAGTCATTGCTAAAGAGCCATGATCAAACATGTTCACCATCATTCACTACTAACCAGCCAATATTGCTCATTGGTAGCAACGAGGAACCAATATTCACCATCGGCAGCAATTGACCATCGTCAACTATCTCAACTAATTATCGTTAGTCCAATTAAGCGTTAATGAACCATAATCAGCCAACATGACTTGAGCAGTTTTAACCACAATCAAGCATTCAGTAGCCATTCGTTGACCGTTTGTTAACCATTCATTCATCATAACGGTGGTGCAAATTGAGCATTTGGCCAAGTTACTCAGCCCTGTTTCACCATTTTGAACCATCATTCATCATGCTTCACCATCTCTACCATCGGTGCTTGGCGCCACACTCCTTCTCCGCTTGTCGATCCTTGTCGCGTGCTTTGCCTACGCGAACCTCAGCAGCGACGCGGCAACGGATCCCAATTGTTGAGAGATTCAGCGGCGGTTGAAAGTGGCTAGTTCACCTTTGGTTGATTGTGGCTGATTCATGGTTACTCAAATGGCTAGTCAATGGTGAATAATGGTTAATCATGGCCAATAATGTCTAACAATGGTCAGTAATGATTATGGTTCGTAAAATGGTCAATAGTGCTTAATCAATCTAATAGGTGATTAATACGCCATAACTATGGTTACTTAGCTGATTACGGTCAGTTGATTGTTGATGCATGGCTAATACAGTAAGTGTAACAATGGCTACGCATGATTCATAACATGGTCATATAGTTCGTCATATGGTTAATAAAACGGCTAGTAAATGGTTCATGTTTTATTCTGGTTGCCACTCATCAATTGTGATTGTTGTAATTGAATGTGGTTAATGGATGGCTAAGAAATGCTCAATGGTGTTTTATCCGGTTGAATAATGCGCCACAATGCTCAACGCTGGTTCATATTGGTCAATGATGAGAAGATAGTAGCCAACAGCAACCCACCATTTGGGTATACAGTGCAGGGATATATTCATCCCCAAGCAGCTAGTGTTAACATGAACATGTGTTATCCGGATCTATAAAGAACTCTGGGTAATTTTCAGCTGGTACACCCAAAAGCGATGGTCTCGGACTTAACTGATACAAGTACCGCTCATTGTATCCACACCATGTCTCACCTAGTAAAACCGTGACTATTCTGGGGGTTGGTTGGGAGTCCTCCACAATGGCACCAAGCGACCAGAAAAATGAACCTCCAAACTCTCATGAGCACCCACATGATTGCTGTTGACATCAGCCAGTTTTTTGATCTTACGCGGGCCACCTTTGATGCTTATCAGCACTGTGCCCTGAGGCTCTTGCCGCCACGTACTCTTCGGAATTCTTCAGACCGGGATACCTCTGATAGAGCGCGGGAGCGTACAGTCCTTGGTGGCCTGTAGTTGTGCATCTGTATCTACTCTCGCCACTGATTATAAGTCTTTCATAGCCATCAATCAGCACCGGTAAGCATTAGTAATCACTGGTTAATGGTTGAACCACCCCTATGAAAAACATTGGTCAACCAACCATTTGTTAATAATTACAAGGGAAAATAACGCATGTCAATCAAACCAAAACAAGCTCCATTAGGCTATTTGTAAACCACTAGTAGATCCAGGTAAACCACTAGTAGATCACTGTTGAACATCATTAATCACCTGAAAGGAAAAAACAATACTATTATCGCTCTATTATTGAAGAAACACTAGTGTGGCTTAAAAAAACCTATGATTCACCATTTACTAGTGGTTCAACCATTATTAACCACTACTACACCATTAAAAAAACAACCATCAATAACCACTACTACACCACCAACCCCATCACCAAACCACCGGACTCTAACCGGAGCCACCCCGGTGGCGCGGCGCAGCACGCTGCCTGTCCACTGCGGTGAGGACGCGCTTCTTCAACTCCACAGTCCTGAGAACTTGTCGCCAGCTCCAACTGAGGAACTTTTGGGAACTTTTTACTAGTAGTAAAGTTGTAGTAAGTCTATTGTAACTTACTAGTAAGTCTGTTGTAAGTCTATTGTAACTAGTTTCACTAGCTACCAGTGACTAGTGAGTCTAGATAGTAACTAGTGATAGTAACTCTTGATAGTAGCTTGGTGATAACTCAGTAGCGAGGGTAATCTCTTACTAGTAACTTATCATGCCAAGTAACTATACTCAGAACTGAAATCACTATCACTAGTGATAGTCTAGTACGCTAAGTTGTTCCGCGAAATCAAAGGTTTATTTTATACTAAGTAAGCATTATAGTTATCATGGAAAAACTTCGAACTCTCCAGGAACGAAGGAGTGCTAAAGGATTGAGGTGAGGTGAAGGGTTAAGTTTCTATGGAAAACTTACAGAAAGCACCTTTCTTTTTTCCTGAAATGTGTTTAAATAAGTAAGGGATATCGTCTAAAAACAGAATCTGGATATTGGAAAACTAAAACACATAACAAATACTCAAAATTACCTAGACAACTTCAAGAACACTCAGTTTTCGCTGATCCTCCATCATAGTAGCTATCACCATAAGCATTGTTGTTGGTTTCAATCCCCTACTAGTGACTGTTGTTAACTTCCATCAACATCTCTGAGAGCACCACCCCTTCCAATGGCCCCAAGCCTACGAGCACCTGGCGTTCGACTTCACCTGGGGTCCCCTGCTGACCCTGCTTCAAAGCAGGCATGGACTGAGCTTTCGCAATCGTCTTCGACATCCTCAACGATTTCACGGTGTCAGTGAACCGGGTCACCTTTCATGACCGAAAGTGGTGTGTTTTTTTCGTATGCAAAAGCGTTTCGGCAATCAACACATCAATCAACAATCAACAAAGCACTGAATAGTAGAAACCACTCAAAATTTATGGATGGTTGCGGATGACCTACTCGTTCACACCTTCACATATACACGCCAAGTACGGAGTTCAGGCCTGAAATTATGATTGATGTCTCAAACGTCGCTGCGTTCTGCAGTTTGTGGCTCTTCAACATGCTGCAATTAACTTCTCCGCAGGTGGATTTATCAGAAAAAACTAAGAATTCAGTTTCCCCAAGTGATGGCCCTTGAAATTGTCAACCGTTTTACCACGCAAGTTGCGGAAGTATGATCGGTTCCGCCCATCACAAGAGATACAGTGCCCAACATTGCTGGGGTGTTTCTGTCATGGTTGGGGAAACCAGTCAAGCAGCATGAATATGTGCTGATAAGCATGTAATGTATATGTATATGTATATGTATATGTATATGTATATGTATATGTATATGTATATAAAAATATAAATAGAGAGATTGTATCACAGGAATTATCTATGAAAATAGTGAACTATATAGAATTCTATATCCCCCACGATCAAGCTACATGGTGTTGCAGCCCGGTACTTATCTATATCCCTTTGAGTACTTTCACACATATGCACTATGCACATTCAAATATGTATATATATATATACATATGTACACCCAGAACATGCACATCAAACACTGGACATGTCCTGTTCCAGTGATGCGCCACCTGCGACACACCTCCCATCCCCATCCTGATGGCTTTGCAAGGCCAGGGCCACTGTGGTCAGAATGTTCAGTTTCTGTCGCTATATCTGCTGTTGTGACATGTGGTGCGGCTTGTCATGAGCCCATGTGCCACAGGTCAGGTGTACCTGTGACCGGGGGGTTCCAATTACAAGCAAGATGTTTGGCACCTAACAAAGTCACAATTGTTATAACCTATACAAGCACCTAACATCAGGTGTTCACTGATGTTTGGCAACCGGCTATGACAAAGTCTGATCAAAAACACCAGTGAATCACTTGGCAAACAGCCAAGTGGACCTCGAGCCAGGCCGCAGCAAAGCTGGAGTCTACGGCTGGCCCTACATTTCTACTCCGCACACGTGCGTCTACCCACGTGTCACGGATATGGCGTTAAAGGTTTGTCCGAATTGCAGATGTTGCCCCACACTTTAGCTACTACGTAATGCGTTATTCCGGGCGGCAATGCGGGGCAGAACCAAGAAATGCGCGCGATCATTCATCTCAAGATATCTGATCTTTGCATATGACTAATCCCAAGATATTACATCTGTCCATGGATGCAACTTCAGTTAATACATGACCTGACAATGCATATCATGGCAAGGTGTCCTTCAACTAATCTATCCCAAGGTATCCTTCAATTAATAGGACTTCACAACCGAAAGACCTGACAAGTGACAGCACCAGGGATGAACGGCAAGGTGGTCAGCCCACCAGTGCCAAGGGCACCATCACCTGTGATTGTGGATCTATGTTTCTAAGTCATCAAATCTACCTACTTATCTATCCATTTTTCAATCTTATCTATTGAATTTGTTCTATCTATCTGTCTCTCCATCTAACTATCTGTCGGGTGGTCATCCATCAATCTATCTAAACAAAAAAAAATATATATACACGTATATGTATATATATATATAAGTCTGTCTTATATCTGTGCAATCTCAAACTTCACTGATTGAGGAGTCTTTGTCGCTTGCTTGCTGTTAAGAGAGCACTTGCCTCCTTACGCTGGTGAGTCCTTACAAATACTGCCTACAAATATCATGGGAGATCCAGCAGAATCAAAGAACCCACAACAACTGGTAAAATGTCAAATCAAAGCTCAACACATACCGCTTAAGCAGGGTTGATGACCAGCCCGAATCATCAATGTCTCGAAGCCCTTGACGACTCTGATATCTGGAAACAGGTAACCCATGGGAAGCTCCATTTCAGCAGCATGATCGGCTTCGTAGTTTTCACCACTGAGCTACACAAGCTCAAGTAAATGACAGCTTCAGCCATGCCTGTTTGGGATCCAGCCCGCAAGCTCGAAATGTGTTCATGGCACAGTGAGTAACTTGATAGGTCTCAGCTACTTGATTTTTTCAACCGGCCAGGAAGACCAACCAGAGATTGGCACGAAGCTGACGGCTGAGTGCAATACACTCACGAACATGAATGTCGCCCAAAGAAACAACTTCAACAGGATCAACATGCAGGTGTATCATTTTTTGAGCATGTTATGTGCAGTTTTATATCGGTTTATATATGGGTGTGTTTAGTGATAAAACTTCAAACAAAAGTGGGCTAAAAAAATCTAAAGAAGGGTTTCATTCTGTACGCACAAACTTATTATGCATTTGATTATCTATCTGTTTAACTCAAGTTTGTCTCTGTGAACATTACAGCCCGATGATCTGACTACTGGTGTTTCGATTGAGTCACCAATCTAAGACTTGGGCAACAATAACATGTTCCTCATTTCGTTGGGTTGGCTGATGGGAACATCTACAGGAAACCCTTCTTTTAACCACCAATTGCAGTGGTTTCCTCGAGCTTTTCCCATCAACCATCTCTGGGATCAGTAGATCTGATGGCGATCCGCATATTTGCCGTGGGAGAAATCTGCGCCGCGCCAGCCGAAGTTCAATTCCGATGGCACGTAGTGGCCAAACCTGGGAGGGCGCTGAAGCGCCGAGCCATTGCTCACCTCATCGTTGTGGGTCTACCATGAAGGCATTCATGGTCAGTAAGGGCGTAATGAACCATAAAAATCCAAGAAAAATTACAGTAGCATGTATGTATATATATAAATATAAATATGTACCATTATTATTGTCCAATATATTCAAGCTGGTTAGTAATCATAATATCATAAGGCTAAGGAAAAATGATCACAGTAAACAATGTTCAGCATTTAGAGCATATAGTTTTGAACATGGAAGGCAAACAAAATGAAAGGAGCGGCCCTTCATTATATCATTATATTTTATGGATGTGAATAAATGTAGCTATGTAATTCAGTTATTGCAGCCTTTCAATCTTCTTATTGTGGTATTGTTTGCTTATACCGTTCCCGTGCCATTCTCTACCGCTGCCATACTTATCCACCAACGTTATCTGGTTTCTCATGGTTAATAATAGTGGCTTTTTTCCCCCTTTGGAATCATAGGTTACCAATGCTGAATCATCAGTGCTGAATCATCAGTGACCACTATGTCCGCTATTGTTGCTGATTTTATATGATTGTATCTCATTAATATCTATGATTACCCAACCACGATTAACGAAAATTATTCTGAAATATTCACTGTTACCAACTTTTTTTTTTTCTCAGCCTGACCTCGCTCCGACCTAACCGGACGGCTGTGCTGCGAGGCGTTGGCACAACCAAAAGACGTCAAAATTGTCTTGCCAAAGCAGCGTTATATATTCGATGATCTTCGTGAACTGTACCCGTATATGTGTGACCGGTAAGAATGTGTTCATAAATGTATTTTTTTGTGTGATGTTGCCAATTTTGACGTGGCTTCCCGACTCTCCTCACACCATATTCTATTCTACAAGCCGAATCTGGCATACAGGAAATTTGTCTCAGTGGGTCGTCATTGTTGCATCTAAGGATATGACCAAATAACTTAGCGCGACGTTGCATGTGGACCTCACTGAACAGACAAATTTTCCGATGGTCTCCGGGAG
>VSDK01023887.1:813938-829808 GCA_009767595.1 Symbiodinium kawagutii
GAGGCGGCACAACGCCCGTGCCGGGGGAGCCTCTCATGTAGGGCTTGGGCTCATTGCCTCCCGATGCTCCCGTGCTCGCCTCCCCTACATGTTGGGGAAGGGCCAGCTCCGAGCACCTGGGAATGGCAAAGCCTTCCCTAAGAGGCCCGGGCTTAGGTTTCGGTTGACTTAGTGGGGGGTAAAACCGAGGTGTTAGCGACCTCTTTGAGCCCGGCATCTGTTGGCGGAGGGTGAGTTGCTAAGGTACTCAAGCATCCCCTGCTGACGTCCTGGCGGCTGAGGTGGTCAAGCTGCTTGTTTTACTCACAGGTTGATCCTCCAAAATGATGGACCAAGTTTTGGCGTGAGTTTCGGAACGCCCGCCAATGACCTGGGTAGCTCTGGTGGTATTGGAGCAAACTCCCTTGAAAGTGCGTCGGCCTCAATGTTGCTGATGCCGGGGATGTGCTCAACCAGGCTGATATGGTACAAGTCTGTAGCCAGGTCAATGGCGAACTCTCTTGCAATGATTGCTAAATCTGGGGGTTTGGCTTTGCCCTTCAAAAGTGTGTACAAGAGCCCTAGGTTGTCGCTCTTGCACAGCACATGGCAGTCGCTGTACACACTTGGTAGCCATAATCTGACGGCCACCAACATTGCTAAAGCCTCCCAGACCGTGTTGAATTTTGACTCCCCAAGCTTTGCCTTGAACTTGGACAGCTCAAAGGGAGGAATCTCCAAAGAAAAGGTTTGAACCAGCCGGCCATCCACCCTTAAAGTTCCACCCATTCCAAAGGGACAGGCGTCCGTGGTGATGGTCATTTTGATCTTTGGGTAGGCTGATTTCAAATTTCTCCTTAGTGGAGCGGCTTCGCCACTCAACAACGCTCTGATCCATACCAGGGGATGTGCACCATCTTTCCGGAACTGCCCCGTCGACCGTGGGCTCCGTCATTCGACTGTGGCACTTCCTGGGGTAGAGAAGCCCAAATTGGTCCTAGGAAGGATCTCAGGTGTGGGATGAGGCCCGCGATGAACGAAAGTGAACCCGCCAGTGATCTAAGCTCTCTTGATCCCACCACCGGCTTCTTCAGAAAGGCGTCGATGGTGTCCTGAAGTTTCCCCACCTTCTCCTTGGGGATGACGATTTCTACTTCGCCTTCGGAGTCCTTGAGCTCGATGGATGCACCAATCCACGTGAGCTTCTTGCCCCCGCTGGCCTTGGTGAGTTTCACGGGGAAGCCTGTCACTGCGACCCAGACGAGGATGTTCGTGAGCTGAGCTGTGGCCTCGTCCTCATCTCCTCCCAAGACGAAGGCCGGATCATCAATGTACACCTGGCAGCTTGACAGGGGTTCGATTGCGGCTATGGATCTAGATAGCCATGCAGCGTATCGCCCCCATACTGTGGGGCTGCTGGCTGCTCCAAACACCAACGTGTCGAAGACGATGAGCTCCATGGGGTCGTTCGGCTCGTTCACCGGCTTCGCAGAAACCAAGGCGTAGCGATCTTCCCCCACTGGAACATTCATGAAGGCGTCCTTGATGTCAATGGCCGCCAGCCAGCTCTCTCTGTTTTGCTTGTAGTTGGTCAGGGCGGCAGCTGCAAGATCTAACAATCTTGGCAACAAAATTCTTTGCCCCTGTGAGCAGCAAAGGTTGGCTCCGCTGCGTCTCAAGTCCCATATGATGCGGGACTTTCTGGTGATCTTGCCCTGCTCGGTCTTCTCCTTCACCAAGACGCCCAGCCTGTTGACTATGGGGCGTCTCCCCAACTCCTCCTCGACTGCTTCCAAGGAAGGGAGAATGTGGCAAAATCCTCGGTCTTCATAGTCCTTGATGAGTCTTTGAAGTTCCTTGTTCTCTTGCTCCGCCGAGGTGTAGTTCGACCAGCCATCCATTGTGATAGCTCCCATGTCATTGGCTTCGGCCTCCCACTCAGTCTTCTCAACTTTCGGGAAGATGCCGTTGTCGACTATGGCCTTGGAGAAACCCATGGGTGCTCCATGATCGAGCCACTCTGCCAAGGTTGCTGAGTCCGGGTCAGCATCCCATCCAGCCACTACCCTGGAGTCGATGGGTGTGTCGGCTTTGGCTGTCCTTGGCCTGATCGGAGCTCCTCCCCATAGAACTTGGAGCATAGTCTCCCGAAGCTTGCCAATGACCTTGGCGTCAAACTCCTCTGGCTCTTCTCCTCGAAGGATGGCCCTCGCTGGCTTTC
Organism: Symbiodinium kawagutii; assembly: GCA_009767595.1. Lineage (NCBI taxonomy): Eukaryota > Dinophyceae > Suessiales > Symbiodiniaceae > Symbiodinium > Symbiodinium kawagutii. Next base: position 816,139 of record VSDK01023887.1, read on the forward strand.
GAAGTTCCGGCCATACTTGTTGTGCTTTGAGGAGGTACTGCTTGACCATCTTACCCTTCGTCTTCATCTTGGGGAACTTCTTGATGGAGAGGTGAGGGTTGCGCATGCCACCCACAGCCCTAAGGTTTTCCTGCTCTCTGATGGTAGGGCTGGTTTCCATCAAAGAGAACTGGGATGTGGGATCCTGTCAGGGGAGGTCTTCCTCCTGAAGTTCCGACATCAGCCATGAAGCTCCCTTCTGAAGAGAGTGGAATGCTTCGGCTATGATGTTGGAAAGCTCCGGAGTGTACTCACCCTGGGATTTTGACGCCCTCTCCAGCTCGCCCTTGTCGTTGAGTTTCCACTTCTGGACGACTGAGCCGTGCGGAGCCATGTAGGTGCTGCCATCGGCTCTTCTCTGTTCTGTCGGCGGGTGGTTGCATTTGAGGTTCGCCAGGTAGTCCATGGAGATGCCCTTGAAGATGAACCGAGTGGGTTTGGTCGTGGCCAAGTTGGTTCTGCACTGGTCGAAGAAGACTTCACCGGTGATCCTCTCCTTGATGAGCTTCTCCACACCTGGCATCTTCCATAGTGACACCCGCTGTTCCCCGTGGTCCGGATTCTCCAGGCCCCAAGGTTTCCTTGCCACCGATTGGGCGGTTGCAGCCGAACATGACCTGTCTATCAGAAGGTTGGACTCTTTGACTTGCTTCTGTTCGGCCATGGTGAGCTCTGCTTTGGGCTTACCTCGGATGTGTTCCAAGGTTCTCACTACCCTTGGTCCTGGAGGCTTTTCTCTCAGAGGGGAGAAGGTCTCGCAAGGGGTTGCGATCCAAAGCGCCTCATACTTGCCCTCCAAGATGTCCGTGCGGATCTTGTCCCAGGTCGCCTCGCAAAGGAGGTTGGTGCTGACCTGGGTGTTGAGGTCCAGGGCGCAAACTCTCCATCCTCTTCTGGCCAAGGATCTTTGGATGTCACCGGGCCTTGACCGTCCGGAGAACATGATCAATGCCCAAGGTTTATCCTCTACCTTGATGCCATCCGAGACCCAGAAACCATAGTCCCTCGGGGGAGCCGCCTCGAACTTGACGTTCTTCTCGAGCTCGATGCACTTGGCGAGGTCGTCCTCCTTGGGCTGCTTCGGTTTCTTCTCGGACTCTTCCTCTTCCGTCCTCACATTCCAGCTCTCTTTGATTCTTTGTCTTTGGCTCTTCGTTGGCGGATTCACTGGGGACACCGGCCTCTTCTTCTGGTCTGGTTGCCCTTGGGGTTGGAGTGCTTGAGGTTTTGGGTCAGGCACGGCCGCACTCGGAGCCTTGCCCCCCTTCGAGGGTCAGTCAGCTTTGTTGCCCTTCCCAGGGCACTTGATGGCTTGGTGCGGTCCCAGGCACTTGTTGCATTGATGGGCTCTCTTCTGCTTGCACTTGGACTGGGCGGCTGGAGTTCCGCACTTCCCCAAGTTGTAGTTCTTGCAGATTTCGGAGCCTCTTCGATTGAGGATGTAGTTGCCATTCTCATCCTTCTCTGACAAATCCTCGCCGGTGTATCCACGCCGTGCAGGCCTGGATTTCTTTGCCTTCTTCGATGGTGAGCCCGCCTCGTCTTCGTCCTTGACGGCGCCATCCCGCTTGTGCCTTGCAAGGAACAAGGTTGCGGGGGTACTGAGCTCTTTGGACCAGAACTCCTGATCCTTGGCCACTTTTGTGAAGCAGGCTGACCAAGGTGCCGCCTCTGTGAACCCATGTTCCGGAGCTTCCCTCAGTTGCCTTCTGATGCGGTCGAGGTGTTCGCTCCTCATCTGGGCATCGGCCTTCGAGATCAGGAACCAAGACTCGTCCCCGAACTGCGTGACGAAGCCTCTGATGGCCTCCGCATAGTTGTCCAGCCTCTCCGCATCGCAAGCTTGGAGAAGCAGCATGGCCGTGCGATACACCCTCCACGCTTTGAACCATGCATGGTACGAGGGTGGGCCTGGCAACTCCTTCTTGGACCACTCCCCAGTCGCCACATTCAACTGGTAGCCCGTGAAGGTCTGCTTGCGAAGAAGGCGCTGTCCATAGGGCCCCCACGTGGTGAAGCAAGCGAAGGGAACCGCTCCTGCAGCGATGACTTGCCGAAGGGCTGCTACTTGGTCAGGACTAGGATCGCTGTCTGGTCCAGGATGGTCTCCAAACCTGGTGCGATAGTCCCTGTACATGGTGGCCAGCTCTGCAGTGGTGAGGGGCGTGATCTCCGCATCCAAGGTGGGATCTAGGATGGCCGAGAGTTTCAGCCTCCTAGTCAGTGCAACCCCTGCAGCCGCTGCCGGAATGGGTGAGCCTCCTGCAGGAGGAAATGGCGCTCCTCCGGGAACTGCTGCTGGGGGACCTGCTCCACCACGATGATCCAGAGGTGCTCCAACTCGTAGGAGACATACTCGACGGAATGACTCCACCCGTGCATCTTCTACCGGGGTGAGTTCTCGTTGGCCCGGAGGATTGCCACCTTCTGCTGGAGTGGCCATTCTGAAAGCTGTGATGGTTCTGTCCCACACTGGTCGGCTGATCAGCGCTACTTCTCGAACTCGTTGTACTCCCCCAAGTGCGTCCAGGAGTGGTTGCCTTAGGTCTCCAAGGCCTGCCCAATCTGACGCTCCCTGCACGTCGTTGATGGCCGCTAGTTCATCGTCCGTGGGATCCATCTCGCCTGTTGATGGCGAAGCCCTCGTTGAGGACGCGCTGCGATGGGTTGGGTGTAACCGCCCTTGCCCTCACAGCTCTTCTCGCTGCGTTTGGCCTGGAACCCGCTGAGTTCCGTAGGGTGTTGCCCCGGTAGTTGGCAAAGGCCAGGGATGTCCTCCTCCTCTTGTTGATGAACCTGACGGCTCGGGGCACCAGCCTCTCCCACCGGAGGGTGACGGAAGGAGGCTTGGGAGGAGCAGCTGGTGTCCTCCTCGAACAAAACCAACCCAAGGCGAAGCACACCGACCCAATGATCACCCAAGTGAGAAGCAGTTCGGAAGGAAACTCTGAGGAGTCCTCCGGCACCGTCTCGTGAGTGACCACCGTGTCCATGTGCTCCCCCCTGTGGTCCGTTCGAAGGGAGTCACCCTTGAGCCAAAATGGCGGGTGACCCACACCTTCACTCCTACACATGTCACACCCACATAAATGTGATATTGATACATCTTGAAACACTCTGAACCGCATCACAGCTCCACCACGCCATCAACCTCGCAGTCCGCACCGTCGCGGTGTGGCGCCTGGAGTCGCCCATTCCCCTTGCGCGTGCAAGCCATGGCCGGGCCGATGATCGAAGTCGCGGGCGTGCGATCCGGGCACCACTTGCAGGCAGCCGTTCTCCTGGTGGCCGCTTGGAGACCGCGGACCCATGGAGGTTGCCGTACTTATTGGAGGTTTATTCATGGTTTATAGGGGTTAATGATGGTTCCTGAATCTTACTCATAGTTGATCAATGGTTAACATGGGTTCAATATGGGTTAATGAATGATACTACTAGTTGATCGATGGTTATTGGAGGTTCATTCATGGTTTATGTGGGCTTAATATGGGTTAATGATGGTTAATGAATGATACTACTAGTGGGTTGGTGAATGTTACTAATAGACTAATAGTTGATCGATGGTTATTGGGGTTTATGCATGCCAATAATGGTTGATCAAGTACTTACCACTTTGTGATTTTGTAAAATCCATGGTTATTGAGGTTGACTGAATCTGAATAATAGTTGATCATTGGTTGATTCATGGTTATTGAGGGTAAATGGAAACGCCCACCACATAGTAACTTGCTAACTACCCCCATGGTTCATGACCAATGGCTAATGGTTAGGGGTAATGAAATTGATGGTTTAAAAAGCCATGGTCTACTTGGCAGTGAACGCCACGTCCCCTGCGGGAGCAACTCGTGACATGAAGCCATGGTCACAGGGGTTAGTTCACGCATCTGATAGGGTTCATGACCCAGGTGATATCCAAGTTACAACCCCAGCTGCACATCCAAGTGCCCATGACTTGGAAAATTGCTTGGGGTGTGGCTTTACAAGGCTACACAAATCTGTTCAATCAGCTGCTTACCATGATCAATCGGCTGGTTAATGACCTGGCTACTGACCGCTGTGCTTACGAATGTTTATCTTATCAATCGCTGTTTATAATTGATCGAATCCTAGTAGATCCCGCGCAACTGGTTCAACGTGCTTCCCTGACTTTTTCGAACTCGATTGGCCGGGCAAACTTAGATACGTTTCTATAAGCAACTGACAGTTTTCTATTTGATTCCTTCTAGTTTCAACGGAGCTTTTGCCCTCTGGTAGTTTAAACTAGGGGGCCACCATCCCCATGTCGGCCATGGCAACCAATCCCCAGTCCCCAGAAAGATGATTCAAACAACCACAAACTCAAATTTGTTTCTGGACAAACCATCCACTTTAGGGGTCGAGCCAGCCAGAACTGGTGTTTGCTCGCTCCTGATCGGTGTCTTCCAAGTAAACCCCGCAGGAGATGATCTTGGGAGAGGCCGTTCCAAAGTAATGGCAATCTTGGTGCCAATTCACCGACACTCCTGCGGATACGCAGGATGATGCAGAAGGCCCTTCTCTGTTTTGCTTGGCAACAACTCTGTGGTACATGGCCAGTGCGGAGGTCAGCGTTTTGTGCTCGGGCGATCTACGAGTTTGGCACTGTCAGCTCGCAGTTGTAAACAAACACACTCCTGGCTCCAGGTTGCACCCCTAACCAAATGTGCGTGAAGTCTCAAAAAAAACATGTGGGTGTCTCTCAAAAAAGGGTACCCCCAAATCATCAATGAATTCTAAACCAACAATGTTGAGAACCCAGTTGGAAATTGGTTCTGGCTGACGAGAGCAAATCCGAACAATCGATAGTTCCAACTCAAAAGGCCAGGAATTAAAGGAGTAGAAGTTCCTGGAATCATAGTGATCAGCAACAACAGCAATAACAATGCAAGCAACGACAGTCCCCGACCTACTAACATCGTCGCTACCGCCACTACTTTTTTTTCTATCTTTTCTATCCCTTCTCCTGCTCCTTCTCCTTCGTCTCCTTTTTCTTCTAAGATCAAATCGTTCCACAACTGAAAGTGACTCAAAGCTCCTCCGGAAACTCACGTGATTTCCAACCCCAGCCGCCTCCTGGCCACATGGGAAAGAACTTTGTGCCAAAAACATCTACATGCTCTGGCACATTCAAGCCCAAAAATCCGTAGAGCTCACCTGCCATCTCTAGGAAAGCGAGTGCGAACCCTGATGGTGCAAACACCGAGTGATGCACTTTTAAGCAAAAGCAACATGTGTTTGCCAATTAAAAATTGTATCATCAATGGTTGTTGTTCTAAGCAACATACTTTCAAGTTTGTGCCAATTCACATATGATGCGCTATTCTCTATGCAGAATTTGGTGGATAAAGGTGGATGCTGCTCGCGTTCAGAGTCTCGGGTGGATGTTGTACACAACGCGACATCTATTGGTTTTCTCAAAGTTGACTGACTCGAACGTTGATGGCACCACATCTCTGTGTCAACCGGCCATTTTGGAAATGCTCATAGGCACTTGTTGCCATCCTACTCGGCAGGTGGATAATTACTTGGACTTTTCGAGTCAGGGTACCCTGGCAGGTTCAGGTTAGATTCTCTGCAAGGACTGGAATCCAAAGTTGCAATCAGTGAACCCCTGACCCAAACTACAGCACTGAACGAACACCAACCCCTGGAGGAAGCCGCCCGGTGAGCATGTAATGTGCCAATGCCCATGATCCCATTGGTCAAGTCACGCACTTTCTCCACGATCTTTGGAGATCCCAAAACTTCCAAAACGCAAGGGTTCGCCAAAGCCGCTGCTTGCACCTGTGGCCATGGAGCCTGGTGCTGTTCGCTTATGATCTGGATCTGTTGGATTCCAAACGCGGTCAATTTGCACCAGGAGAAGCGACAGTTTTTACACCGTTCATGGATTCATGGATGCCCACATGAGTTAGGCTTGGCTATTCTTCACGTGTCTACCCCCATAAGCTAGAACCACCCAGCAACAAGGTGGCGTTTAGCAAAGACTTCATCTTCCACACTGCAGAGGAATTGCCAATGAATGATGTGATCATAACCTGGGAGGGTTGGAAGGTACCAATCATGGATCGGCCTTGGTCACCAGCAAGAAAGTCTGGCGAGCACCGTTGAGCAGCCACAAATGATCAACAAATTGATGGGCATTGGATCTGATCCAAATGAAATGATCATGAGATACTAGTGCCAAACATCAGCAATCCTCATGGTCATTTTATCATTACTAGTGGTCATTAACCATCTAAGCATCATTAACCATCAATTTAACCACAGCTAATCATTGAACCATCATGAACCATCGTTCAAGCACCAATAACCGTCATTTTAACCATCATCAACCATAATCTAAGCATCATTAATTATCATTTAACCACCGTTAATCATCTAAGCATCATTTACCATCATTTAACCACCTTTAATCATCATTGAACCATCAGTAACCATCATTTAACCATCATTTAAGCACCATGATTAACCATCATCTAACCATCATTGACCATCATCTAAGCATGATTAACTATCATCGAACCACCTTTAATCATCTAACCATCATTAACCACCATTTAAGCACCATTAACCATCGTTTAACCATCATAGAACCATCATTTTACCATCCTCGACCACTGTTGCTACAGTCATTCAAAATATCTTGACCTTTCCCGACGGGTCACCAGAAATGACCGTTGACACCACCATGAGTCAGCCACCTGAAGCCTTCCTAAGTTAGGAATTCCAGGGCGCTCGTTTACAATCACATGAGTTCAAAATGTATTTATTTATATATATTTACAGTTTGTATATATCTATAATTTAAATATATGTAAAAATATATTTATATAAATGTAAAAATAAATAAATATACCTACAACTTCTAGGTATGCAAAATTATTGCTCTTAAGTGAGTTTAATGTTTTTTTTAGCGTTTTACATAATTTTGGTTCTTTTCTAAAATTATTGCTCGTAAGGGTTTCTTGTGGTTTGTCATGTTCTTGAAATCATCTTCACACATCCATTATGATGATTATGCTGGGAAAACATGTGTGCCAGCCTCTCCCCGTTCTCACAGGTTCAACATTAAAGCTAACCAACTTATTTCAAACTGATCTTGGAGCGCGTAATGTCCTAGCTTTCATCTTGTCCCCAAACTCTGGATTCTATCTCTCGGTCTTTTTCTCCTTTAGCGTAATGGCGATGAGTCTTTGACCTTCTTGCGAAAACGGTTGCAAAGCAAACGGGATTTCAGCAAGCAACATTGAAGCACCCGCTCGCCAATCCGGCGGCTGTCAAGTCGCCTGCTTAATCGACAGACCCGACCAATCTGATCTTCATCCTGCTCACAGGAATGAGTGTTCCAGTTTGGAATTCTTTCCAATCCATTGCTCAGAAACTCCTGAAGGTCCAGGTGGGCGTGCTTCAAAAGATGCAATTTGGGTTTCATGCCCCAGCCGCTAACTTGATCATTCAAAGTCCTTGCTGCTAAGCATGCATACCCGACAATAAACCTCCTCAAGTGTAGTTGCATTTCCATTGCACACTTTCTTTGAAGCCAAAGGCCATGCGAGAAAAGCATCGCAGAAAATTTTGTAGCAGCCTGGCAAGTTTGTCGCATGAGTTGCAGCTGGTCCACATGAGAAGGATCAATTGGTGCGTTGATGAAACCAATGCATTGCACGCTAATAAATCTTAGGAGGATCATCGTGTCGCTCCCTTTGGAATTTGCCCAAGGATAGGCTGAGCGCCTGGGGTAGTTAAAGAACACACGCGAAAAACTTCGCAGTGCGGGCGTCTGCCCTGTAGTCACGCAGTAAAGTTGAAACACCCTGTGACAATTGTTGAGTTTCTCTGAAAAATCCCCAGCTTGGCCAAAATAGCCCCTCTCACATAGCCACACTATGGCACTGCCAGCATGATCCCGATAAATGCCAACTTTGCAAATGTGAAACATATCCCTTTTGTACAATTTCTCAGGCGCTGAAGAAGAAAACGGTACAGCAGCAAGTGGCGGGGCATTCACCCAAGGTCTTTGAGTAAACCTGGATGGCGCCCACACAGGCTGATCAGTCAAATCTTCCCAAGTAAGGCCAGGATGCCCGGCCTGACATTCATGACAACAACCTATGTCCCGGATGCGACCTTGGTTTTGGAAAGATCTCGTCAAATTGGCGATCTTACATACCCACTTCAAGTCTCCCTTGGAAGCAGTCACTGCGAAACAGAAATTCTTTCGGCCATGGCTAATGCCCTCGTAGAACAACTTTTTCAGGTCAGATGCTATTATCCCAAGCATGTGCGTAAGGACATCCGGATAGCTGTGATGAATCCACGATGGCAATATAAACAATGGGAAGTGCTGTAGGAAGGAGTGGCCCTTTTGGTTTGTCCATTGCGAGTCCAATGCAGTAAGAAAATTTTGATTAATTTTCTTGTCACTGCGGCTGTACCTCTGCTTGAGGAAGTCTGGTGGGTCACAGTCGCACCCGCAAGTACTGCGCAATTCAGCACCCCTTTTCCGTTTAGTACTCGTTGGCAAAGCACTGTGCATGCCAATGGGAAATTGTAGGCTGACCACGCAAGTATTGCCACGTCGTTTGCCCCTGCCCTCATCGCCATGTAGGCTGATAGGAATCACCCTTTCCAAATTATCGGAGTGTTCTTGGAAGATGGCATGATCTCCATGGAAAAGCTTGAAGCCTTCCCAATAAGCCCGTAAATGTGTCGCAATCTCAGTTTGGCTCTGAAATCCTCCAACACAGACATCCAATCCCTGTTGCACGAGGACTGTCAGCAGATCCACTGGGGATAGGTAAGAAATTGGGCCAGAAGGTGTTGTGAAGTCATAAGTGCTTTGTTTCACTGCCCATCCAAACCCTTTGCGATTGAATCGTCTCCAGCTATCCCGTGAACAATTGTTTTTCCACTTTTCACTTTTGTCAGCCTTTGCACCGGGCGCGTAGCCTCTGCGGATGGATTCCGCTGTCACGCACGGAACCTTAGCTGTGGCGGGGGACTGGACTGAGCGAAAGCAAGTTGCAGAATCACTGGCCAAACAAAGGGGCATGAGCAAAGAAGTAAGGAGAGACCACTACTTTATGAGGGCGAGTTATGCCCATTGGCCATGAGACTCTCTAGACAAAAAGGCAGCTTGGCCAACTCAATGCCATTGAATATCACTAAGTTGAGGGCCCCTTCAGAAATAGCTTCTGCCACTCGCTCTAAACCATCTCGATCATCATCCACTTCAGGAGGCACACCTGGCTCATTGCCCAGCACCGTTCCACTGGCATGCCGTGTGGCTAAAGGGCTGGGGATGAAACCACAATGAAAACAAAGACTACAAACTCCCAACCACATGCGGTTCCTTAAACATTTGTTTACACCAGATTAATAATGACATCATGTCGACATGATGGGATGAAAGGCATCAACCAAAATGGGATTGGGAGATTTGGCTGATTGACACTCCATTTTTTGCGCACACGTACACACCCTCGCATCGAAGCCTGGCGTCATCACAGAGTTTTGGTCCTGTGATGCCAAGCTAAATCCCCTACAAAGTAAAGATTGGCCCTCACACTTCAAGTGAAGGTTGTACCCCAGATGGTTGTTTTCAAGAAAACAAAGCTTTGATCCAATGGAGCCAAAAAGGGAATTGTCCATCCAAAGCAGCTGGCAGTTGGCATAGACTATCCCCGGCTCATGCGGTTCCATTCAACTCGGCATTTTTGATGACAATCATCACCTATAAACGGCTCAGTGTTCAAAATCTAACCATTAAAAACCATTCAGTCATAACAAGTCTGACTACTTCTTGGCCCGCTTGTTGGGCTGTTCAGCACCGTCTGCAGCCGGAGCCTTAGGCCTGGCAGCCTTTTTCGGGCTGGACTTTGCCTTTGCGCCCGCCTTGGCCTTAGCCTTAGCTTTCGCGGCAGCTGCTTTTGCAGCGGCCGGTCCAGCACGCCGCTTAGGTCTTGCTGTTGGCTTTGAAGTCTTTGGCAGGAATGGCCTGGCATGGTAATTGGATAGAAGGATACTTAGAGAACGATGATGGGGCTCAAGTCATTTCCATCATGGTTCAATTTGAGGTGAGTTCTAGTTGTTGTCAAGTTCTGGGTTGGTGAGAGAGCAGAAGCCGCTGTCAGGCCCAAGCCTCATTCGGTTCTCCAAGCTCAGAGCGTTCACTGCCCTAGCGGCCGCGCAGGCAAGAAGGGTTCTAGGGAAACAAGGACAGGAAAGAAGCACAATCAACTTTCGAAAACGGTTGTAAGCAAACCAAAAAAAATATGGAGCCTTGTCGAAGCAGTTGCAAACATTTTCTCGAGCTCTTTCTCACACCTCATTGATGGGACATGTCTACTTCCATCCACTTTTTTTTAGAAATGCTGTAATGCCAAGAATGCACCACTGGGGAAGAGACTGTTCATCAAAGCCCTCAACCACACTGTTGTGGTATTTGTCTTCGATAGCTTGGGATATTGTACTCAAGCTGGCGATGACCTCCTCCAGCTTGGTCATCATCCTTACCAGGAAAGCCCATCAACAAAGGTCCCCTGACTTGAGTACGAAGCAACCGTCAAAAGTTCTACTAATACCTTGGGGATGGAAATATTATGTTCAGCTAAATTTCTTCCTTTGCAGCTCTGATAATGATTCCGCTTCCTTGAACTTCTGAAGGCCCGCGTCCAACCTCGCAACTCGCTTTGCCAAGCAACTCCTTGGAGATGTGAGGCGAGATGGGCCCCGGTCTTCAGGAGAGCATGGCAAATGGGTATGGTACTTTATCACACGAAATACAGGAGCCTATGGAGGCTATACTTTAAAAAAGAATCGTCAAATCATGTACAACTTAGCTAAGTATCATCATCTTGGGGGCAACGGTGCTACTGGCCGCATCGACGTTGAGTTCAGGCAAGCCTGCCCTTTGGCGTTCCTTATGGGCAGCCTCCTCCGCTGCAACTTCTTGGGGGTCCACGTCAGCATCTTCCGGTTGATCATCATCATCATAACCATCATCTTCATCCCCATCCCAGCTACCTGCCAAATAAATGAAGAGGACCACCCATAGAGTACAAAGCCATTAATAATCACATAAATAGCAGGGGGGGCCACAGCAACCAGAAACCACCCAAAACACCAATGAGCCAGAACCAACGGTAGGGAGCCTTGTGAAAAATAGCAATCGCTTGTTTCCACCACATGTCAAAACCTTAAAACTGTTGAACCGACAATTGGTTAAGAACAGTTTGCTTCCAACCTTGACCTGGCTGGGGAGTGCTTTGACGGGATTGATTGGATGAAGGAGATGATCGGTCTCTACCTCTAGGTGTAGCGACCATGGCTGGGTCAGCAGCAGCTTTCTTGCCACCACCCTTGCCCGACTTGTCGTCCACAGGCGCAAGCTGAAATTGCACCGGCATCCTACCAGTCAGGCACTCCGGGGCGTAGTCTCCAAAATTGGGTGGCTGTTGCTGCCACTGGAGTTTCCGCTGCATCTCGATTTCACTGCGTTGCCTGAGCAAACCCAGGCATTAATTTCTGTAGTTGGTTGAAATGGTCATCGATCTCAAAATCAACATGGGATAAAACCAAAGGGAATGCCATAAGCCAGGATTCCATTAAGGACCACCAGCCCCACCAAACCAAAGTGCAATTGAAAGCAAGTTGGTTTTCTTCGATATTGGGGGTACAAGGAATAGACTTCGCAGCAATGTTCCAAATCACAATCTTGCAAGCCAGGTACTTGTTGTGAGTACGGACTGCCATTTCAGCCCAGTACAAAACTTTCTTTTCATACCGGTCCGTCCTGGAGAAGCAATGAGGTACATGCAATACCTTTAACCAGGTCACTTGTTAAAAAATGGTTTGACATGGTCACGGAATCTTTTGGATATCAAACAATATCCCACTCCTCATCAAGGTCTTTGGAGCCTTCTGAGCCTCTTTCATCACTGCCTTGATTTTGATCCTTGGGCTGACCAATCCGAGCGTCAGACAGATAAGTGGTTTCCCAACAGCCATACTTAATTCACATCAATCTAGTTTTTTCGATGTTGTATGATGCTGTATGTACCCGTTTTCCTGCAAGCTGCATGCATGTACATTTAATGATGATGTTTGCATAATAGGCTAATCGCCGGTATGCCAACAAAAGCGCTAATCTAGCCACTGCCCCAAAGCTTCGGTGTTATGTAGTAAATGCACTGCTGATGATCTTGTTATGTGTGTGCGAATGCGCCTGTTTGTGTGTCAACTGTTGCACTGATTAGGTCCAAGTTTCTCGCTCCACTTGAGCGTGTCGCGCATGTATGTTTCTGATAGGTATTCTCCTTCGATATCAAGGTCATTTAGTAGTTTATCGCGTCGAATCAGCTCACATTCTTCCACAAAGGCATCCTCAGGGTATAAATTTTGAGTGAGCCCCATCCCACAACTTCCAACAAGCACCGATGTTTGGAATAGTTTCGAGTGTTTAAGAACAGGCGATTGGTTTCCCCTGTAGTCAAATCATTTGATTTAATTCAAAATGTGGTTACCTGGTTTCAGCGCATAAAAGGGTCACAGAACCACTCCAGGGTTTGGAAACCAAATACACACAACCATACCCAATCATAGCTTGGATAATCAAAAACAATGTGAGAAAAGGATTTGGCCATAACCCCAGTCCACGTTGTAGCCACAGCTCTGGAACACTTTTTCCAGAGACTTTCTGGTTTTCTTACATTTCCACTGCTGCACAATCTCTGCTGATACCTTGAATTCTCCTTTCACACTAGGAGTAAAGAGCCGGCGCAATCTGGACTCGATCGCTGATTGGTTCAATCTGAGCTCTCCCGCTTTTGGCCTTTGAGCCGTCTTGTCATCAAAGCTCGGAATCTCACAGGCGCCAAGTTGCTGAGAAAGGCCAGGCACTTCCTCTACCTGCAGAAGGCCGGTGGTTTCAATTGGCCTACTGTACTGATGTTTTGGCAACACATGCGAAGATCCCAAAAAAGATGATGCTGAAGTAGTTAAAGTTGTAGAGAAATATCGGGGTTTACTCAAGAAGGCTTTGTAGGCAACATAAAAGTGCGAGGGCCTACAATTGTTACAAGGTGGTGTTCTCTAGTTGGAACTTGAGCTGTTGTTTCATTCCACGGGACCGCAGTGCTACTATTCGATTCTCTACTACTCTCTTCTCTATCACTCTCTACTCTACTACTCTCTGCTCTACTACTCTCTTCTCTACTACTCTCTACTCTACTATTCTCTAAATTACTACTCTCTACTCTACTACTCTCTACTCTACTACTATTTTCTCTACTTCTCTCTCCTTACTACTATCTATTCTACTCTATCTTGCTCTACCCTACTTTGCTCTACTCTACTTCTCTCTACTCTACTTCTCTCTACTCTACTTTTGTTTCTCTACTACTCCCTACCCTACCATTCTCTTCTCTACTACTCTCTTCTCTACTACTCTCTTCACTACTACTCTCTTCTCTACTACTCTCTACTCGACTATTCTCTAATCTATTACTCTCTACTCTACTACTCTCGACTCTACTACTACTCTCTCTACTTCTCTCTCCTTATTACTCTCTACTCTATTCTACTTTGCTCTACCCTATTTTGCTCTACTC
>VSDK01023912.1:5735-28493 GCA_009767595.1 Symbiodinium kawagutii
ATGATGATGATGATGATGATGATGATGATGATGATGATGATGATAGTGATGATGGTGGTGATGATGGTGGTGATGATGGTGGTGAAGATGATGACGATGATGACGATGATGATGATGATGATGACGATGACGATGATGATGATGATGATGATGATGATGATGATAGTGATGATGGTGGTGATGATGATGATGATGATGATGATGATGATAGTGATGATGGTGGTGATGATGATGATGATGATGATGATGATGATAGTGATGATGGTGGTGATGATGATGATGATGATGATGATGATGATAGTGATGATGGTGGTGATGATGATGATGATGATGATGATGATGATAGTGATGATGGTGGTGATGATGATGATGATGATGATGATGATGATAGTGATGATGGTGGTGATGATGATGATGATGATGATGATGATGATAGTGATGATGGTGGTGATGATGATGATGATGATGATGATGATGATGGTGATGGTGATGGTGATGGTGATGGTGATGATGGTGGTGGTGGTGATGGTAGTGATACCCTTCATGTCAGGTAGCAGAATTGCATGGTATCTCAATGCCCAGCAAAGGCTCTTGACTTTACTCGATGGAAAACCCTCTAATTCTCCAACATTGAAATGGAAGAGTCTCGGTCTGAAGCAGCTTCCTAGAAAATGAACGATAGCCTGTTGTAGTCCAAAACTATTATCAACCAATTACGAACAATACTCATCACAAAGAATTATGATTCACAATCAGTGTTCTTACCTATAATCCATATTTCTGAGCCATGATTTTTCTGGCTAAAGACCAGTATCAACCATTCTTAATCATTGGTTGAACCATCATCAACAATGATGTCTGTTGCTTTCCAACTCGTAGCTGACATCTATATAACCAGTTGTAGGCACCCATGTTGGCACCCCCGAAAAAAGACCAGTGTGACGATGGTGATAGTCTGATTAATCATGGCTCCGTAGTTGATAACGGTTTAGATATACTGGTCCAGTAGTAATGTGTAATAATCGTTCTGGTCTTTCATGGTTTGGTCATGGATCATATTGGGTTGCGGTGATAAAAACAGCTAAGAATGGCCTAGTCGAAGTGGGGACAGGACCGACCATGATGAGTAAAAATGCTATGTAACATGGCACAATGAGAAATTTCAAACCAATAAAACCAACAATCTACTGTGGACTGGTTGTCTTGTTGTCGGTCATAGTTGTCCCAGGACATGGGTCAGAACTACTCCCCAATGAGCCAGTGCCAACATGTGTCAACCCTCAGCTCATCCCAACCTGCCTCAAGCCTTCCAAGACCTTAGCTGTGCAAAAAAATGTGGCTCCCCCCCCCCAAACTTCCCATGCTGGCAAGTCATCACCCCAATGGCAACGGGCATGCAGATTTGAAATAGAATTGGTTGTGTCCTGAAAGGGACATGTACATTGCTATACCTCTTGGGGGTTCTCAGAATAGCGACCCCTAAAAACGACTGGTTGACTGTCGCAAATGGTAAAATGGTGGATGATTTGGGAGTACCCCTATGACTTGAGAAACACCCACACCCCATATGTACACGTGTAAAACTACAATATAAAATGTGTATTATTCCTATGCATTTTCTGGAAGGCTGGTACCATCAAGGCCTTGGTTATGCTAAGATTAACGTGGGCAAGTCCACAATTCTCACAAACCACCGAGCATAAGCTGACAGAAGCCAACAAGATCCTCTGTCAGCTCATCTGGCCACAAGAGTATTCACCATTCCTAACAGTGATACTACTGGTCCATCCTTTCTATCTTCAGTAGATGTTTGGACATTTGGGTGTGCAGCCTAGTATGTGTTGGGGAAAAGCAACGTAAAACTTTGACCTAAGCAAATACTAAGGAGCATTGAAGAGTGCTTGAACCGCAGGGAACATGTTCAACGGACAGGCAAAGACCAAAGTGATTGACAGCAAACATCTGCACATCACAATCAGCTTGTCTTGGACGTCATAGTTCGTCAGAAAGTCTTGCCTAGTGTTGGCAGCGGTCGTTGGTGCACAAAGGGCTGTTACTGTTTGGGGAATGGCGATGCGCTTTAAAAAAGTATCTATGATCTGGTATTTTCTGCTCCAACTAGATTTCTCGCTGAGCGCAGGCATTGCTTCAACAGGCCACTTCCTTTCTCTCCACAAAAACTCTGCTTCATGTCAAGCGCCGAATCCATCGATTCACCAAACAAGGAGTTACGAAGGGAGCACATGTTTTACAGCTTGATCAACGAGGTAGGTTCAGGTCTAATGCTGAGACATCCCTCCTCCTCAATGACCATTCACCATCATGTTTGAGTGGTTAACCATTTTTCGCCACGGGATAGTTCTAGAAAAAAAAATCCAGTGGTGGTGAAAAAGCTTTATTCAGGAACTGGATTCAATGACCTTTCAATGACCTTTTCACCAAGTTGCTTTGTATCTTCCAAGAACGACATGTAGCCGCAGACTGCGATCCCACAGTAGACAGCCCACAGCACTGCCGTCTGTGCAGCGAGCACTGACCGTGCAGAGGAAGGCCCACCGGCGAAGCGCAAGGCGATCTCCGGGGAATTCGTGTGGGTCATAAAGGCGAAACAGGCCATGGACAGCACCTGACGCAGGTAGAACAGATGAACGAACCGCGAAGAGGTCGTTGGATTCGATGGCAAAATCAAGTCATCGAATGAAATAAGACCGACGACCACAACAACAACAACAACAACAACAACAACAACAACAACAACAAGAACAATAACAAGAACCATATCCACCACATCTTCTCATTGTGATGATCTTCGTCACCCCTTCCATTTTTCGAGTCTCCAGGCCTGAAAGATGGAAGCATCCAACTTGGAATGTGCCAGGACTTGTTGAAACGAAGTGTCTCGGCCTGATGGATAAGTTGGTATTGGTTGCTAGGCGGAAGGCAACGTTCCCATGGCTGGTTGGTTGCGACAACCGTGGTTGATTGGTTGCATGGCTGACAGGTTCATGATGGTGACGCATGGATGTTATGATGGAATAGCTGTGAAAAAAACCTATGTTGACGAGCACCAGTTCGGAAAACTGCGGGAGATGTTTGGCAAGTTATGCTGTATGCTGTAGGCTATGAATACAAGCAGCAAGGAGATAAGGTGGGACCATTTAGTGTGCAAACGTTGTAAACAGAATTGGGTAATGAGTGAACTGACCCACAGCCACAACTGATGGATTGCTGTGCTGGGGTAATCCCATGACTGAATTCCAATCAGACGAAAGCTCCAGAAACCAGCACCTCATATTGCCATGCTGGACAAATGAAGATGAAGTATCTGGCTGTTGGCGGATTGTTGCATGTATGCACGGACATACAAATCTATATATATTTGCATTTGCATAGAAGTATGCCATGTATGAATACGCACCATTCTACAAGGTAGTGAACCAAACAAACAAATCACATCGCTCATCGATGATCATCCCCATCTTCACCATGAAGTGGACGAGTTGGAGTCCTACCATGGTATCCACCCCATGGTCTCCACCCCATGATGCTGCTGCCAGGGTGCCCTGGAAATGGCTGGGTGCCTTCAACAGCACCACCAAGCAGGTGAAGAGGATGGTGGCAATGCTACAGGTTGATGTATACCTCACAACGGCGCTACAGGATCAACATCGTCCTGAAGCTCAGCCCAAGATGGTTGGGGGCCCAAAGATCGCACAAAGCTTCGCAATTGTCCAAGGATTGTGGCTGATATTTCAATCATCTGTAAACAGCTGTTCCTGATCCCAGGATTGCGAAGTTGTCGCTGATACTTCCAGACTGTTCTTAAAAAGCTGTTTGAAGTATCAGATACAAGGATCCTCAAGACTTGTATCCTAAAGATCCTGATGTTTCATACAAGTCTTGTTGTCACTATAAGATATTGTCACTGACATTTTAAAGAACCTGTTGTCCAAGGATCCTCAAGACGGAGAGGCCCTTCAAGCAACCTTAGACACCAAAGAGAGGGCCTGAAGTGGGACGTATTTCTTTCAGCTTGATGGACGGTAGCTTCAGCATACCCAGAAATATGACGTTGAAACAAGAAGCAGCGCTGAGAAACGAGAAATGCAATCTATTCAGAATTGGGACCGCTAGTTGGTCAGCAGGGGTATCTACAACATCGATGCCTGATGAGAATGCAACCAATCAGCCGGATATCTTGCAGTGTTCACGGGCTTGAGTGCTGGCCACTTATGACCCGTCAACTTGCTATCAATCAGTTGGAAATCACTGGAAATTCCAAAATGCTTTGCCCATGGTGGGACCCTCGCAACCCACCAGAAAATGTCATTTTCAATGCCAGAAGATCACCAAAAAACATGCCAACGTACCCAGCATTTTCCGACGAAAGTGGCCCTTCAGCTTCCAACCACGGAAACCTTTCAGCGCTCTCTCTCAACGGCCGTTCATTTGGCAGTCAACTGAACTATCATCCCAAGAACCCTCAGGCCTTCCCCGATGCGCAAAGTGACCAACAAAATCTTCACAACGGCCATGTGTTCCCGACTTTCCAGATCCATTGGCCGTCCTGAACAACTTAGCGCTGAACCTCAACCTCCGAGGGGATGACCCAGCGCCACTCAAGGACCGAGCAACTCAACGGCCAAATGACCACTGCAGCAGCTGAGGCCACGTTCAACTTGTCTGTGCACCAAACGTCAGGACCCCACAGTTCGCCTCAGAAATGACACCCGCCGCAACAGCACAGCAGGAGCAGCAGCAGCCTGGGAAGTTGGGAAGTTCTCATATCAATGCGCCTGCAGTCGGGACTAACAAATTTGGCGAATCGGTTGTAATAGATTTTTTGAAGATGAAACCTCAAGGAAAACCGAGAGGGTGACAAAATGGGCACTTCACAAAGAAGAGTGGCACAATTATTTCTTGTGCCGAGAGGGTGTGCAACAAACACATAATTGGTGATGAAGTCTGCTCAGTATCTTTGCACCATGATCACTGCATCACCATGGTCATCATCATCATCATCATCATCATCATCATCATCATCATCATCGTCGTCATCATCATCATCATCGTCATCATCATCTTTGCAAAATGTCGCCTGAAGACAAGATATTTAAGTACTTGATCGGTATCTTGGTATATGCTGATCATACATTCAGAACACTCTGGATGACCAGGGTCCAAAAAGGGGCCTCAAACTTGGTAAACATCTGGTTGATGAATGGCAAGTTGCAAACTTGTGGCACATAGTCCATGATGAAGACGACCTCAAAACACAGCGAGGCAAGAGGACGTAGCGTCTTTGCCTACGATGGGCTCAGCATGTGGATGGACCCCCAAAAAAAGATGGCTTATCTTTTAGATTGTCAGCCATAGCCCGCAATGGCCAACCACTTGAGAATCGATAATCAATAAGCCAAGATTTTCCCAAAAGATCTGCCAGTTCGGAACCACCAAATTCTCTCAGCAACCCTGAGACTGATCAGCAAAGTGTTGAATTTCACCAGCAAATCTAGGCCGATCCAGTGCTGAGTTCGGGATCCGGTCCGGCAGTGCGCTCCGGATCGGCTCTCCGAGTTCAGGAGACCCAACTGCCAGGATGGGCACTTCATTCATCCAGCCCAATGGAATTGCCTTATCACATTCTGGCAAAATGAAAATAGCAAAAACTGATCATATTGAGTTATGTGATACTAATTGCAATTTTGCGATCTTCTCTGGGATCAGATTTGCAAATATTGATCATATCACGTAGAAGAAGCAGCGGAAGTTTAAACCGGTTCATTTGGACCCCAGCTTCCAATGGTCTACCCATTCCCTTGGATCTTTCAACTGGGCTGCATAGGTGGCCACCGCACCAAGACCTTCAACGAAAACGAAAAGGTCCAGGATCATGCCTGCCAGCCAGGTCTAGCCGCTTCACAGGGAGCTGTGTGTGCTCTTGGTCAACCATTGATGACGCGGGTGGAACGAAGCTTCACCAACTTATCCATGGCCTATGGATTTCATGGGTATCGATGAACGATGTGAACGATGTATCCGCATGGGTTTTCTTGCAGTGTTTGGGTGATCTCCGGTGGTCCCGTCCCGGTGCCTCCATTCTTTCCCAAGATGTCAGACATCAGCTGGCCATAGGAACCATGACCAGTGCATGCCACACAGTCGAACAAGATGGTGTTCCTGAAAACGAAAAGGGCCACAAGACAGGCCACATTCATCTGTCCATATCCATGGATTCCATTAACCCAGAGGATCACTGGCTCAATTGCTTTGGGACACGAATCTTCTGGTTGCCCATTTTGGCACACCCACTCTTGAAGAACTTCCCAGCGATTCTCAAGACGTCCAAGCTATCCATTTATATAAGTGTCGTTCTTTGACAATCTCAGGACAAAAATGACTCCCAACGAGTGTCAATCAGCGGTGAAGAACCTTTCGAACTGATTGACCAATGAAGGTCGCCAGTGGAGCATGGCTTTTGCTAATTCACATTGGACAAGATTGCATGGCTGCTTAAATTCCGGCTTGTATCCTTGCAATTGGTTGATTAAGTTACAAGTAAATCAGGGTCGTATTGGTCTCTACATTCCCTTTCTACAACACTGTCCGCAGCCTGTCTATATCAGGAAAAAACTGACATTATCCAAAAACACAAGGGCCGCAGGCTGCTGCAGTGCCCAGGTTCGAGTAGTAAGTTGCGACTCCTGCCATTGCAAAGAGCCCCACAGAACCTCGTTGCATTTCGCGGTGTAGCCATGCTGAGTCTGAATCAGCCGTCGATCGGACCCAGCCCGTGGTGTGTAAGTTCACTTCCTATCGATAACGCCCAGCCACAAATGCTGTTCCTGTGAACCATTGTGGATCTGGAAGAGATACATAGCTTGCCTGTAAGCCAGCTACTCATTTCATTCTTCATCTACAAGCGTTGGATGGTTGGTACCCATCGTTTGGTGGTCACAAGTCATCTGGTTCCAGGTGCCACACCAGGGCTGCTTGCATGACCAGCAACCCATGACTCCCACGCAGCTCACGCCGTAAGGCAAGGCCAACACACCTCCGGCCGGCCAGGGTCTTGGCCACCCAGGTGGATGCCATGTGTTTGTAGATAGGAAACACTATAACATATCTATATGTATGTACAAAGATAATATGATATGATATACATAAAAGATATACTTTACATATCTATCTATATCTATATCTATATATATAGACACAATCGAAGCATTAAAGAGGTGAAAACATCAATACATATGTATAGGTATCTATATGTGTATGTGTATGTGCTATCTATCTGCGTTCGTGCCTTGCACCAATGTTTTGAAGTCTCTGCAGCCTGGCCAAGGCGCCTGTGCCAATGGCCCCCGAGATCAGCAAGACCAAGGATCCGCCAGCGGAGCCTTCGCTGAAGGAACCCCAACCTTTGTCCAACCTGAGCAGCTGCAGCCTCTGCTGGTCACCCATGGGGATCTGCTTGCGGTTGATCACCATGACTGCCCCTTGAGTTGAAGTCATCCCCAAAAAGACGTCACAGGTCTCTTGATCAACAGCTGGCAATGACTGGAATCAGTGGATGTCGATGCCCCATTGTTGATGAAATGATGTTAGCATGTAGTTGGCTATAACTTAACACTGAGCAGCGGTGAAATCAAGTGCTGTCACTTGAAAACAGTTGCCGGAGGGATCCCAGCTGTGCAAAACCTGCAGCATCTTGCTGCGATGATGGCAGCCAACCCCTGAGCCAAGGAGCGGCAATCCTCGATCCTTGGCATTCTTTGGCAGCAGTGGTTTCTTTCCAGCAGATTTCAGTTCCATGATGGAGCCAGGGGTGCTGATCAAAGTTGCTTTCCGCTGTCTTTTTTTGCATTTTTTTCGTGGTCAAAAATGATCCATGCTGCGTTTTCTGGATGCTATTCTTGCCCACAAATTTCATTTGCAAAAACAAGTTGCAACTACAAGCTGGTACAGCTCCTGCTGAGCATGAAACATCTGTAGTGTATCTTGTCCGCTTCATGATGCTCAATAAGAGCTCTGTCACCCATGTTTTCCTGTGGATGTCTTGCCATGAAGTACCAAGGTCACCATGTTTCGATGCTCTTTGCAGGAAACTTTTGGGCCAGAAGCTGAATGCTGAGTCCAGTTCGCATGAGGCAGGCGCAAAATCTTGCTGACTGGCCATCGATTCTGAAGGTGACAGCAGTTCGGTCTGTCCGCAAATCAGTGTACCCCCAACCAACGAAGTGGTTTGGGCGTGCATCATTTCTGGATGCCCAAATTTTGATGATCGCAGGACATTCACGCGGCAATCAAAGACATGTTGGGGCTCCCACTGCTGCAGCTGCTGCCAACGCCGTGGCAATCCTGTCCAACTGAGCTGTCAACACAACGCCCCAGCCTCCCGGAAACTCGAGTTTCTGTAACAATTACGGGGGATTCTGCCACCTTTCTTCAGGTTGGCCATCCATTCCCTGCACAGCAAGCCTTTTGATCACTCCTTTTTCCGCCGGCAGCGACACTTCTGATCGCTGCTGTTCTGCCCACCTGCTAGGCCTCCCTAGAAAGACCAACTCCACTGACACCTTGACGCTCTCCCAGCACCGTCGCCTGCAAGCCTTTCATCATGGTGGCCCTCCCAAGAAGCGGCGAAGCGGCCAATCAAACCACCAGCTCCATGCTGTGAAGGGTCTGATCGTTGGTGCGCGAGGGGCTGAAGTGACACTGGTAACACATGCAGCTCAAGTTCTGAGAGATCACCAAGTCCTGTTGCGGATCTCGGCACTGAGAAGTGTGGATGCATCAGCATGTGGTAATCAAGACTTATTACATTGTCAAGTAGCAAAACGCAGCGTTTGGTATCATTTGTGGTTACCGCAATGAAAGTCGTGACAATGATGACAATGAACCCTAGTATCATCGCAAATTTTCTGCAATTGCTGTAGATTCTAGACCCAACCGGTATAGCAACCAGCCGCGCAACCTTGAGGCTCTGCACAATGTGAGGATGCTCTGCTGCCACATCTCCTCGGGCCACAAGTGGATTGTCCGCAGGGCAGGCTTCGTTCCCTAATTGATAAACAGAAGGCTCCATATTTGTACAGCTTTATTAGGTACATATGATAAAAGGCCATATAGCACAATTGGGGATATTTGTGGTCAGCTCTCAGAAGTTCAAAGGACATGTGGTTTCAAACCTGAAAATCCAAACAGCAATCGTGCTGTGGGTGCTCCTTTCCAGTATCATGCCTCGATATAAGGAACGTGCAGCAAGGGACCATATCCTACTACCCGCTGGGAAGTGCAGGCAGAGCTGCTACCTGGAGCCCAGTGGGGACTCCATCTGTACTGGATGAATGATTGGCCTTGGAAATCCCATCATGTGAATCTGAATGATGTTTGTTTATCAAGTCGTATTGTACATTACATACGCAAACTTAGGTACACATAAATAATATCAACCAAGAAAACATGTCAACCGAACTCTTACGCCTACAACCACCCAACAAGAGCTGGCACTTTTCCAATGTTCAGCTTGGTATCTCAGCTCCGCGACGTCTTCTTCGACATTGTACAGCCTCATGGCATCGGCCTTGCTCGGTCTCAGGGACGCCGCATCGGCGCAATGCGGAACCAGACCTCGGCGCAGCTGGTGCCACAGATCCCTTTCTCTCCTCTACAGTCACTTCCAATCCCAAAAAATATGCTGTTTAAGGGCAGAATTATTCAAATTTGAACATTAGAAATATAGATTGTTTGATGTCAAAAAAAATGATTTGACAATCTTCCGTTGAAAGATTGTAGACAAATCTCAGGTTTTTCCACACGTTTGCATCCCTCACTGGTAGCCGCCCCGCTGGGCCGCTGGCCTTTCCATTGACCTCTGCGCACGCTGTAGCCCGGAGCCGGGCCGGTCGCATCTTCGAGATCACCGAGGACGTTCTCCCAAGTGAAGTAGAGATAGTCGTGCCTGGACCAACCAGGTAGGGAACCAACCAAATGATGATGATAACCCATTAGAATAGCTGGAGTAACCGTGTCAAATGAACAAGACCAACCCAAAACCAAAACCAAAACCAAACCAACCAACAAACCCATCCAACCATATGGGTGTTTCTCAAGTCATAGGGAACCCCAAAAGATGGTTGGCTTATTCTACAAATCGTCAATAAAGTGGATAGTAAGTAGGGATACCCCCAGGACTTGAGAAACACCCATATTGGTCTTGTTGTTGGTGATTATTCCCTAGTATTAACCATTCCCTATAAAACCATATCAAACCAAACAAAACGATCTCAGACACCCGTTTATGAAATTCTTGGGGAATATCCCCCATGAACATAGGTTGATTCAAGCCTTGACCCAGCTCGCCATAACTCCAAGTTTTGTTTGATTTAATCAACCAACTAATGGGGGACATTCCCATGGTTTAACATGCTTTATATGGTTTATTAAACCCATCCAACCATATGGTGGTTTCTCAAAATATGGGACCCCCAAGCTATGGTTGGTTCAGTACTAAATAACTATAGATGGATGATTTAGGAGTACCCCTATGGCTTGAGAAACCACCATCTCCACCCCTGAGATCTGACTCCAAGTTGCGGCTTCTGCGCTCGTCCCCGCAGCTCCGGCAGGATGCTGATGCCGTCGGTGTCGGAGGACACGGGCACACCTAAGAGGTCCTGATGAATCCACGAGGACCGCCGTGGTGGTCCCAGCTGCCTTGTGAACGCACTTTGCAGACAGGGAGATGTCTCTATCTATCTATCTATCTAACTCTATCAATCAATCAATCTATCTATCTATCTATCTATCTCTCTCTCTCATTGCTGACTACTATCAACTTCACTGACAAATCACCTTGGCACCCCCCATGTTCTCCCACTCAAACTCACCTGTTCCCAGGTCCTCAATAGTTGGAAGCACATCCCAAAAGGCCCAGGAGAAGTTGGAGACCCTGGGAGTCACGTGGCCCGGCCATCGCACCATGCTGGGAGATCGCACGCCTCCCTCCAACAGGCTCCGCTTGTGACCCGACAGGCCACCCGTGGAGTTGAAGAAGGCCTTAGCTCAGCATCCAAATGTGGGAAGAACGTGGGAAGAGTGGGTTCCGGTCCAGCTGCCAGGTGCAGCAGTCACAAGCTCAGCTGGTGATGGCTCCCATATTGGGAGCTTATGAACTCATAGATCTGCATGGCATCTACATCCTACAAAATCCCAAAATGGCGACATGTTGAGTCACGAGATCACCCATTCTTGGAAACAACAGGTAACAATTTCATTTCAAGTTGAAGTCATGAATCCCACAGAATTCGTTGCTGCGAAAAGTCTGAGTTGAAGGAAAATGCTGAAAGTCTGTGCAAAATGTCGGGCTTCCTCGAAAATGTGCCATCAACCAAACCATTGAATGACTGCGGGCCCCATGTTGCCACATCATTCCAATACCGTGGGTAGCTACGACGCCAAATCACCAAAGTAACCAGCTATTTGTGACTCCGTGGGATGGTTGACGTTGGAGGGATGCACTTAGCAGTTGTAGTATACGCAGTGCTTCAACATCATTGGAGTGATTTTACTGGTCCCAATCGGTTCATGGGTTGCTTCTACTGGGGTTGAGTTCATCCATGTTCATCCAACAGAATTCTTGCTATGCCTCCAATACTGAGTGGCTGCTGGTCACCGTTTCTACTCAGCTGCTGCCTTCCTTGCTGAGCTGCTGTCTGATGCCCACCCTCCTGGTGCGCGCCGTTGTCGGAGGCGAAGAAAACCAAGGTGCCATCGTCGATGCCCAAGGAATGCAATCGGCTCATGAGGTCGCCCACCTTGCCATCCAAGTAGCTGATGACAGCCGCGTGGTCCTGGCGAAGCAGCCCTGCCATGGGAATCTGAGAGATCTACAGCGAGGCCTTGTAGTGGGATTGAGTGGTGTCAATGATGCAGACAGAAGCAACCGCCTGCTTCTCAACCAAATGGAACAAGCAATCCAAACCAAGGAGGTCGCTGTTGTTGAATGCTGAAGCACGGTTTTTCTTCTGACTTGTTGTGCGTTTTCGTGCACCCTTTAAACCCAAGGCTTTCTCGTCCTTCTCGACATCTGGCCAAGGTTGACTGCCATATCCCATATCTGTTGGCACCGGGTTGCCATCTTCCGGCTCAGAGGGAGCATCGCCCCAACCACCCGCGTGCGGCACGGTGTAGCTGAGGTAGAGGAAGAAAGGTGCGCTGCCACGAGCCACCTCCTTTCAGCAACTAGAGCATGCTTGGAGTCATGTCATATGATCCATTATCATGAAACAATCAATCCACTATTATCAACGACTACTAAGCCTTACTGTTACGTAGATATGGTGAACCGCTATCAACCACTTCTCAACCAACCATTACTCAACATGTTTGACCAGTATTGGCAAACCAGCATTGGCCAATCTTAACCACTATTACAGCAACCACCCAGTACGAACCAGTTCACCCGCGACTAACCAACACTACTACTAACCGGCATGAAAATAGGGTCCTCGTTTCATTCCAGGATGCTATGATATGAGTGTTTCTCAAAATGGGGGTACCTCCAAATCATCCATTCTTAGTCATGTCCAATCATAAAACCATCCATTTCGGTGGCGTTCCCTCTTTTGAGAACCACCTTCTGGGGGAAATCACCCAAATTCCTTGAAAGCGTCGACCAAAATCACAGCGCCACAGCTGATCATTGCGCCTCTAGCCAAGTCATGGCTTGGTCGTGGAAGACGTCAATGGTGTAGTTGTAGGACTGCGGGCTCTTCATACACCGCTCCCGGCTGGGTGTGGGCGACGCAAGGTTTGCCGACAGCTCGAAATTCAGCTGGCTCGTTCCACCTGGGTCGCCCTTTTTAAGCTGTGGCGCCTGGTGAAGAGCACTTCTCAGGGGTTTATACTAAAGCCTACGTCATCCGGTGAGTCAATAACCCATGTTTTCACGAGATCTTCTTCGCTCAAGATCTGTGGGATGCGATATGCCGGAACATCCACTGAACTGTTTCCAAACCCGTTGATTCCAAGAGTTCGTGGTGACTTCCCCGGCGAAGCAAAAGACTGGCAGATTAGAAAGTTGCTCTTCCCATCGGATTGCTGGTAGCCAGCTCCATGCAGCTTCATCAAAAGTCACTTGCTACGATATTTGGGTGCTCTTGGCGGGGGACAACCATATTTCTCCTATGAAATGGCCATTTGATTATTACCATTGATCAATAAGTACAGGATGCGTACAACCACACATAACCACTCACTAACCAGGTCATTTACATCCTTTGCTGGTGTTTCACCAAAACGTTGACTGTCTGATGCGAAAACTTTTGCCAGTCTGTTCGAACTTTAGCCTGCAACTTGATCTGCGGCTTGAAAGCATGGCAATTTAAGGTGCGCAAAGAAGTCAGCGAATACTATGACAGAATCTTTCTTTGACAGGTTAAATCAACTAAGTTGAAAAACGTCAACACGATTCAGGAAGTGTTTGGAAGAAGAATGCTTGGAAGCCTTAGGTCTTGGGAATGAAGATCCTTGAGGATGCCAAGCCCAAGGCACTCACAATGGTTTAGGGTTTTGAGTTGAGAGTCAACCATGAATCCCTTGCTGAATCCCTTGCTGAATCCCTTGCGGCGCCGTCAATCCGTCAATCCTCTTAGGTAGGTGGGAGCCTTAAGCCTTGGGGATGAAACCAATCGGATGGATGAAATCCCGAAGAGCCAAGGCACCAACAACCCCGTTGGTTTTAGGGAGCCATGAATCTCTTGTTGATGCCAAGGCACTGTCAATCCTCTTGGGATACATATTATGACACAGCCCTTGGTCCACTTGTCCCACGAAGACCTCAAAGCCTTGCTCGATGGGAGAGGTCAAGGGAGCCATCTTGCCAAAGGCACCCGTGCGGTACCCTGCCTGGATGCGCCGTGCCGTGGCATGGTTGGAAGTCGGGTCAACATGCAATGATGAGGGCGTCGATTTGACCTCTTAATAGTGGTTGATATTGGTTTGGAATGATTGTTGATACTGGCGTGGATCATTTATGGTGAAGGATAGTGATGTGGACGAAGAACGGTGAATGGTGCTGAATAGTGGTTGATATGGGCTAATGATGGTGATTGATGATGATTGATATAGCCAATCATTGTTTGAGAGTGATACTTACCACTGACTAATCGTAGTTGGCAACCTGGTAGTGGTGAAGCACGTCTGGTCAATCATGGCCAATACGCAACAATGGCTAATCATGCTGAATGACACGGTCGATGACAACTCACAACGGCTAGAAACAATGGTCAATGATGACAGAACAAGGGTCTAAAATGGTTTGCCTCCCACGATGGAATCGTCAGTTGGAACTTTCAATCAGCACTCGCGAATCCTTTTGATCGCTGGGACAACTGGTGTTGATGTCCAGACTCAGCCTAGGAGCTTTCAGAAAGATCTCTGGCACCAAGGTGAGATTTGCTTCACCGGGCTTCAATGCCATGCCACTGAGGCCCAGATCGCGAAACCTGCTCCAGCTGGTGTCACATGTGGCGACCGTCATGGAGCATTACTACCTGCACAGGTATCAACCAATATTTGTGACACAATCTGCACAACCATGCCATGCTTGCCATTTACTATCAATGATTTTGACGCAATCCATCATTAAAATAGGCGCAAACCACTCAACAAGAAGGGACTTATGCCTTTAGCGAGGCGCTGGCAGGTGGAGATATCCCTCCAACAAAGGGTGGTAGTTTCCTTGGCAAAAGTTCAGCCTGACCTTGATGATGGAGCTCTTGAGTGGTAGGTTTCTCAACAATCTTAGCAAATAAGACAGTCAATTCACATTTCAGATCGTTGTTCTGAATAAGATAGTCAAGCTGCTGGGCAAGTCATTGACTTTGGGGGTTACACAGCACAGCTGGATCAAAGATAAGGCCACACGCTGTGCCAGGGTTGTCACAGCAAAACCACCGTCAGATTCAGATGCTGTCTATTCAGCGTGGTGGGAGGGTACCCTGAAATTACTCAAAATGGATCACTTTTGAAGCAGGAAACCAGCCACGTTTAGCTCCCATTGACTTGGACCGTTGAGCAACTTGGAGTGTCAGGGCTTTGTCACACAAAGCTGCCATGATACCTGAGATTCCCCGAGTAACAAACTCACATGCTGCTCAGAAATTCGGCAACATGCCCGACATTCTGTGTTTCCTCAAGGAATTTGTTGGTGCACTCATGGACCATTGAGCCTTGTATGGGGTCGTTTCTCAAAATAGGGGACCCCCCAAAATCAATGGTGTATTGTATTACTGTACCATAAATGATCAATAATCTGGATGATAACTAGGGGCACCCCTATGACTTGAGAAACCACGATGTCCAACCTGCATTCCACACCTGCCACTGTGTCGCCCTGTGAAGAAGGCCGTGCGACTGGGAGCACAAACCGTGTAGCCAGCATAGGCCTGCGTCGTAGTCCAGCAACAAATGACATGTGACAAACAACACAGGCTGTAAATAATGTAATGACAAGTGGCTATGGGTCATTATTAACCAACCAATAACGGCAAATAATGACCAACAATAATAGGGAAAACAATGGTTCATGATAGAGGAACCAGGGGTACGGGGTTTTGACCCACAGCCAAGTAAATATAGCAACTGCAACTGCAAACGACAAGCAATCCAACTGCAAACTGCAAATGACAAGTAATCCAACTGCAACTGCAACAGCCACAAGAACAAATAAAGGACAAGCAACCAATGACAAGTGACAAATGGCAATCAAAACGACAAGGAAAATGATATCGAAAACGCCATACACCACTTGGGTGCCCAAATCGTCCCATCTACAAACTCCTTGTTTTCTTGTGAAACCAGTAGATTTTCGTTGGACAGCAATAAATGATAGGAATCCGGAGACCTGTCAAAAATTATGGCTGTTGCAATGTTGCCCGGTTTTTGCGGCCCCATGGGAACTACATGGGCCCTACATGGACCTTACATGGGCTACCACGGGCCGGGCGCCTCTCGAAACACGATGCCTTCCCTGCCGAAGCGATCCAGGTTGGGCGTGGCGATTCGACCGTGGGGCGACTCTGAGGGGTAGAGTCCTGAGCCGCGAGTCGCGGTGGGGCACATGACCCGTGGTTCATGATGCTTAGCAAAATGGTGGGCACATGTGGGCACTCATTCATGGCGGTTGATGATGGTTTATGATGGCTAATGATGGTTAATGACGGTTGATGATGGTTGATGATGGTTAGCACTGATTGATGATGATGAATTGATGCTTTGCAATGGTCAATGATGTTGAATGACTCTTAGTTGATGGCTAGCACTGCTAGCACTGTTCAGTGACAGCAGTGCAATCGACGGTCAATGATGGCTAATATCAGTTTGCGAAACTCCCTTGAAAGGCTGCAGTTCCCAGCTCGGTGAAGGATCAGTGACCAGCTTCTGCTTCGTAGCTGCGACCAAGCATCCAACCTCTCCCCAGCCCAAGTCATCAGCCATGATCCAGATCACATTGGGCTTCGCAGCAGCCAAATTGCTGAGCACCAACACACCAAGCGTCATCCAGAGCCCCTGCACTCCACATGCCACCCGTCTGCGAGACATGGCACTGGAGCTATGCCCGCCGTGGATGAAGAATGGCTCTGCCAAATGGCTGAGTGTTGAGGTGGCTCAGCACTTGATCGTGCATGTGGTCCGTTCCTACAGAGTGGTGCCGCTTTGCCCAAGTTGACGTATAAACCAGCTAACGATTGTTTTAACCACGACAAACTGCAGTCATCATAGTTTCATATATCAACTTGCCCACTCTACAGGTGCGCCTCTGAACTAAGAAAGAAGAATGACATCAGCCCTGGATATTCTCAGGCAACGTGGTTTCGAGGCGATTCTAAGTCTTGCTCATCCACAGCTTGATGCTGGGTGGATGAAAAATCCTTGGTGATCAGTTGGGATCAGCATCAACTGTGCGCGTGCGTCTGTGTGTAGTGTGTCATTCTGGTGAAAGTTGCCGTGACTTTTCTTCACTTCATCCAAGAATTGCCGATCGCAGAGGCTCCTTATTGTGCAATGAAATACACACATGGTATGGGTGGAGACACATTCCCGAAATGGCCATAGCGGCACTAGTTTGGATGTTTGCTTTTACAAAACATGTTTTGGCTACGATTGCTATCGACTCACACTCACAGACGCTTGCTTCTCGAAATCAGGTCCTCCAAATCAGTGGTTTGATAACCAAAGATATTTTCCGGCTGGTTTTTGGGTGACCCCACACGTATGGACAAACCCATTTGTGGTATGGACCCAAGAAAACGATTGTCCAATTTGCGTCGCTTCAAGAAATGAAAGCCACAAGTCCCAGCCATGCCTTCTATGCTGACCACTGCTGCTGCTGTCGCTGCGCACCGCGTGGGTGCCGATGGGACTCCCCTGGCAGGGTGAATCTGCAAGGTTCTGCTCCACAATCTGTGACATATCAATTCAAAATTACTGCAGATGGAACCTGGTAGAATCTAATGGAACCCGATCAAAAGTTCCGGTAAGATAATTTGCTTTGTAAAGAAGCGAATTTAGGGTTCCGTGTTGGTAATCCCGGGCCTGCTTTTCTCTGAGCCAGTTTTGCACCGGATGGGATTGTAATTTATGCCGTTTCTTGTTCCACTGTTTGAAGGAAGAAGTCTGGCTGAAGAACTTCAACTGGAAAATATTCCACAAACAGAGTAATGCAACCTTCTTGCACGACTTTTGCCACTACTTCTTGGCATGCTTAGTTTTGGTGCGGGGAACGGATTTGGTGCTAGTAGCAGGTTTGATACACGCCTGGTACGGAGGGACGCAGTTTTGAAATTCACCGGGTGCAAACTGCTTTGTACCAAGAATGAGGAAAAGATTGTCAAAACTGCAAACAAAATGCTTTAAGCAAATATTGCATAAAGGATATCTGTCTTGACACATTATTGCCTGCAACCATGTAGCCGAGACGGACAGAGTTTTGAAATTTACATTGTGCCATTCTTGGGCTCAGGCACTGTGCACAAAGTTTTTGAAATTTGCGTAGTAATTCTTCCCAAAAAAGTATTGGGATCAAGTAATGCCAAAAAAACTTAAGCTTTCTGGCGACCGTCATAGCCATTGTTGACCCATTCCTAACCATTAATCACCATTATCAATTCTACCTCCATCAATAACCATTCCTAACCATTCTTAGCCATCCTTAACAATACTATCAATAGCCATTCTTAACCATAAATCACCATCAATGGACCGTCATGTGGTTGGTTAAACATCATGAACCATTACGAAGGTCGGGGGACACCCATGTGTACAGGGCAGGGCACCATCCCAAAATTGTCATGTGTAACAGGGATGATTGGGGCGACCCTGCGTAGAAAATGACCTACAACAACTTACACCAAGAGTCTCCCCGACAATTATAAGCATCAATCATCATTGACAATCATGATCTATTATTAACCATCATTAACCATCACTTCCATGGGTCCCTGGGTTCAGATTGGCATCACAGATCTGCAAAGCCCAAGCAGTTTGGATCGTCACCTGTGAGGGCAAAACTGCCGGCCGCCCTGCTGTTCCACAGCCTGAGGGTGGCATGACAGGCAGGTAAGAAACGTTACCCCACCAGCCGCAAAAAACCAGTAGAATTGTGTGTTCTTTACCACATAAGTGTGTCTGTGAATTGTTATTTACCACACGTGTTTGCGAGTTTGTGGTTTTGCATGCTATTCAAAACAACAAAGGCAGGCACAAGTACTACTTCCTTCGAACGATCATCCAAAATCATATCTTGTATCCTGCAGACAACCTTCAACAAGCAAACCCTTGAACCTTGGAAATAGTGACATATTCATGATGCGTTTAGCTGGTCACTGATACCTATGCCAGTTCATTCATGAAGTTAGACCTGAGTTTACTTGAAAAGCTGGTTGAAACCATCACTTTACGAATTGTTTCTAGTTATTTAGTACCACAATTTGATCCAAAAAAAGAAATACTGTATATTCCTACCTATATGAACTCATCCCCATGAATGGCTACACCTGCCAGCAACGGTCACTGGCCGGCGGTTGGGGGGCCCCAGCGGACAGCCAGCATCGGGGAGCTGGAAGGCAACCTCGGTTCCGGCGAGGTAACCAGTGCTGAGGATCAACAATCAATGGTTGATAATCACCAGTGGTTCATCAATGGTTAGCTAATGGCTACTCAATGGTTGATAATGCTACTCACTAGTTCATTATCAACAAGAATGGCGACTCAATGGTTGATAATGCTTAGTTGATGGCTACTCAATGGTTGAATGATGGTTCATCAATGGCCATATGACATAAGAATGGCTACTAGTTAGTTGATAATGGCTGATCAATTGTTGAATTATCACTAATGGTTCATTATCAGTAATGGTTGATAATGCTTGGTTTTAATGGCTGATACAATGGTTTGTGCTGGTTCATCAAATGGCTATATAACATAAGAATGGCAACTTAGTGGTTGATAACGCGTAGAAAAACACTGCTAATTCAATGGTTTATGATGGTTCATCAATGGCTAAAAATTGTTGGTTGATGGTTGCCAATGGTTGATGGATGATAGATATTAATGATTAATGACGGATAGTTCATGGTTGATAATACTTTGTGTCAATTGATGGTAGTGGATCATCAGTGGATCATGGATTGAGTCAAAATGGCGATTTTCAATGGCTAACAATGATGTTGTGATGGTCACGGTTTCAATGTTTCCTAGTCAAGAACTGTTGATTTATCATGGTGAACGATAAGAATGGTTAGTACCCCTCAAAATTTTGATGATCAGCAAGAGGTTTCCACCATGATCTTGTACTAGCGAAATTCGGCAAATTTGATGATTGGTTGCACGATGATTGGCTAATAGCTATACAGTTGATTGGGTGTATCAGTATACTTGTATAATACTATTGATTTCATACACCATAGTAAGTAACACAAAAATTCCACAATGGAGTAGCGGAAATGTTGGTTGGCGCATGGTGGATTGATGTCTTGCACGTGTTGTTCAAGACATTGGGGGTACGACCATTCCCTTCAATGGGGAAGCAATGGCAGGAAACCCCCAAGAACTTGGCGAATCATCGCTTCTCACCTATCACCAGTTGAGTGGTCCTTGATTCACGACGCCAATTGTTTCACGGGAAAAGCCAGCATTCAACCGCTTCACATTGCCTCTTTCAACTGTCCCAGTGGAAGGCTGGAAGGACAGGCCAACACATTGCACACATTGCATCCAACAATGGCACGATGATGATCTCTTTCGGTGGCCTTCAGATTGGGGAACACTGGAAACGCTCCTTGCTGCCCGGCCCTAGGGCTAAGCTCGGAACATGGTCTGGAGGGGCGTGCCACCTGCACAGCTGGGTTGGTCCTTGTTGCCATGGTGGTACCTACCAACCGCTGGATGGCAAGGCCATTGCAATAGCAATGATTACATAATAAGGAAACCATAGTAGGAAAACTGCCAGTTGTGGGGGTACACCAATTTTGGACAAACCCAAATTTGGATGGGGGCAAGCAAGAAACGAAGCAGCATTCCAGCTCCAGCACGCAACGAACCAATCACAACGATTCTCAAGCGCTCGGTTCACGGCACCTAGTGGCACTTTCACGACATCCGTTTGAGCCACAGTAGTGCAGGTGCCGGGCAATCTGAAATGGGAATGAACACCGAAACAAATCTCCAGATTTCTTCGGCAAACATCCCAATCCAACAGTGTCCTTTCCCTAACAACCCAAAAACAATCAAGAGAATCAAGAGATAAACTTTCTTGGCATATTCACCGCCAACCTCCACATGTAAGTGTCATCACTTGTAATGGTGTTTGCTGACCCAAGCCCATAGTCCGCTAATCCTTTGATCATCATCAAATGATATTGCCGAGGATGTTCACAGTTGAGATCCCAAAACAAAGTTGTGGAGAAACCCAAAGCTGTCGCTGGTCTCAGATTGCACAGTTTACCTGGACCAACTGCTTCACCTGCTTGTCTCAGATTTCTCATTTCTCCAGTGTCTTGTTGTAGCATTGCACTACCACCGTTGGGAAGTCAAGAGAACTTGGATGAAGTTCAGGTCCGTACCGCAAGAGCCAACAACGAACTGCAGTTCTCCAATTCCCCCGATTCGTCGCAGGCTCCATCATTTGGGGAGCCATGGAGCCTGGGGTTGAGGCGACCATCGCTACGGTGTTCACCCACCGTGCCACCATTGCTTTGCCAGGCATCCTGGAGGTAAAGAGCTTCCAGGAGAAGAAGCCTCATTGACGTTCAGTGAAGGACAGCTTTCAGGGTGCAAGAACCTATGCAGCCCCAATCTCTGCTCCCTCCCTGTGCTTCAGACCATAGTTTGCATAACCTCAGCGCAGGGTACATCAACGCTGCAGTACAACTGCGACGACTGTGCTGAAACACTCCGGCTATTTCTGGAAGCATCGGTAGCTGTATCTTCAGCTACCAACTAACAAATGATCATCATTGGGGCTGTCCTCATCAATAACTTGAGAGTACCTACCATGGAGTTGGACAGCGATACGACCAATGAGTCGTAGCCATTGTTATTACATCCCTATCCATCACCCACCGCCAAACGGACCACCATCCCGAACGAACCACCAACCACCCGCCAACCAACCAACCATCACCAACCACTTCTCACAGCCCAGTCGCAGTAAAGACCTGCAATGGCACCTAGCAGCAGCGTCGCGCCACAGCCGGTACCCAGAGATAGCTCAAAGCGGCCTTGGCAAAACGCACGGCAGGTTGTGGAACCAACCGATGGTCGGTGGTTTATAATGGTGGTGGTTTATAATGGTGGTTTATAATGGTGATCTATGAACTTCGTCGGATCCAGCAGCTAATAACCCACCGCTGGTGGTGGCTTAAACCGGCTAAGAACCAATTAATGGTGGCTTATAGGACTTATAATGGTTACTAAACGTCCAGCAATCGATCACCACCGGCTTCACCAGCAACCCCTGGCGTGTGATTTAGTGTGAAATATAGCGGGTAATATGGTTCTCCCGTCACTATGATATATCACAATTGAACTGAACTCATGAAAGTTTAATCTGATCTATGAACTCATCTAAGTCCGATCATCAATCGTACTATGATATATGACAACTAGTGTATTCTGCAAATCGTCATGTCAACTAAGATGCACATTGTCGTGCCTATAGTCATCTAGGCTGCTATGCCGTTCTTCACCATCAACTACGAATACTATTAACCATAAATCATCATATAAGCATTAATTCCTCATTTGTTAATCAATCTTAACCACTGACTATCAATCTTCATCATTGACTCATGTCCACTTGTTCACCGGTAACCACTTACAGCCAAGAGGTTCATCCCTTGGCTCACCATTTCTGGGGCACCCTGGGCCACCCAAACGCTTGCGGTTCAGCATTGCAAAGGCGCCGCAGCACAGCAGCGCAGCAACGGTGAAGAGAAGCACTGCCTGTGCCACGGATCTCAGGCGCTGGGGATACCAACACCCAATGGACCTGGGAAGATACGGCAAGTTGAAAGTACAAGTAGCAACTAATAAATTAGCCACCAACAAGTAGCAACAACAACTAATAAAGCAGTTGTTGATGCTAGTTGTACTTTCCTAAGAACCAACAAGTAGCAACAAAAAAAACGGTGAGCAAGGCAACGTGGTGTTCTGGTACCTCGAGCAGAGTCCTTGTTCCTCCCTTTGTTCAAC
>VSDK01023912.1:30120-45023 GCA_009767595.1 Symbiodinium kawagutii
CGTCGTCGTCGTCGTCGCCATCATCATCATCATCATCATCATCATCATCATCATCATCATCATCATCGCCATCGCCATCGCCATCATCACCATCACCATCAACGTCGTCATCATCATCACCGACATCATCATCGTCGGCAGCACTATCACCATCACCATCATCACCACACCATCAACATCTTCATATTCATCTTCATCATCATCGTAGTCACCATCATCACCATAATCATCATCATCATCATCATCATCATCATCATCATCATCATCATCATCATCATCATCATTCTGCTAACAGCTTCGACGCACAGAAAACAAATGGATGATAATTACCAGTTGATGGGTACTAGTGGAACTAATTCCTAACCGCAAATATGGCAGTTTCTCAAACTGGGGGTACCCCCAAATCAAAAAAATCCCATCACTCACAATAGTAAACTAACCATTTTGGCGGGGGGTCCCTATTTCAAGAAACCACCATCTCAGTTGTGGGTTTCCATTGTTCATGCCACAACGCAGCAATCAACGCACGGTCGCACCTCCTGCTTTTTTGCTTGAAGGTAGTCCTCCGAGGAAAGCCACCATAGTCCTTTCGCAATGGCCCACGATCAGGGGATCGCCCATGGACCACCAGGGAACCCCAAAAGTCAATGCCAAAGTATGCTTGGGGGGGCGCGAAAGCCCCAGCGGCTTTAGGATAAGACAAATAGGACGCTAGTTTCTTTGGCAGTTTCTCAAAATAGGGTTTCCCCCAAATCATTTAGGTATTAAACATTTATAGTCATAGTAGTAAACCATCCATAACTTTGGGGTTCCCAATTTTGAGAAACACCATCTGTCAAGCAGTTTGAAATACTAAATCCACAAAAATCCTGAGGCTACAAAAAGGAATTGATCGATGTCATTTCGACTCAGCAAAGCATTGACAGCGGTGTCCTTGCGCACGTCTCCCCTGGCTGGCGCGTGAAAAATCTCCAGCATCAAAACACTAAATTGGCAGTCCTAATATCAACAACCCCAGCTGTTTAGACTCTATTTTCAAGACTTTGCGTTCTTTGCTTGCTGTTTTCCGGTAGCCACCTCTTTGACTATCAACAAATCCGCCGGCACCGAAGGTACGAAAGCCAAAAAAATGTTTGACTGAAGCTTTATTCGAGAGCCCACTTTTTGCTGGTCATTGTTCCCTTTTTCATCAAAACTGAAACCGTTGGTCGCTGTTCTCTTTTTCATCAAAACTGAAACCAGTGGTTTTTACAACAACTTTTCCAGATAGCCGAAAAACGATGCGGAAACCGTTCATGCGTGCTGAACTTGGGCCTCAACGGGCCAAAGAAGAGGCCGGAAAGCCGCTGAACGGAGAATCAGATCTTTATTTGTGGACTTTCCAAATGTTGCTTGTATAACTGTATTGGTGATATATTTGAGCGATGAACAAGTCAAGAATTCTTGTGAATGAGCTACTATTTCGGAAGTATCCACCTTCATGACTGGTATCTTGAAAATATGCAATATTCCTTCTTATACCTCCTTCATCTTGATAGATTCATCAAGGATGTATCTATTCTGCTTGCTATACACCC
Organism: Symbiodinium kawagutii; assembly: GCA_009767595.1. Lineage (NCBI taxonomy): Eukaryota > Dinophyceae > Suessiales > Symbiodiniaceae > Symbiodinium > Symbiodinium kawagutii. The sequence goes on from VSDK01023912.1 coordinate 31,698, forward strand.
AGCCCATCCACCATGGCATCATGACATTCCCACGTCCCCATCTTGGCCTCAGAGACGCTGCTTCCTGGTCCCAGCCTATCAGTGCTACTGATGGCATTCACTGGGCTTTCATAGCCATTCACTATGTCAAAACAATAAGCCAAATTCATAGGCACAATCAGTATAGTATTTCTATATCAATATATTAAAATTATATGCACATCTATATCTGTGTGTGAGATCATGTATATCTGCATGTACATACTTGGAAGCAGTTGTATCTGCGTGTGTGGATGTGTTCGTGTTGATGTGTTTATCTGTGTGTGTGTGGTGCGTATATATCTTGATTAGCAAGGTAGTGGAACCCCACCAAGGTGCTAAGTGGTGCGGTAGTGGATGATGATACGCTCCGATGTGAGTGCATGCGCAAGAGCATTCATGTATGTACATATATTTTTGTATACACATGACGCAAGCGCTTGCTGTGTTGCATAACTTCCATTAAACGCCTAAAAAGAGCTCGATGCTTTGATGCCTCCAGATGAACTATGTCTACGTAAAGCACCACACACCACAGCCCACAGCAAGCTGAGGAAAGGACGCGGACTCTGCATTGCAACTGACCTTGCTACGGAAATGGATCCTCACACATAGGGCTATCTGTATGCCCGGCTAGTCCCACATCCTCCGAGAAATGTCATGTTGAACGGCAAAACTCTGTAGTCCTGAGCCAAGAATGTCATCCACCAAATCCATTCCACCACTGCTCAAGATGGATAATGCATCGAAAACAACTGCTGGGTGGGACAAACCTACCACATCCCTGTCTTCAAGCGGCAAACCCAATGCTGAAACGACATTCTTATTTATGTCTGTGGTGACCCAGCATAACTGGCAATGATGATGGCTATGCTATGCCCCACGACTCATTGCCTATGACTAAGAACTTTTTCTGTAAACTTAAATACCAATAATCTTGGTTCTCCTGCCAAATAGTCATGGTCCCAATATGGCTAATCATAACAAACAGGTCAGTAACACAAATATTGATGGTTTACAGTCCCAATAGTAAGCGAGGGGTTGAAGAGATTTCTCAAAAAATGTTGGTCCGGCTAGTGGTTCGAGGTCTGGGGGGGTTCTGTACCCTTTGGTGAACGGGCACTCCAAGTAGCTCCAACTGGCTCCTCCTTTAAAGGCCTAGGGCAGGATGCCCCCTTAGCTCCTTCCCAACCAGCCAATTCTGAGGTGTTCACGCCAGAGCGGCTCGCGCCCCAGCAGCTTGGGCCAGAGGAAGATGACACGTGCCACAACCACTCGTGGCGTTGCACTCACCATCGTTATAGGGCTTGGTTCAACCAGTGCGATAGGGCCCCAGATGAAGCCGACCCTGTCGTACAGAAAGCCATTTTCGAAGTTTTGTGATACAACCCCAGTCCCCTGAACCGGATAAATCTTCCAACTATTTGGCTCTGCCTGTTTTGGCAGATCGTTCAACCTCACCACGTAACTCTTTTTCAAGAGTCCAGTTTCCATTTTCCTGCGCGGCACGGCGCTGATCCAGCAAATGAAGCGTAGTTTCACTGATCCATGGTTTGTTTGCACAATGTTGTTTCAAGCGGCCCTTTTGGCCAGCAGGCTTTGGTGAAGGAGCACCAGAGAGCCCTTGCGCCATCGCCGAGTGTTTAAAACACAAGAGAGCTTGAAGAAGGTACACCTACGAATGACAAGTCTATGTGACGACACACTAATGAGAGGATATTTATATTTTTCCATGCATACACAACAAGGTTGTAAATCTATGAAATTATAACACACATACATAGCATGTCCATACCCACCTGCGCATGCGCATGCGTGTGTCTGCAGCTGCGCACTTCTCTTGGAGACGAGACACGTGGCACGTGATCGCGAGCTACGAGGCACCCATCCCCCGTCGTCCGAGGTCAGAAAACGGTGCGAAAAACGGGGAAAACCAACTGCCGCACGACGTGTTCATCGACGTCTGAACCAACTCAGATCACAAGGAAATCACAGGACGATGAAATAAGAACGATATATCTTAATACTTTAAATTGAAGTTAATAGAAAGTTAGTTGAATCAATAGACTAACAGATCAACCAAAAGTGCTGCAGCCCACTGCTTCAGCACTCAGAGAGATGTGGGACTCTTGTCCCATGCAGCTTGAATCTCATCTGCGCTGGGTACCTTGTGCGTACAAGCGCCCACTCGGTTCCATGGCGGTTGGTTCAGTGGCGATGATACTCTTTCACTGGCAATTCCATCTGTTTCAGTGATGCAGAGAAAGGTTGCCTTGACCTCTTGCAGATCATCTCAAGTTTGCAGAATTTGTGTCTCTCCTACTCTCGCCTTCACTTGTGAAATCCACTCCATCTCTAGGGTGAAATCGCTGGCAATGGCGCACCAACGAAGGAACATAGCTGCCGTGCAAGGCGTGCGGGATGAACGCAGGCAATGGCAACCGGCCTCAGGCTGGGTCGTCATGGTGGGCCCCAAGCTTGGGACCGACCAAAGTTTAACAGGGTTGTTTGAAGGGATAGCCAACCTGGGAAACCCATTTTTTAAGGTGAGGACCCTTGAGAATTGACAAGAACCCAGAAAGTGAAGACCCGAGCTGCTTGGATTAACGTTTCTTCCAGCTGCTTCTGATTGGCACATCTACGTGCACATGGACATATGCACCTTCACATATACATAGACCCACAAAAGTACATACATATGATCACCCTATATGTATCTATACACATACATATACATATATATATATACATATATATATATATATTATGCGTGTGTAAACATATATGTATATGTATAAATATATATATATATATGTGTATATATATGTGTATATATATGTGTATATATATATGTGTATATATATATATATGTATATATAATATGTGTGTGTGTATATGTACACTCACTTGTTCACTCCTACACACGTAATAGACCTCGCTTTATATTCATGTATACAGTACATATACCTTTCTGAACAGGATTACATCCGGTATACGTACATACCCGCAGCTTTGTGTGCACAGATTCTTTGCGTATCTGTGAACTGTAACATCTCTCTGGTTCATGAACCTCACCAACAGCAGGCCCAAAGTTCGAAACCCAATGCATATGTATCCATCCGCTGAGTGATAACAAAATTCCAGGTGCCTTTGAGAAGAGATCAATAAACCCCTGGTATCCCCCAAAAGTCATGGGTCTCCTACGGAATTGGTGCCTCTGAATTGCCCTGGATTAACTTTACTGCCCCTCCATGTCCACACCTACCCACCAGAACCGTCGGGCGACAACCGTTGTTGCATGGCTGCTGACGAGACGCAAATGGGGCCATCGCGGATGTCTCTAGCATCGAAGACCAAGAGATCAGAACCTCGTGTTGGCTACGGCTGGATGTGTGGGGCCCGGGGTTAGTTATCTGGGAGCCCACTGGAGTAGCCCTGTGGGTGAACAAATCCCTATACCGTGGTGAATGTACAGAACTGTTAATCATTCTTGATTGCCAAGAATCTGGTTGCTTACGTCAGCAACAACAAGACTTCTTTGCTGTTTGATATCCATCTACGGATTGCAAACATCATTTTCAATTTCCTTCGACTAAAGCCATCGCCGATTCATCGGGTCAACAACTACCAAGAATCTTCCCAATACCTTGTGAACAGCTTCCATTGGTAGTAATCATGTAATGACATGTAGTGACAGCTGTTGCAAAGTGAGTGGAACATCCCAAGAATCAAAGATTCGACTCTATTCGACTGATACCTGGATGACCATCTTTGGAATGGCTAACTGGAAGATAGAAAGGACACTATGGTGATGTGCTTCGAAATCATCAATCGTGGCTGGCTTTACTGGATCTGATTCAACCCATCAATCAGCTTTGGATCAACATCCCTTAGTATGGCTCAAGCAGAGCTCACCACCTCACCGGATTCGTGAGGGCTGATGGCTGGTGGGGCCTTACCTTGCTGTGACAGCTTGAAATCTGAGTGCCAGGGCTCTGTTTCCGTCCATCGAGCGAGATTCCCACGAGGTAGCCATCGTCCTCACCAGTAGCGATGCCGCTTGACAGGTGTGAATAGGTGGGAATCAATGCAGCCATTGACAGTGCCTGACCGCTTCTGATCCATTGTCAACCATTATTATAGCCATTATTAACCCGTACCCTTACTAATCCCTTGTTTAGTCCATTGTTTCACCATTCTTCACCAGGACTTCACCAGATTTGCCACTGCACTCACCTCCGAATCAGCAGAAACACCGAGTCCACAACCGACTTCAGCTTGCTGCCTCCGCCTCGCCACCATCACGAGGACAGAAGACCACCTCACCCAGGAACTCTTCAGCTGGCGGCCTCAGATTTTGCGCCATGATTGGTTTCCCTGGTGTTGCTTGGATCCCCTGGTGCAGGCCCTGTAGATCCCCGGGTGTTAGTTGGTTGCATCGGCTGGGTGCATCTGCTTGTCCCCTCGTTGGTCGGTTCTGCAGCCCAGTTGTTGGTATCACTAGTGGCAGGTGCAGCTGCCATTGCCTCCAGGGCCTGCGATTTTTCCAAGAACCTTTGGTTGGTTGGTTGCTTGGTCACTCGGTTGCCTCCATGCAGATCATCAAACAAGATAACGGCAAACAACAGGCCCCTTCCTTGACAGGAATCAACAAAGCAGGGATCAACAGCCAACTAGTCAGATATAAAACATAGATAATAAACATAGCATATACAGCAGATGACCATCCAGCATGGCTCTGCTCATGGGGTTTGACCCTTACCTCCCTGCCCTTGGGACGCCCCACAACCACATTTGCTGCGGGTCCTTCCCGGTCACATCGACCTTCACCAAGCCCTGCAGGGGCGCTGTGGTTCCATCCAACGCGCTGGTGGCCTCGGAGAAGCAGGTGGAAAGGCCATGAGTTGAAGCACGGAGTCGCGAAACGCAACGAAGTTCGGAGGTCGTGACAGGTCGTGTTGCTGTGCAACAAATCATTGTGCTGCTATGAAAATTTTCATCATTGGATTTCTCAGAGCTCAATGAACCAATATAAACTCAAGGTAAAACAAAACAAGAAAATAATGAAGAAAACACCCATGGGACCTCTGACAGCAACCACCTGAGCCCGGGACACACCATGCAAAACGGTAAGGTTTGGTGCTGTACGCAGGGTTGATGCTGGGAAAATCCACATGCTGATCTGATAGCCTCAGATGGCAGCAACCAACTGGAGGCTCCGGTCGGGCAGTGCTGTGACGATTGTCGTTTGGTAGGGATTCCCCCACCTTTGTATTGCCTTATCACTCATAAGATGCTCGCATGATCATCCCTCACAGGCCCAACATTAATATTCGGCAGTGCTATAAGAAAAGGCACAGCTCACATCTAACGTGTGCCGCCACGGCTTCAGCGATTGCCGATGGATGCTGCGATTGCGAAACCAACGGCATATCCCAAACTGACAGAAGATGATAGGACAATTGTTGAATTTTTGACAGATTGATCCTCACCCATCGATGTTGGTGAATGCTTGTGATCTCTACCACCCAAAGATCCTGGTGAATCAAAGTGCCATCAACTTGAATCATCCCATAACTGCCGACTGGTGAAGTACTGACCGCCACCATCCAGAACTGTGGTCTTTCTCGCCATTTCCAAAGGAGTGAACTAACCACATGCACCAACCAGTCACAGCCGTTGGATAATGGGAGAACCATAGTTGCACCTTGCAGAGACCCTGCCGTTGGCACTGTGGTCACGACTCCTGCTTCTTCCAACTGCCAGAAGACTTGTTGATCTGAGTCAAGCAGTTGGTGCAGTTGGTTGCCTATAACCCCCTCATTCTCCTCCTCCCATTCATCGTACAGACTCGACCCCTACTGTTCCTGAGAATGAACATTCAGGTTTATAGGTGGTATAAACTAGGGAGGCTTGAGAATAGATATTCATATTTCTAAACAACTATGAGAATATTAATAGACCTCTGATAATGACCTGATAGTGAACCTCTGAAGAATAAACCGAGCCTCTGATAATGACTAAACTATTCTAACATAAACCAGAATAGACCAGAAGAATCTTAGTCATAAACCTCCACCTCTTCACCAACGACCCCTGACCCCTCGCCTCGTAGCGCGTGAAGCGGTTGGGCGCCAAGGACTCCAACTCCATGCTTTCCCACAACTGGGCCCAGGGGACGAATGGGGAGATAAACTAAGGGGCTTATAGGTGGATGATGATGATGATGATGATGATGATGATGATGATGATGATGATGATGATGATGATGATGAATTTGATGATGTTTATCATTGTTATTTTGTATTACCATTGTTTTCATTGTTGTTTATGCTGGTTGATGGTGGCTAGTATATAGTGGTCCATAAATAGAGATTCAGGAGGTTTATAGGTGGCTACTGACCAAAAATCAATGGATATTCCGCTGGTTACCTTCTGGTAGTCACTAATCTGGTTGCGCAAAAAGAATCACCAGTTTTTTCTAGGTGAAGCAACCCGGTTCGTGGAGGGTAATAGATGAATAATCATTGATGGTAAGTGATGGCTTTATGGATGGTTCATGTTGCATATCAACGGGTCAATCGGTGCTTAACAATTGTTATCAATCGGTCAACAAGTCGTCATACTGGTCAGCAATGGTTACTGATGGTCGATGATGGTTAGTGTTGATTAGTGATGCTTGGTGGTTATTGACGGTGAATTACGACTGCCAGTGGTGAAAGACTAATAACCATCAATAACCAGCAATAGTATGGATATAACTAGGATGATGATTACTGATGGTTGTTCATGGTTGATGATTGTTGATAGTCCGTTTATCGTGGCTGATGATGGTGAATGATTTGTTGATGCTCGGCTGGTTGTTGTTAAGAGACTAATGCTTGATGAATGGATCTTTAGATATAGGTTGTTCGTGCATGGTTTGTGGTTGGATGATGCTCATTGTAAATTGTGATTAGTGAATAACCTGTGTTGGTGGCAGTATGAATAAAGAACAAAAATGAACCAAGAAGCAGGTTTACTGGCTCCCGCAGAAAATGCATGGTGAGTTACCAGGTGCTGTTGGACGACCGATGGGCTTGAAACCACTGGTCAGTGCAGGATGTGGCCAGCAGGGCCTACCCAGGAGTGTCAGACTTTGAGGCCTGAAACGGTTGAAACCTACGTGAAAGCCACAGCAGTCTGATGCTGTTGACTACGATAGCTCGCACCAAGCATCCGATCTCTGGTGGCAATCAGGGTCTGTACTTTAGATGTGAGGCGGAGGCAGGGGAGCCAACACACAACGGATGGCAAATATCAGTGTCAAAATGGCTGCTTTGCTCCCATGCCAAGGGTGACACCCATCATTCCAACCAATGCTGACGTATCTCCCAACACACCTGGGCTCAACACTCAACAATCAGCTCTCGCTTGACTATCTTAAACCATGATCACCATGTCATTCCTACCATAGGCTGCAAGGCAATCCCAACCAACAGAGTACCATGGTCTCCCATCACTAAACTAGTTTACCATGTCCTTCTTGCAGAGTGCCCACGGAAAAAGCGCGCAAGGCACCTCCAAAGGTACCTGCTAACATCCGAGGCCCCCCACAGGCTTCTGCTGCTGCGAAGCATTCCCAAGCTCCAAGCTGGGCGATCGAACCTGGACCGATGGTGATGATGAGTCACGGTTGATGGTGATGGTGATAGCCAAAGAATGAGCAACCACACGAGAGTCATGACCATCATCATCATCATCATCATCATCATCATCATCATCATCATCATGGCCGTCATCAAGATCTTTGTATTGGGAATATGACTAGTATGGCTAAAGGTCCCCTCAAATGTCTGGAACCCCCTGCATATTGTGGTCGGAGTTTTCTCCCATGGCCCCATGGCCAAGTTCCAAGGGTGGCCAAAGGAGCTGTAGTCTAATCTATCCTAAATAAGAAACTTCCATGAATGTTGGATGCATGACAACAATTGATTGCCATGGACTTGCTAGGAGAGTCATTACCAAATACCTACTTCACTGATATTTGGATGAGTGACATGGATGCTTCTCAAAATAGGGGTATCCCCAAATCATCCTTTATTCACCATGTATAATAGTAAAGCATAGTAAAGCGATCCTTTTTGGAGGGCCGCTATGTTGAGAAACGCCCACTTCGATCCTTTCACACTCCAAAGGCGGTAAAGCCCCATCAAAAACTGCTGCCAAACCCTCCCTCCAAGGAGCAAAGTCCAAGATCAAGGTCTCCCCATCTTCGAAGCCATTGGCGTAGTGGAAGCAGAAGTGGGTGTCCAGGTCCACGTATCTGTCCATGGTGGAATGCTCCAGGGGAAATCCAATGACTTAAGCATTCTACAGAGCACAACTTGATTCTCGGATTTAAGTTGTAAATTTGAGTCCAACTTAAATCCAAGCACAACTGCAACTTGATGAGGATTCGGCAGAGTTCAGATTCGCAGTTGGCAGCAATCCCCCAATTCCAATTGCCGTTGAACAGAGTAGTCAAGCCGAAAATCGTCGAACGACTAGTTCGGTTTTGACTGTATTGTATGGGTGTTCAACCATCACAAATCATTGACCAAGCATCACTAGAGTGGCTTCAATAACCCCGCGTGTCGATGAACGTTCAGAAATCGATCCACCTCCTGGTTCATACGTGTTGCACCGGCCTCACTTCCGAACCATCACGAGGTACCTGGACTTGGAGAGTCGAAGCATGTGCTTGTGGAAATGTTCCAGAGTAGAAGCCAAAAGGAGTAAAACAAATGCACATGCTTCCATGAAATAAAGAATTACCCTGCTCAAAAATGAAGAGTTCCAAAAGTTAGGTGAGTTTATCGGCCCCAGTGGACCCTCAAGTCAGCTTCCCGCTTAAAAAATATCCATCAAAGTGAGGATGGGCCAGGGGGTTGCCACCATGGCGGGGGGATGGATGAGGCGATGGATCGCTCACTGATAGGCAGCTGGAGCTTGGAACTGAGTCCAGGGTGGGAAATATTTGTTTGTTGATCAATGGCCACAGCAAACCCGTGGGATGGCGGGTAGTCCTGGACCCTAGCTGTTGTCCAAATTGATGAAAATGACAGAAAAATGCGGGTAGTCCAAATTGATGAAAATGCTCATGATGTTCCTGGACCCTAGCTGCTGTCATTTATTTCATCATTCTCCAGATCGGTATTCGACCAGTGTTCCTCGTTGCTGCTGATTGAATTTGCCATTCTCATCATCATGCTACCCTCAATGGGCATCAGTACAACTAGAAACTTAGTAGCAACAACCACAACAACCACAATAAAAACAACGACGACAACAACGACGACAACAAGGACGATGACGACAGTAACTTAATATCTATCTATCTATCTATCTATCTATCTATCTATCTATCTATCTATCTATCTATCTGTTTGTCTGTCTGTCTGTTTACATATCTATACATCTATATGGGGGGTTCTCAAAATAGAGGACCCCCAAAATGGATGGTTTGATTATTGATAATGATTAAAGAAAGGATGATTTGTGGGGTCCCCTATTGTAAGAAACTCCCACATCTATCCATCCATCCATCCACCCATCCACCCATCCTCCCATCCACCCATCCACCCATCCACCCATCCACCCATCCACCCATCCATCCATCCATCCCTTCATCCACTCATCCACCTATCCAACAGCCAACAATAATACACTAGTACAAAATAGGCTGCAATAGCAACCAACCAACAACCATCGGTTTTCCAACCAACCATCAGCCGGCCACCTTCCCCAGCTTCGCACCAACACCAGCTGTGTGGGCTGCTTATCATCGAAGTCGATCGACTCGCCCATTGACCTTTCGGCTGACATGTCTTCTTAGTCCAAGAGCTATCTAGGCACATCATACGAAAACGATAGGGTGCGCATATGATGGTTTCTTAAGCCATAGGGAACCCCAAAGCTATGTTTGATTGATAACCACAAATGGTTCATAAAGGATGATTTTCGGGGTACACCTATTTGAGAAACAACCATATAGAAAACTGTACACACAGTGACGTGTGTTTTGGCAATGTGTACACGAGCCGAAAGGCTGGTGCAACTCCATGAGTCCCATCACATGTGCCTCAAGCCCAGAAGTCCTTCCAATCCTCGCTGCGGAGAAATCTCGACAGGTGCACGACCTGACGGTCAAACAATGAGCAAAGTCAAGAAACTGATTGCGCTCTCGTGACCAACTGTGCTTTTTGACATAATCAAGCCAGAATCCTAATCCATCTGAGATCCCAAGCTCAGGATGTAGTAGGTGTCCGTCACCAAAAAGTCCTGGCAGTCCATCTTCCGACAGGATTTTATTCCGATTGATGAACCCTAAGCCAGCTGCATAAGAGGTCTCACAGGTCAGCTCCAACATGAGGTGCTCCAGGATGATGTTGCTATGGATGACCCATGTGCTTAACTGGCCACATTGCTATAGAAATGAGCTATGCATATCTGGATGCATTGTAGGGTAGTATAGCGCCATGCCATAAATGCAATGCTTCCATGTCTCTCTTGCCTAAGCGTCTGCATGGATCCATGAAAGACTCAAACAACCTCGGTCCACTTTCCTATGTTTTCCTATGTTTTCCTATGTTTTCCTATGTCTAAGGGCTGCCCTAGGGCCTACAGCCCTTTCAGTGGTCAACCATGCCGCCAGTCACGTGGTAGAAGCCAAAGCCAGGCACTTCGATGTCCACCCGCTGCACCAAATCAAATCCTCAGCAACCAACAGCGAGCCAACAGGTTGCGTCAATCGAAGGAGTCCACAGATACCCTCAACCATCCCAGAAATGACTCAAAGCACTCACGGCAGAAATGGGAGTACACCATTTCTGTCCCAAATATGGCGATGTGTCAATAACCCTGGATATTCCTATGAACGAATAAATCAACATGTATATTCGCATGCCAACCTTCTTCAAGTCTGGCCGCAATTGGTTACTCACACACGTACGCTGCTACACATCTCAATTCCGTTTACGCGTCAACACACAACGAGAAGGTTGGCGCGCCAAACCCCCAGCCCCTGCCTTCAGGTGAAAACTCCCAGAAGGAAATGTTAGTGATGCCATTCACAGGATCGGGTTGATACTGGAAGCCCACCTGGAATGGCGCTTGAAATCCGTGGCTTTAAGGGACAATGAGAATTCAATGAGGTGGGCTAATTCCCTGCAAAACTCTAAGGACCAGCCAAAAGTGAACAACTGCCATAGCGGTTCGCAGATCCCAGGCCTGACGTCCAGTCTTGGCATCGAAACGGGGATGCCTCAGCCAGGCCAATGTCAAACGCCTGGAGTGGGCCTGGAGCTGGAAATTTCATCAAACCACTTTCTGACTCAAACGATGCCACAATTCAACTGGGCACTTGGAGATGCACCTGGATACACATCTTCATTGAAAGTGCACAATGAATGTGCCAGTTCGACACTATCTAAACCATTGATATAAACCGAAGTCCTGAGTTCTGCTCCATTGAAAAATAAGCACGGGTCATTTTGGTCCCGAAAGGGTAGTGGGCCAGATTTCCCACAGTCGCATGTGCAAAAGAACAGCCTGAACTCCACTATTCAGGCAATCTTCCTCACTGTGGATCCTGGAAAAGTTCGTGCAGTAATTACAAGTAGCACCCCTTTTAGGTATCCCTGATTCAAGAATCGAATGCAACGCATACAATCGATGCCTGATACAACATACGCAGCATCTTTTCTGGTTACCTGGAAAATTCTACAGTCCAACATGAGAGCAATGTTCCTCTGAAGCTCTGGTGTATGCCTTACAGAAGTATAGTTCCTGGATGTTCCTGGTGGGGCAACACGCCAGAACCGGGCACACCTGGGCACATCTGGGCACTCCGTGCGCTGTGAAGGTGTCCTTCTCCTTGAGTGCACCACCAAAGTCCGAGAAACCCTTCGTGTCAAGGCTCAAGCGATCCAACCTGAGCTTCACCGAGTCCGAAAACTTGGGACCTGCAGAAAAGCCATAGCCGCTTCCAGTCATTGTCAGAGGGAAAACTGCTGGAAGAACCTCGAATAGTACAAGAAACCAACAACAAAACGGACGTTGCGCTCATTGCGCATGTGTTTGGTCAAGCTCGAAGACCTACTTTTGTCGGATTTCTTCAGCACACACTCAAATCCTTGCGGCTTCCTTTTGGTAAGCTGCCAAACTCTGTGAAATCTCCACTAACTCTAACATAAAGCTTCTGGTTCCAAAAAGCATCAGCATGTTGGGGTCAACGTGGGGCTTACAAGTGAATGAACAGCACATGAAACCAGCGATTGTTTCACGGTCCAATGAGAGGTCGTTCCTGGTGAATCGCCGAGCAGCTCTGTTGGCTGGCCACCTTCCCACAAGGCAAACAACTGACCTGGCGGAGGCAAAAGTTGGTGGCATCGGAAATGACAACTGTGATGACAAGATGCATCTATCTGGCCATCCATTCATCCATCCATCCATCCATCTACCCATCCTTCCATCCACCCATCTATCTATCTCATGTTCTGTTATGTTATGTTATGCTATGCTATGTTATATTATGCAATGCTTTACGATGTTATGTTATGTCATATTAGCATCTGTCAACTGAAAGAGTGGTGAACTGGTTGATAGTTGTTGGTTCTAGGGGTTGATGAACAACAATCGCCAGCAATACGGGCATACCCAGAAATGGTGTACACCCTAACAGGCTAACAGGGAACCATCCATTCTTGGGCAAACACCATGGACACAGGGTCCGTTGATAGTGGGCTACAAAGTACAACAGCTGTGGATGGAATAGCCATCAATAGGCTACGGATGGAAGCTACTACTAATGGTCAATATACATCTTAAATCGCGAACACTACTCAATCTGATGGAACAGAGATCAAATGTAGACATCAAAATGATGGAAATATCACAGTCGCAACGACGAGTTCTTAGGCACTATGCTGTGTGTGTTTGTGTCAACTCCCAGCTATACCTTCACCGCCCAGCTGTGACACTCATCGCTGTATTTCACGACCTCCCCAGTGCATCACGTTGGTGTTGGCCAGGTTCTTCACCCGCATATCGAAAGCCTGGGTAGCGAAGCTGTGGACAACCCTGCGCCAGGGATCGATCTTGCACCACGGTGGGTTTCACAAGTTGGAAATGGGACCTGAAATGCCATGTTAACTCGAGCCAAATGTCGGAAAGCCCTCCCTTGGCGCTACAGCCGGGTCAAAACAAAGCGTCAACCTGAAGTAGTTTCGAGATGAGCGATCAAAACCTAGCGCGTGCAACTCCAGCCTGTGCTGGCTGACAGGAATG
>VSDK01023912.1:45149-69390 GCA_009767595.1 Symbiodinium kawagutii
GAATGCCAAGTTCATACGTGGAGATACTTCTCCAAAACCAGGGTTCTACCTGCCAAGGTTGCCCACCAGCAATTATTATCAAATAAGAAATGTTTGGTCAATGATTCCTCCTCACAACAGTTTTATCCCCACCCATCATCTTGTTGGTGGTTCCGATCCGATCCCTCTTCAAAATCATACCAGCTCATCTGGTTCAAACAGAGTGAATCAACCAAAATAGGTATGACTGAAACCACTGTTGATCTCGATATGATCATTGGCTACCCCCCTGTCCTTCATTGATATTGGTAGCTCCCTAAGCGTGGAGATGCAACCACCAGCCATTGGTCAAGAACCCCCCAGAGCGTATGACAATCAGTCCCAGGGGCATTCGCTAAGAATCCACCAGACTTCTGGGAGAACTGGCCACGGTAGAGCCTTAGAGGAACGTGTTGAAGATTGATGCTCAGCTCTTCAAGTGGCCATGTGGGCTGATAGTTCTGCCATGACCAGGTCAAAAGGGGGCAAAAAGGGGGCAAACAACATAAAGTGTATTGTTTCCGAGTTGGCAAACCTGACAAGTTCCGAGTTCCGGGAGATCATATCTTCAACCAAAAGAACTCCTAAACATTTGGATCGCAATAACAAGTTGAAAGCAGCAAGATCTTCACGTCACATTGTCGATGGACTGAGCCCAGGGGCATTTTGTCAGCTTTCAGCTCCTCAAGGAAGCCAGGCGTGCGAACATATCGATTCCTGGCTGATGAAAAAAGATGGCGCCCGGTGTCCAGGTACGATGATTTCCTGTGGATGAAAAGCTATTGGGTTCCCCACATCTACTACGTAGTAGCAAGTTATTGGGTTCACAGTCTACTGGGTACTCGCACTAGTAGTTCGGCCATCCCTCGTGCGTTTTGTGCACTCACAAAGAGGTTATCGCCCAATCCCGTTGTGCCGCGACGCAAATCTTCACCGACCCATGCTGGGCCTGAAATGTGCATGGCCTGAACCATCAAAGGTCACCGCACAAACCTCATCGCATGGGTCGCCACCCCAGGTCTCTGATGCTTCCTGTATCTTTCTGTGTTGAGAATGACATTTCAGGCAGGGGGGGTACAACCACCGCTATGGATCTACATTTTAGGAATCCAATAGTTCGACGTTGTTTGGCTGCACTGGCAACAACATAGTTTGGTGCAAAATGGATCACCCAACCACAGCTGGCCACCTGTAGGAGGCCAATCGATTTAGGACAAATGAATGTACATGAAGACTTCCTGAAATCGATTGTACAGAAAGACACACCGGCCAATTCTGTACAGAAAGACGCAGCTTTTGTAGGTCCAAAGGCCGGCGATTCCTAAGAAGAGCATCACAAATGAATGTACACGCTCCAGCTCCTCTGGAGGACAGCTCCCAATGGCCATCTGCTGCTGCACTTGGGCTGGTGGTTGCTACTCAGCGCTCGCCAGGTGCTCGGGGTTACCATGGGAATGGTATAGTTCAAGGCCATCTGGGACCAAACCAAGCTGCCAGCATCACCTTCAGATCTGAGATGGGTCAAAGATGGTCAAAGTTCATGTTGAGCCAAAGCCGTCACATCACAAGGAGGGAGACTTCACTCGCATGAAGTCGGACTTTGCCAGGAAGAACTTGTGCCAATTCCATCGCTCCAAGGAAGCTTCTCGGCTCAGCCACTGCAGTTGAGGACCCAACCTCATCGGTAGGTGCTGTTGGGGTTCCAACAAAGGGGAAATACCCCCCGATTTGTGGTTCAACGAATTCACCTGTCTGTGTTCACCAGGATTGCCCCTATCTCAGAACCAAGGCACTTGAACTTGAAATCCTCCCAGACTTTCTGCTCT
This sequence comes from Symbiodinium kawagutii, assembly GCA_009767595.1. Taxonomy (NCBI): domain Eukaryota; class Dinophyceae; order Suessiales; family Symbiodiniaceae; genus Symbiodinium; species Symbiodinium kawagutii. The sequence goes on from VSDK01023912.1 coordinate 46,994, forward strand.
GGCATAGTCCAGGCAAGCTCCGCGACGGCAAAAAGCCGTGGAAACAGCATTTCCTGCACAGCGTCACTGGATTGTGCTGCACTCATTTGGAGCACGGGCTTGAATCATGAGACAAATCAATCCACAAGACGAGCGCCTCGAGGGCTTAAAGGCACTACAGCACAAAAACCTGCTAAAAAGACACCTTTTCAAATAAAACCCCCACGATTAGTTGACACAGATCGTGATCCACCATCCATCATCATCCACCATCAGGTAGTACTTCACCTTCCCAATCTTCATCACCATCTTCATCACCATCAATAGCTATCATATCTGATTGTTGGTTATTATCCGTCGTGTTCTATTATCATCAGGTAAATCATTACCAGGTCTCATCTTCCACCACCATCCATCATCCCCCCAAATCATCACCATAAATCATCATCTTCTTCATCATCCATCATCCACCATCATCAGGTAGTACTTCACCTTCCCACCTTCACCTTTCCTCACCTTTCCACAGCATCTCCTCAGCTCTCCCCGCCTCCGCCCGCGCGTCCGAGTCCACGGTCTCGGTCCACAGGTTCGCCTGGACGCCCCGCAGCCGTTGTGCGGCGTCGGCGCGGAGCCCCAGGCGTTGGAGGCGCTCCAGGGGCTCGTAGTCGTAGACCCGGTGCAATGGCAGGGCCGGAGCCGCCCAGTAGAGACCCCTCAGAAGGGACGCACCAAGGGAGACCGGGGTGGTGGGTGGGTGGTGGGTGGGTGGTTGATGGTGATGGTGGGTGGTGATGGTGGGTGGTTGTGTGGTTGTGATGGTTGGTGATGGTGGGTGGTCGTGGAGCATTGGAACTTGTTCAAGAATCCAAAAAAATCTGGAGAAGTTGAAGATATGAAGCTCATATGCTAGGAGGTCACTTCTTAAAGCAACCAAGAAATGCCAAACATGCTTCAAGATCTTGAAAAGGTTTTCCTCCCTGCCGGCCAGATATTATGTGGGAAACAGGACCCAGAATCTTGCATCCTCTCCTTGGACTGGTTGACCAATGTGGTTTCTGGCATACAACACTTTCCTGTGAAAAAAGGTGCCAACAATGCAGCCAACCAAGTGCTGGGTGTTGACAACTCCTCAAATTTTGCAGGCATGGAACGGCTCAAAAAGGTTGCAAGTATGAAGAATGTAAGAAATTGTGGCGAGCAGCTTGTCTTCAAAGTTAAAGTCCTGCACAATATCCAGGTACAAGAAATGCGCAGGGCACAAGATAATGTCCAGACCCAAATTCGCTGCTTGAACTGCAAACCTCTCATCATCTTTCCAGGCCATTGCTGCTGGTCGAGGATCACTGTCGGGCACAACTCCACTGTTGCCTTCCGAAATCGCTGGACTTGGCAGACTCCCTGGAGCTATCGGGGATACCCACCACAGAAACCTGTGGTAACCTGGCCCTTGGCCTGGCTAATGAGTTCAACGGAGAACCTGCCACATCAAATGTGTCAAAAGGGACTACGGTCAGGTACCAACAAACTGACGAGTTCCATAGAAATCCTGTAAACCGTGTTAAATCACTACATTCGGAAACCATTCGAATCACTTCAATCACTATGTTAAATCACCTAAATCCTCCCAAATCCATGGAAACCCCTGTCCCTGATTCTGTTCCCAACAAACCACACACAGAAACCGTGCGCCTGAGAAGGCTTCCTCCCATGCCAACATGGACCTGCCCCGAGCTTGGAGGAAGTCCTGGAGCCACGCCGCAAGCATCGCTTTCAACTGCTCCTCTCGGCGCAGGTCGAATTCCGGGCGACGTGGGCGAGGTGAGTTCTACAGTTGCTTCCACTTGTATGCGTCCATGCGTGTGCCTGTGTATATATTATTATATTATACTATATATATATATATATATCAATGAATATAATGCAATCTGACATCTAATATCATGTACACAATCTGAAGGCTCAATTTTGAGATTCGGAGCTCAATGTATAGCATCCACATGTGACACATAGACATCATCAGACACATTGCTTCGTTGTATCACTGGGAGGTCTCTCCATGCACTGCGCCGCTCCTCCTCGTGGGGGTCACGGCTCCAGGCCTTCGCCGGGATCTCGTCCATCCCCACGTGCACCGGCCCCGGGAAGAGCTGCAGAACCTCCGTCAGTACCGTCTCCAGGAAGCGATACGTGGCCTCGCTGCGCACGTCCAACACGTTGCCGTGGAAGCCTCACGAGCTGCGACCCAGGGGAAGGGGCGTTGTGTGACACAGGTCATGGTGTGAAACGGAAGCGGTTTTCCAAACATCTGAGAAATAAATAGAACAGAGTTTGAAAGTAGTGCTTTCCAAGTCTTTCAAACGTGGTTTGGAAGCAGTGCTTTGCAAGCCTTTCAAAATGCTACACGAATAGGTGATGGGTTGATGTACCGTCATGACGGTCGAGCAAAGCTGCAACAGAGAGGTCTAACTACGACCAGCATGACTGTGGGCCAACAAAATGGAAGGTGGCTTTGTCCCAGTCTCGTTACCATCTGCAACATGGTCTTGTTCCTCTTTGGTGGTCCGTTTGGTGGTGGTGGTCTCTCAAAATCATCCGCCCGCTATTAATCTATAGGTATTAAACCAACCATTTTGGGGCACCCCCCATTTTAAGAAACCACCAAACTCCTTAAGTCTAGCACTGGTCGAACTCTGCCCTGAGATCCCCATGGCACCTTGCACGCTTCGAGGTGCCCTTGCTTTCTCCATGGTTGCGAGCTCAGGCAGGGCCTGGATGGCAGCATAGCAATGCCCAGGCACGTCGATCTCAGGAATCACCAGGATGCCACGCTGCTCAGCATATCGCACCACTTCACGGACGTCCTCTTGGCTGTAGAAACCTCCATACCTGCTGTGATGATGGAAATTACAGCTGGACAACCAACCGCCAGCTGTTCACGAGCTACCAACGGAGTGGCGCTTGGGTAGAAATTACGGGGTAACTAGCACTATTTCAACATAAACTGTGATTCAAACCATCTGTTGACTATCACCAACTCTAAACATCTGGTGTCTCCTCAAGTCATCCGGGTAGCTGCAGTTTATCATCCAGCTTATTCACGACTAATACAAAACATCCAATACCAACCATCTTCATCATATCAGGGACTGCTCAATGCAACGTGCACGTCCGCGGCAGTGCAGCGCTGCAGACCAACCATCAATCATAAACCAACCATATTGGACCATTTAAACTAATAAACCAACCATCTCCAAGCCATCTGTTGCTTGACTTGGCACACCGAAGCCCTGGCCTGCGCGGATCCCCGCCATACTGGGGCTCGACGACGTGGCCGCGGCCCCTCCAGGCCCCAAGCTGCGTCAAGTTGGGCAGCGCTCGGATTTCCAGGCGCCAGCCCTCGTCGTCGGTGAGGTGCCAGTGGAAGACGTTGAATTTGTAAAGAAACATCCAATCCTCAACTGGTAGAGAGTGATCAGTATAACCAGTCTGGAAACATCCAACCCCAAACATGGAAGGAACCATTCTGGAAACATCCAATCCTCAAGGAGAAGGGCTAGGGATCTACCAATTCCAACAAATCCAACCAGTCTGGAAACATCCAATCCTCGAAGGAAGGGAAGGAAGGGAGACGTGTAGAGAATGATTGGTAACCAGTCTGGAAAGATCCAATCCTCAAGGGAAACTGATCCAGAATGATTGGTGAATAACCAAGTATGTCTACCTCTGATGAGAATCCTTTAGTTGGAATCACAGTTGGAATAGCAGTATAACCAGTATTCTTAAGGATCGAACCAGTACATCCAATCCTAAACATAGAAGAAACGAAGAAAGCATGTACATGGGAACAATTCTAGAAACATCCAGTCCTCAAGGAGAAGGGCTCTACAGATCTACGATACAAGCTGGCCGAAAACTGAGCAATCACCATCCAAAGAAGGGATCTACAGTCTGGAATGATCAGTCTGGAAACATCTCCAACCCTGAGAAAGGAGATTCTCTGCCTGACAACTTAAGGGAATGTGACCTTGTGATCCAGTCCTGAAGGAGATTCATCGAGCAATACAACCAGTCTGGAAGCATCCGATCCCGAAGAAGTTTGAATGACCCCTAAGAAGCGAATTCTGACCCCTCAAAGGATGTTCAATGCGGAAAACCGATGCAGCAATCATCCAATCCTTAAGGAATCTATAATCGCTGAAAACATAGAAGAAAAAAAAGGACTCTGACATGCTTTACAGATAAGGACTTACAGAGACATCCAATCCTCAGGGCAGACCCTCAAGGGATGACCTGAAGGATGGCTTGAGGGAATGATCCGGGTACATCCAATCCAGATTAGACTGGGATGGTGGATCTTGAAGGATCACGTAGCCATATCAGCCAGCCGCTGATTCTTCACGGTTCTTGCTGGACCCATCTGCTGGTGCTTATTCCTGGTCAGCCAATCTGCTGGCGGTGAGTCAGGAAAAATTACAGCTCTATCTTCTGCTGATTGCTGGTTGATACTGGCGATTGCTGCACTGGTGGTTGATGTTGGTGCCAATCTGCTGGTGCCAGCGTGATGGTCAATGGTTTCAAATGCAGCTTCACACCTGAACTGCCCACAAGCGCAAGTCCACGCCATCCAAAAATGACAGTTTTTATGGGCACGAAACCCATCCATGAACTTGAGCAAACCTTCTGTTGGGTGATTGGTTGGGTGGTTGGTTAGGATTCCCACTGCATGGATGACGACGATTGCCAGCGAAACTGCAAAGCACAAGCTCAAAGGCAACAACACCAACGGCAGCAGCAGCGGCAGCAGCAGCAGCAGCAGCAGCAAGATAAACGGAGGATCATTGGTGTTGAGTCTGTTTTCAACCTTTGCATTCCATATCTGGCAATAGATTGCCAAAGTCATCCATTGCTGCAGCAGAACAGTTAAAAGTCAAATTATCTGAGCCCCATTTCATGCCATTGCTAGGCTGGTGCTTTTGAGTTCATGATCAAAGGCGGCGGTACTTTATGTATGCAAACAAAGAGAGAAAGAGAGAGAGAGAGAGAGAGCAATTGAAAGGTCGGGAGGAAAAAAACAACCAAAGAAAGAACGAAGGCAAAGAAAGGAAGAAAGAAGAAAGAAAGCAAACAAACAAACAAGCAAGCAAGCAAACAAACAAACAAGCAAGCAAACAAACAAACAAAGAAACAAAGACATATGGACACAAAGACCAAATAGTGCATCATCACTTGTATCTGATGAGAACCCCTGTTTCCATCAGGCAATTCGTTCATGCTAAGTTTCCAGCAGCCGCTTCACAAAGCTCACTCCAAAGAAGTGCCTGGACACGTCCAGCATCAGCCCTCGGTGTGAGAAGCGCGGCTTGTCGCGGATGATCTGCGCTGGAACCCGCGACCAGCCTTCAGCCAAGGCAATGCCGAAGAGCTGCCGAAGACTCGCCACGCCCCGCAGGAAGCCATCCTGCGCACAGCTTGGTGTTGGATGAGCTGTAGGATGATCTCTTGAAATTTACATTGCCACCTGCTGCTTTGTGGTTCTAACATGTTCTAACCCATCTTTAAGTTATTAGTCAAGTGGATAATATGTGTTGCCAACACGAATCCTGCTGACCCCATTCTGCCCCAGAGGAGCTCATCAATGCTATGAATCCTGAAGCTCAGAAATTCATGGACTGCCGTAAGCTTCTTGACTGTTGCTCCTTGTCTGCTGGGACTACGCTACAGTATGACACCCGAAAGGGGGAGAAAAAACACCCTTGCAGGTCCACGATCTCAACTGGAAAATGTCTGAAACCGCCCAGCAGAGGCAAGTTACTCTCGGCAAATCTGTAATCGGATTATGGCGAAAACTCGTCTGATCCCCTACTTGGCTTTTTTTTCAGCCTCCACCTGTTGCTTCACAGAAATTCATGGACAGGGCCTTGCTTTCGTTTTCGTTGAAGGATTTATAGCTTCAGTTTTCGACGCCGTTAACGTAGTCAACCAACTTTCCGAAACAGCACACCCATACACCCAATCTTGGTCATTTTCGGAGTAGACGCGGCGTTTCACTTAGAGATGACTTTCCTCAGCTTGAAGGAGCTCCTTGGTGTTGGCCATCAGCTCCACGGTTTCATCTTCAATGCGCAGCTCGTATGCTTCTGCCAGCTGGGCCTCACCCTGGTCGTCAGGACCCAAGGCTCCCAGTGTCCAAGTCCTTCGCATTGCATCTTGGTGGTCACTGGGACTAGGCCATAGTGGTGCTCCTGGAGGCCAGCTTTGCAACCAGTCCTGCACCAAGGGCCACACAGCAATTTCCGAGTCGAAACATCCCGAAACACGACGAACTGCCAAGATCTTCCTCCTGTTGTCACACTTCTGGGGTGGCCACAACTTGGTTTGGCCCACAACTTCCCACCTTGCCTTCCCCATGCCATGGCCATCCATGGCCATCCTTGGCCACTTCCCACGCGTCCTTGATCAGCTCAGCTGCTGGTGCCGCTTCCAGGGCCAGGACCTGGAGCTCCACGGGCGCCTGCAGTCCAGCGCTCAGAGCGAAGCCCGGCAGCTTCGGCAGCGGATGCACCGCCCAGGGCCGTGGCACCGCAGCGAACGTGGGCGGTGGAGCGGTGGGATCCAACCGCACCTGGGACCGTAGCTCCCCAGGGGACCTATGGGGGGAGCTGCTTCCCTGCTGAGACGAACATTTTGGGGAATGGTTCCAGGATAAACCTCACTGCCCCAAAGAATTTGTGCAGATGATGGACGCCTCACAAAAAGAGAGTGGAGCGAATGCCAAAGCATGACATCCACAGATTCCTTCTAAGTCTGGATTGTTTACAATAATGACACATGGCTCGTGCGGATGCCAATAAAACCTAGATGGAGGTACCAGAGAGAATCAGATATTTCTTCCACGGCACCTGAGCCTCACCCGGCAGGGCCAGCTGCACATCGTAGATCTGTTCCTTACCACCTTCGGTGCACACGATGTGCATGGCACGAGGAAGGTCCGACCTCAGAAATACCAACAGCGGCTACGGAGCTCTAATGAGTTCCCTCCTGATGCTGCTTCCACTGTTGCTGGTGGTGTTGCAATTGGATTATTCTGTGAAGAAGTGTCCAACTTATTCATTTGCGACTGCACAGCTCAAAAAAATTGATGATGTGGGAGGAACCACAGATGCAGATGCTGCTGGGGATCCAACAAGTGCCTCATGGATGGAGCCGCAAGTTCCAACACGAAGGCTTTCACATTGCCCGGGCTTAAGATCTCTGGCTCAGAGGGTAAACATACCTGGGCCCCAGTTGCCGAGCCACATGTTCCTCTTCTACACAAAAAAAAAAAAGATTTCTCAAAAGCATCACCTGCTTCACACACAACTGGAGGTTGAACATGTGGCTCCTAACACCTGGGTTTCAGCTGCTTGTGTCAGGTGGCGTAGCTGCCCGCACCTGCCACCCTTGGGCGTTTCAGCACCACGGCCTTCATCCACGTGAAGCACAGCTGCCAGGGCGCTGGCACGCTGGGGGCATCCCAGGCGCTGGCCACGCTGAGGGCTGCCACGGAACCCACGGAGTCTTCATCTGCCAGGACCTCTGCGGTGGTGAACCCCCCAGGTGTCTTGGGAACAGGATCCAGTCATGTGAGAACCCCTGGCTTGTGGATATCATTTCGAAGTGGCTTAGATTGGTTGCTTGAAGCCGTTTGCCGTTTGCGGTGGCTCCGTTGAACCACCAAACCCTGTTAAAAGCCATTGCAGTCAGTAAAACCAAAGCGCTGTCAGTACTCAAATCGTGACTTTTTTCGTCTCGTTTCTTGCTAAACTGCTTCCACGGGCTCGACAGTTTGTGCACCCCAAAACGGAGCCCGGCCTGCACAGCAGCTGTAAAGAAGATTCTCTCGGAGGCTTGGCTTTGTGGATTAGTTTCCTTTCCAGCTACGACCAAGGTTTGCAGGACCCACGCCACCGATGCAAAGAGTAACATGATGTGACAGCAGAATGTTGCAACATTGCTCAGAAAAACATGGCAACGTTGCTGTCGCCCGCAACTGACGCCAAAATGGGATGAACTGGAATTGAAATCGCAGTTGAGTAGCTATCCACAATGGATCCGATCCGAGACTCTTTACGATTTGTTCGTTGGAAAAGAATTGATTGAAAAACTTTTAAAAACACCAACAACATGAGACAACCATGTTTCAGAATGATGTTGGAAGCCACAAAAGGTTCACAGCTCCCTCCAACAGACTCAAGAACTAGATACTGCTTGAGCCTGAGAGGGGCTACGGAAAAAAAATCGAACTACCTGCAACTCACACAATGACAAAATTGCCCAGATAGGAAAGATGAATGGTCTTGCAGGCCCATGAATACTCAGTTGATGCTAACAAGAAGCAACTGACTACTATCAGACCATCACACTGGAATTTGCGACGAGCACTGAAGGGCAGTAGATTACAATTGCAAAACCTTTCGTACGATATCACTCTAAATCAGAAGTATCAACCCAAGAAGTCGTTTGGTAGCTGAGCAAGTAACTTTTGTTGGTTTGGCCCAGGTTTCATTGTCAACTGACCCTTAGTTCGGTTCCACTGCCTCTCCACTCACCATCTTGGGCTTCCGAACCATACCATCTCCGTCGAACGGATGCATGATTTGATCATTTCCAACCTCCCAACTAGGCCACTAGGCTGTGTGCGCAGCACAAATGCGAAAATGTCTCCATGCTTGTTAGTATATCCTCACCTTTTCCAGTTTAACCATCCCATTTTTCCCATTGCAGAAAGCTCAACATGGAGCTTCAGTGAACCTTCGCAATGCTGCCCACCTTGAACTTGGCAGGGCCGTTACGGAAGTAGCTTCCACGCAAGCCTTTGGGCAAGTCCTGCTGCGGGGAAAGCCATGCTGCTGTAGGGCTGAAGTTGGGGATGGCGCTCCTAGTGACAAAGCCAACAAAAAAATGCAAACATATGTAAATATAAACATTTTACTTGTAAATATTGCATTGTATGCCAACGAAAATGAACATAGATGCTCAGATGTACCTACGATAAGTTCGGATCACCTTTCACAATGATTCTACCAACTGGCGGAGCTCCAGAGTTCTTCGATAATCCAACCCACCGAAAATCTGCTGAGCAGTCCCTGGTGGAAGGATTCCACAGGCTCAAGCCTCGGAGTAGATGCTGCAGCATGTTTCCTCTTTGGCCTTGGTTCAGCTGGACGTTGGATTTGGAAGTTCAACATGAGCAGTGCATGGACATGGAGCTTAGGCAGCACATTTATCTATTCTACTTCTGATATAAACTGCTGTTGCATACTACAGTGTTTTTCCTACCTTGCAGGCCGGCTCTTGCTTCAAAGCCCGACGGCAAGTTGAAGATTTTCTGGATAATCACCGACGCTCAATCATCATGCTAAAATCAAGGGATATACATTAAGGGACAAAAATGAAAAAAATCAAGCTAATTTTGATGGAGCATGTTCACATCACTACTTCCATGAACTTGCCCTCAACTACCGCAGGACAAGATTTCGACGGCATCTCCTCCGAAACCACGAGATCTACTGAGATCTACTGCAGCTGTGCCAAACAGCGGAGCCACCCAGCCCTACAAAGCCAGGCTCCAAGACAGAGTTGTATCCTTGAATCCAAGCCTGGTAGCGATCTCATCGATGCGGAATCCAGTTACTATCTGGTCATCAAACATGGCAATGTCTATGATGGATGGAATGGCCTTTGTGTTCCTTGATGGTCAAGATTTTGTAATGATGTTATATCTCACCACTTGTAGATGATGTTGATTGCTAGAATGGAAGGCGGCTTCAAGGACTACCAAAATCAGGCGATATCGACATCCACCGTTCCAGCCTTGCCTTTTCAGAGTTTGGTGATCAGGCTATGGCTACCACACCCTGCTATGATCATCTTTCGTGCGAATCAGGACAGTGATATTGGCCTCAAACCCAACTAATCCCAGCTAACATTCAGATTTGGAAATTGTTTGAAGACCTGGAAGCAAAGGTTACTGCCAAGTGTAAACTCACTCTGCAGCATGTATTTCTGAGTAGCTCTGACAGAGAATCTTGGGACCACAAACCGCCAGTGGTGATCACGCCACGCATATCCTGTTGGAAGAACATCCTACACAAACTGGGCTAGCTGGTTATCATCGGTCCCAACTGATACGGCAATGGCAGGATGCCGAGCCCCAGCATGGTCAAGCCATTCTTGCTGGCTGAAAAATTCGGAATTGGCCAGTGTCTTCAGGCGTTACAGGTACAAATAAACCAATCCTTCATACATGGTTCGGTTTTGCTACTGTCATTGTTGTTCTATCATCCATCACTGCTATTTTAGTGATTCGTGGGTCCAAAATTCAGCAAAGTCAAAAGGATCATGTGACCGATGAAAATTCTCGTCTGCCCCATGGCAGTGAACATACTCGTTTGGTTCTTGGTGACAGCTCCCATGCCCCGTGTGCCTCTCGATCGTATCCTCTCGTTTCCACTGGTGGCGCCTTTGACCATCAAGGGAGTTCTGACACGACTGCTACAGCTCCATATGCCGCATGCTTCAGTGCTTCATTGTTGATAGTTCAAGTCGTTGAGCTCATGTTTTCTTATTTACCAAGTACCCTATCCTTCATCTACAGCAAAAATATGATAAGATGAAACAAGATTCACGAGAGTGAGAACACTGTTTCCTGAAAAGGGCTACATCCTCAAATCATTGATATCTGCAAAAACACCTTTCGCAAAAAAAGGAGAAAAAGGGTCACTCCTGAAACGTTGCTGCTCTGCTTTCTAAAGAATGTGTGGTGGGTTGGGGGTACCCCCGTTTTAAGGAGCCACATTGAATTGGGGAAGTTGTGAAATCACTCCCTTCTGTGTCAAGTGGCTTCTCTTTCAGCTGTAGAGTCAAGTTCCGCAGCAAAACATGGATGTTTTCGAGTAAGTCAAATGACAACAACCCCCTTCCCACTGTCTCAACAACTCTTCTGCCAACCTTCCACAAAACCAAATCCCATCCGCAGATTTGGGGTTGGGAAGGACACAACCAAATAGCTTCCACCGTTTTTTTGTGTGTTTGTGTGTGTTTCCCCAACTCCCCTACAGGTCACTGACACAACGACCCGAACAACCTGCAAATATTCTAAAGCTACCACATCTCTTCGGTTTGCTCACACGGTAGGGCCGCGTTTGCACATCCCAATTTCACGAAACATGTTCCAGTTGTTTATATCATCCACGGCCATCACTCCTCAAAACCATATCCGTTGATTGCATGTCCATTATTGCCCCTTCAAGCTTAGTGTTTGGTGATCACTACGGCTCCATCAACAACCTGGATGTCTTCATGTTTGCCCATGGCATCTGGTGACCTACCCATGATTGTACCCAACATGGCCACGGCTGTCCCAAGGGCTGCCCAGGGCCTCCTTCACGGGGCCCTGACGGCGCGACACGCCACGACGACCTCCAAGGAGTTGTGATCTACAGCGATGGGACGGTGGCTGGCAGCAATGGATGTTGGAAAAATGATCAGGTTGAGAATGGTTGATAGTATTTGATAGTAGTGGTTCATAGTTATGGTTGAGTATTTGATAGTAATGGTTGATAGCAAAGCTTGATAGTTATGGTTGACAGTACTGGTTGATAGCTGTGGTTGATACTTACGTTTGATAGTAATGGTTCATAGTTATGGTTGACAGTACTGCTTAGAGATGGCTACCAGGCTGAATACAAAGGCTGCATCCTCGGAAGCCGTTGCCACTGCGGCCATCTCCCCCGGGCTGCCTTTGCGTCTCAGCACGACGGAACCCAGGCCGGCGGCCTTGGCGGTTGATGTCATCGTTGATCTATCGTCATCTGCTGGTCATCTGTTGGTCATTCATTGGTCATCTATTGATCATCTATTGCTCATCTAGTGGTCATCTCTTGGTTATAGAGTTATAGACTATTCGTCATCTATTGTCATTTATCATCTATCCCAAGTTTCACCATTCACCTACTGGATTTTGGATTTTAGAAGGCGGATATTTGATTTATGACCTGTGAAGCTGAACCCAAAGCTGTCACAGCACTGAGCACCAGTGCAGCTGCTCCCAGTGGTACCAGATTGGAAGTCAAGCCATTGGGACCAGTTTCGACCTGTGCGCATTCAGAGCTCTATGGTCCAATCTAGGCCACAACCTCACCACTCCGTGGCCAAAATGTAAGCATCTGTCTCTCCGTGTGCAGGACAGCGCCGTGAAATACGCATGAAAGAAGACCTACAAATACATGGATGATATGGATGTGCATCTCCACTTAGAAACTGCTTAGCAACCATGATTACAGGGATTACCCACCTTACAGGGCTATTTGCTGTGGTCCTTTTCCACTTACAACCCCGTCACTGCGCATCCAAATCTACACGGCGAAGAGTGGTTCCGGACCTCCTTGGCATTCCAAACCCGCGAGCTCTCTACGGCCGCGGGGTGCCTGGGGCTGTGCCGGTAAACCTCTCTGTCACTGAAGCAATGAGAGAATCGACAGCGGTTGATGGTGGTTGATGGGTTGATTGCGGTTGATGAATTATTGTTCTCAGCAGACCAACAATTCCAATATTTCTCATTTGAGCAAAACCAAAGAACCAGACAAATTGTGGTTGTTGACCATAACCAATAAAATGGAAAATCCGCAGGACCTAAAACCCACTCCCAAAGTATGTGCTTCGTTTTTTGTGTGGCTCTTGTGTGAAACGCTGAATTGGACGGTGTGTTGAGGTACGGATCCAATATGTTCCATGGTTATTCGTTTTTGTTGCCATCAAATAGTGATCATCAACTTTATCTATCCCTCTCAAGGATAATTTGTGTTGTCTATTGCCTGTGAATCACTGAACTGATGATCCAACGCGGTTTCCAATGAAGCTCCTGCCGGTGTTTCATCGTCAGTCCTGTGCCTTTCAGTCAGCGACCCCACTCCGTTTGGTCGCACCTCAGCAGCTGCAGGTGTATTTCAACGATGATACTTTGAGCGGCTAATCGAATGCTTCTAATCGAATGTTGATTGATTCTAATGCTGATCCACTGATATAGAATCTTGGTTCTGGTGAATCTATAGAATCTGTTGATTCGTTAGAATCTTACTTGAATTAAGATTGATAGGTTCTGGTGAAGTTCAGCTGGCCAGTACCTAGCATTGTCGGGTGACCTTCTTGGTGCTGGTGGTTCCTCCATCTTTCGGTCGCCAGTGCGCTGAGATTCGCCACATTGGATTGATCATCCAGCCCCTTTTGTTGGTTCCGTCTTCGGTGTTCCTTCACTATTGAACATCAAAATCCAGCTCAACAAAATGATAGAAATATCATTGCCGGTATTGTCACGCGGATCTATTTACTTTGTGATTATTGTCTTTGTTGTTGGTGGTTAGTCTCATGTATTGCTGAACAGGATGATCAACTATGCTTAATAATTCTACATAATGGTTAACCATTCGCAACCGTGGTTGGCAGCAATCAATGATTATACATTCCGGGAAACCAACAGGGGCCCTCCAAAAAAAGGGAATATCAGTTTTACACTGAAATACCCTTTTGGTAAGCTCTGGCTGTTGGTGAGAAAGGAAAGTGACCACCATAAAGTACCAATAACCATTGCTAAGCCTGCTTAACATTTTTTTCCACCAATCAAATTGCTAAACCATTGGTCATGTTAACTAAAGCTTCCACGTTTTTCCACTTTTTTGAACCACCACGAATCTTCGTCCAACATGAGCAATGACTCCACAGGGCGCTCAACGTTGCGTTGCCTTCCACGTTGCGTTACTCCCAGGGCGGCTCGCTCGGCGATGGTCCACGACCATGGTGCTGGGACTCCCCACGGTCACACCCAAGGCCTGGACGGCCGACCCAATGGCGACTGATTAGAACAGCTATGACATGTGATTATCTAGTTTGATTAGTAAGCCAATATCTAGGAATTGCTATTGATCTATTTTGATTAGTAAACTGTGGATATTAGTGATAATCAGTGGGAATCATTATAGTTTTCTAATCAAACTGATTACTGGGAATCATTTAGCTGCTCTAATCAGCTATGATTACTGGGAATCATTATAGCTTTGATAGCTTTGTCATTCCCGTTCGTGATTCATTGGCCAGGATTTGTTGTCAGTTTATGATGGCCAGTTATGATAATAACAGCCAACTTGATACTGCAAATGTGTCTAACATTGCACAGGCAATCCAGAATCATTTAAGACTCTATTGTCAAAAACAATGACCATCCTGCCCTGATGCTCATGAATGTTGGAGCTGCCGAAAGTCCGGAAATTCACCAGTGATCATATCACAGGCGATACGTTAATGACGTAATCCGCCCAGAAAACGCGCTGACCTTGGCCATGGCAATCTGCAGCTCAAGAAATGGGCGCAGAGGCACATCCAACTCTCTGCAGAACTGTGGTCTCTGTATATCATGGGCGTTTTTCAGAATAGGGGACCTCGAAAAAGGCTGCCTGATAGCCATAAATGGTTGCCATTGGATGTTTTGGAGGTGCCCCTATTTTAAGAAACAACCATATTTCTTTCATACCAGTACAAGAAATGATCTTGAAGGCCATGACAACCTGGAAACTCGCAGAGCAGATTGTCCTGGATCTCAGGTTGTGCTGCTGGTAGTGCTGCTGAGTCTGATCTGAATCTGTAACTCCTTCTGCTTCATGCTGCATGCTCGAAGCCTTTTCGAAAATGAAGCTTGAAAATGTCAAGCAAAGGATCGAGCCAGAAAAGGAAACCAGGTCAAATGTCCTGGAAATTCGGAACAACCATGACGTCATCCAATGCTGGTGATTGACTCCACATGATGCCTTCAGTTTTGATACGAGCGACCTTTCTCTGGATGTCGACAGTGGTACAAAAACGCAATCATTGTGAGAAGGAAAGACTTCAAGTCAGGATGAGGAGTAAGTAAGCTCGCATTTTCCAGATAAATTTGACAAAGTGGGCATGCAGGCTGTGATATGTCACGCCGAATTGGAACTGAAGATGTTGGCTGGTCACTGGTTTGGCGAACTTTTTTGGCTGCACGGACTGGCTATCCTTCTGCAATCCACACACACACAAAACGTGGCTGAGGAGTTACTCAACTCCGAGGATCAACGGAAAGGATTTGTTCAATGCAACAAATTGATGAGGCGTCATGGTTGGAATGGCTGAAATTGGTTGACCACCGTCACTCAACAACGGATGCCCCTATCTGCTTTGGAGCTCTACAGGCTTACCCAGTAAACGTCTAAATGAGCAGACTCCTCACAAAGCAGCTACAACTAATGATTAATAAACATGAGCCGCTACAAATCTTCTTGCAGCAAATCTCACTGGGTCACAAAACCCTAGTTCTTCTTGGCATTCAAGAACTATGGTTTAATGCGATGCTTCCCAACTTCACTGCGCTCTGTCCCACGCAATCAATTCATGCCACCAAAGCCGTGATTTATCCACTTGACAAAGCGGTTCTGGATCTCCATTTCCTCCGTGGTTTCAACGCGGCTTTTCCCCAAAGCAGGGCTTCCAACCATCACGGCCAATGCCCTGGCGCGAGACAACCTCAGTGGCTTGCTTGAATGCTGGCCACGGCTAGAATCAGCTAGAATCACTTGATGAAGCACTGATTGCGAATCTTGCAAGCCAAAATGCACTACCTGAATCTACCTGGCCGGGGCTTCATCCATACAAAATCGAGCAACGCGACATTGGTCCGTTTGGGGTCCAGAACGAAGAGAAGTCGTCCACCAGACCCCGTACTGGCACCGAGCGATGTGATCGCAACGGCAGCCTGTTGGCCCTGGAACAAGTCCACCGAGCCAACGCGAACGCTTTTTGCTTCGCCAGTGGAAGAGTGAGCCAGGGCTGACCTGAAATGCCAAGGTCAGGCTGAACAAAAAAACACACCGCCGCCTCATGGCATTGGCACGATAACAACAATGACGACGACCCCCACAAAAACAGGAACTGCAACAGTAACCACAGCAGGAGCAACAACAGCAGCACAACCGCAGTCACCGCAGAACAAGAAACCTCCTGCAGGCAACAGGTTTGATGTGCTATCATGGTGAACCAAATCTGCCCTGCCTGACCATCACCGCTTGGGCGTTGTAGGGGCAAACAATGATGATATCAGCAGCCTTCAACTTCCGTGGGGGTTCTTGGTCCAAGACAACATCGCAATCGAGGAGATGCTCCACGATAGAGCGGACGGTTTCGCTCTCTTCCTGGCGCAAGGGCATCACCTTTCACCACCCCACTAGCCCACAATAGTTAGAAAAGACAGTAGGCTGTTGAAATTGCATCCGACTAACATCTGGCGGAACAACTTTTTTGTAGTGACCTCCTTACTTAGACCCTCGGATTTGAGCGACGTACTCAGCAACTCCTGCGAAGACTGCAAGTTGCCCTCATGGTCTACTGAGATGAACTCTGCCCCGCTGTCAACCTGCAAAAGCTTCCGTTGTTTGAATACGACTCGGTTGCCGCCATTGCGTTCGAACGCCCTCAGACTGTTGGCATAGAAATTCTGAGAGATCACCTGCTCAATCGAGTTGTTGAAAGTCATACTGCTAAGTCATTTGTCCATGGATGAAGGTGGCAAAAACATCCCCCAACCACCAAAACAAGCTAGACCAGTTGTGAACATCTTCGCTTTCGAGAAACCACATACATCAGCAGCAACGTTTGTGAATCAAAGCCCTGCCTCGGTAAGTTGAGCACTCATGCGATAAGTGGTGGGTAAAAAGATGCCGCAACGGCTGTCGATGCAGGCAGCACCTTGGGTAAAGTACTCCAAGCAACTCGTGCCACCAGCTTTGGTCATCAAGAGCTTCTGCGGGACTGGTGGAGGCAATTGCTGCTGATCGCCAACCTTGGAGTGCCGGAGACTGGCCCCCCAGCCATAGGAACATCCATCTTACACCACGACCAGTCGCAACCTGAGAAAAATAAAATCCATCCAGACCATGTTTAGAACATCATAGTTGACAGCCGAACACGATCCGACCTTTCCATCCTAAAAGATCCTAAAAGCGTGACTGCCAAAGCACCAGCACCAGATTCTGTGCCTTGCGTCCAAGAACAGCCAAAAGCTCCAGTGTGACCTGACCGGCCTCATCTACAAAGAGGTACTCGAAGGTTCCCACCAGCTTCATCAACTGGGATGCCGTTCCACCCAAAACAGCAGCACCAATTGGAAAGCCTGAGATTTCTGGCGCAACTGACTCTGAGTGGTCAATTCTTCCATCTCATCAAAGGAAATGATTTAAGACTGAGCGACTATCAATGATTGTTGCACCGATTGTAAAACAGCATAGCCACATAGACGGGTATTGCACCAACTTACCTACCCTCAGCTTCCCGAAAGAAATGGCAATGAGCTGACGAGCAAAGTATTGGTGATATTCTGGACCTCAGGCATAGCACGTTCAATGGGTTTGGAATAAGAAGTGGGCATCTGCATGGTACTAGCACGCTTTTGCAGCTAGACCTGTCCCACGTACACAGAAGTTACGCCCTGCCGCTTTGCAGCTAGAACTTTCACTTTCCCATCTGCATGGCCTTTGCGGATCTTTGCGGAAGCTTGAACTAACGCAAGTGTGCTTTGCAACATGGTGGAGCCTAGCTGTTCGACGGCACGATTGAACCGTGTTGAAGCCAAAATGAATGTTCAAAACTACGTGGCAAGCTGAAGCTACAGGAACCGAGCCTCTTTAAACTGAAGCTATAGCTTTGGGATGCTGACATGGCAAGGAGACAAAATGTTGTTGCTCGGTCCTGGTTTGTGTTGTTTTTCTTCTTCCTTGGGTGAGGTGCAGGTTTACGAGTTGATTTGTTGATGTCACTGCATGAGGCAGGACGAAGGAGTTCCCCTGGAATACGTTTTGAAAAGGAACGCTCTAGGATTTGTTAAAATAGAAAGTTCTGAAGTCCGCCAACACTCTCTGAATGTGTTCTGTTGTTGTCTGAATCCTTCATTCGACACTATCTCAATTGTCTTGAGTTTACCAAAGTTTTCAAGCAAAACTTGTCTCATGTCCATGGGACTTGCAGCAGTGGAGCCACAACTGCCTCGTGTGCAGGGCATTTACAGCAGTATAGAGAAAAAAACATTAGATTTCATGCGCAGCGCAATTACATGTGCATGGCAATTGCAACAGATTGCAAATAGACCTGTTTCCTGCGTGTGGTATTTGCCAGCCTTTGAAATAAGAACTGCTTGATGTGGGCCGTATTTTCAGGCTAGGACGGTCTCCCTTCTTCCTCGTACCTTCGTTTCTTCGTTTCTTCGTTTCTTCCTTCCTTCCTTCCTTCCTTCCTTCCTTCCTTCCTTCCTTCCTTCCTTCCTTCCTTCCTTTGATTTTTATTTTACTTTTTTTGCTTTCTGTGTTCGCTTTCTTCCTTGCTTGCTTCCTTTACCTTTCCTTTCTTCATAGCTTCAAGTCTTCGTCCCGTTCCCTTCTTTTTTCCCTTTCTGTTTTTTTCCTGAACAGGCAATGTGTTCTGTGGTCCCAATAATATCTTGTTTTGATCTTAAAAACATTTCTTGGATTTAGACGCCGATCAAACAATCACACTGATTGGTGCCCTAAATGGATGTCTTTTTTCAAACCATTCACAACCAATTTTGCCCCAGAACGACATCTGAGCAATGTTGCTGAATCAAGGAACCAATCATTTTCCCATTCTGCACAGAATTGATACCTTCGGACATGAGTTCTTCCGGCGTCTCGTCATTGCCCAGAACTTTTGCCACTGGCAGCTGGAAAGCCATGGAAATGGTGCCTCAGCGAAGCGATAAGCAGTAGACTCGCTACACTTTGGATCGGGATTCAGTAGAAGTCATGGCTGCAATCAAGATGCTGAGCATATTTCTGATGGCCCTGTGACTGTTGGAGGACACGATCATTCTTGCGGAAGGCAAGTCCAACTTCAGGTGTCGGATGAGTTTGGCAGATGTGTACCTTCAGGCCACATGTTCCAGAGATCCTACTGGTCATCTGCTTTGGTCAAACCGCAACGTGCACTACTTCAGACTAGGCACGTTTTTCCAGTACCTGGTGGACCCTGGATGATCAAGTAGTCGTCTTGCAAACTGCTGACCTGAGCCACGAGCCACGTGACCGGAGACAAAAAAACGCTCACCAACTGTTTGGCGTGAAGTCTTTTCATCAATCAGCTCCTAAGAAAACCACCATCGGTTGGTAGCTTCACCAGGACCCTAATACAATGAACTGGGAGAGGAACTTGGACTTTCGACACCTCACCTGTTGCTCGGCATCGGCCTCTGCCATGGGAGTGGCGCTCACAGGTGCTCGTAAGAGGAACTTGCGGAAGCTGGGTTGCAGAAACTGCCAAGGCATACGGGTGATCTCCACCAACTCCTGCTCCACGGCCCTGGTCATCACGTTCTCCTGGGGATCCAACTCTTGATTTCTGATGGCTTACGTTTCAAGAATTTAGAGAAAAGGATCCAGCTTAGAGCAATCTGCGGAAACTGCGTAAGTGTCACGGCTCAAAAGCGTTAAAGAGTTAAAGATAGAAACAACTGCAGCTACCTCTCCAATTGCATCATGCTGTGCGATTTTAAACATTCCTTGGAGGTTTGCAGCAAGAACAAACTGGCAAGTTTTGAACTGCAAGGAAAGTGCAAGCAAGCTGCCCCATTTTGCAGGGCAAACTTGCCTTGCATGATGGAAATTCGCTTCAGGTTTGGTTCCAGGAGGTTCATCAAGTTGCCATTCCTCTTGAATTTGGTGTCGAAAAGCAAAACCACCTTCGATGCTTTGCCGGCTCCAAAGTTCTCAATCTTAATGACTTTGCCCTTTAGGCTTGCATCTTCACGGATAAACACTTCATCTTTCTCCTTGATTGTTGTTTCTTGGTCCATTTTCCAATGATACTCTAACTGAAGGGAAACAACCTGAAATCGTCCATCCATGGACACTTTGGGCTGCACATCGTCCCTTGCCCTTTCCAGACCGGATAAGCATAGGACATGGGCGGTCCACTCATCTTCTGAAGAGTTGAATAGCTCGATGGCATCCATGAGACTCCAAAAGAGGTCGTGTTTGAAGTACTCAGGCCATTTTTGCGCCATGCTCCAAACGTCATCTGGCCAAGCACCTGGATTCAGAGACCTGCCTCGATGGAATTTCTGGCACACTCCCAACAGCTCTGTCACGAATGGATTGGAACTGGGCGACCCTTGGGGCCTGAGATTTCTTTGCCACCACAGCGCTAGCTGTTGTAAGGCACTCATCTTGGAATCAGCTCCAACCTGTAGCTTCATCTCGACCTCCTTTTTCTGGCTTTCGGGCAGCTGATTGCTTTGCAAGCATTCCACCAGAAGAGGTAGAGTGGGAAAAGTTGCCAGATGATCTTTGCTCAGACTCGTCAAGTTTTCACAGAAGTCCTTCAAACATTTCAGCAAATGGAGATGATGAAGATTTCCAGCTGTGAAGAAAGGGCTTTCGTGAAATACAGAATGTGACACAAATGCATGGACATTGCAACAAAAAGGAATGCTGAAAGGATGCCCAAGAAGTATGCTCTGGTGGATAGCCGGATAGCCTGATAATTAAGCTGTTCAACCTTGATGTAGGTCTGTCTGCGCATGCTTCCCCACGGGCTTGATTCCTACTACAACTAGGCATGATTGGATACTTTTGGGGTACAACCCCATCTATGGATGGTAGTTTGTAGACATCCGCTACTGGGAACAATCCCTGGTGTTGTTACAGCTGCGCAGGAGATGTTGCACGCTGGTGCCCACACCGTCCTCCAAGGACTCCCCTGATTTGTTGCAAAGGCTTGAACTCAGGCCCTCTTCCAAGTTCGTCCACTTTTTGATAAACACGCCCTCGACGATCTTCCCAGCCAAATCTGCTCTGGCGGCGGCAAGGCAAGACAAGAGAATCTGGTTGTAAATTTCACGGCCAAAATAGAAAACCTCCTGGCAACCCATGATCTTTTGGACAAACAAATGGATATTGTGCGCTTGAAAGATCTCACACTTCCCATCTCTGTTGCCCAGGAAGAAAGTGTTAAGCGATGGTTCTGGTCCAGGAATGACATCTATCACAATGCGCGCTTGTCCAGGCACACTTGTAAGATCTTGACGTAGCATCTCATGATTGCCCTCCACTTTGCAAAAATCCTGTTGCGCGATCAGCGCAACACTTGACAGTCCAAAATGGTTTCACCACTTCCAGCAGCACAACCAACGCTTAAAATTTCATGTTCCTTCGATATTTTGAAACTAATTAATGTCACCCGGCTTTCTGCACTTGTTGGTCGAACTGTTCTCCACACGGACCCAACACTGGGTAAAGTTCAGCAAACGCTTGTAGATTTAATGCGCACATCATGCGCAAAGCCTAGAAAGTGTGCACACTCCGTCTCTCGTTTGTTTCTGGTGCAATCTGGAGTGATCGTACGTCCATCCCCCATATAACCCCTGATTGTTGAAGTGCAGGAACCGTGGCCTTTGTATCATCCCCCAAGAGCTTTGCGTGACGCTGAGCTTTCCGAAACACCTCAGTATCTTACTGCTTGACTTTCCCAAGAGGACTGAAGGGAACTGAAGCCATGACAACTCACAACTACTCACAACAGTTCTTTTGAAGATGCGAAAAATTGACGTTCCATCTCCGAGTTGCCTTGTCAGACATGAAAGCCTTGACCTCTTCGAAATTCGCTCGGCGAAGAGCGCTCAGAGTTCCAAGCCCGCGCTTGCCTTTGCTGCAGGCTTTGGCTGCCCTGTAAAATCACACCTACGAACTACGCATCACTCGCAAACCTTTGATCATGCTCTCACAGATTCAAGGCCAATCCCCAGTCTTTACATCCAACCAACTCTACAGTCGCTCGCGGAACCTTGTTCGTGTCTTTTTTCTCCTCTGCATCAGTGTCCACACATCTGTACTATAATACAGGCATCTTTCAAGCAAAGCTTCTCTCCCTAAAACTGCTGAAATCACCACAACGTGTACACCTTTGATTCAAGTTAAGTCCACATAACAATTGATTAGTTCGATTCAAAGCGCATATTTCTAGCAGCTTCTCTTGCTTCTTGGCAACGCTGCCAAGGTGCATAGCTGACGTCGCTGTCCAGGTTTCAAGAATAGGATCAGCTCAATGCTGTCATCTTGAAGCAAACGCCTCATGGAACGATGCTGTGAGATCTATGGAAAGTGCGAGAACACGTAGCAATTGAACAAGCAATTTCAACATGGTACAACAAGATGATGGGGGACCGCATGCATTTGCGATGTGTCTCAATGTGTACATGCATATGTATGTTTAAGTATGCGTGTTTGTACATAACTTTCTCTTTTCATTTGTGATGCGATCAATGAAATAACGATCTTTGCTGCTGGCAATTCTCTGGCTCCTGCTGA
>VSDK01023912.1:69400-80183 GCA_009767595.1 Symbiodinium kawagutii
CTGCTGAATGAAAGCTGATACGTTCAGAACCGAGCCTGTATGCAACCTCTGCAAACTTCCGGTTCAAGCGCAAATCTTGCGCAGACGGCTTTGGAGTGCTTTGCGGGTCTTCCCTCAGCTGGGGGTTCAGGCTTCGTAGTGACCACACGGCTGGGCAAACGGTCACAAGTCTTGAATGCTTGATATTGCATCATTGCCAAATATCTGTACATCCACATATACATACACATTTACCTATACAACTCCCTAGACGAATCAGCGTACATTTAGTGCGAGTGCGAGTGCTGACAACTTTCCATCATCAACTCCATGCGCAACTGCAACAAGTTCAAGCAAAAGCATTCGACCAAGAGAGAAATCTAAAGCAAGTCATCCGCAGCTCAAAAGAAGTTGATTATCCACCTTCTCAGGACAAGTTTGGAGGCTGGGCACCACAGTTTTCGAAGCTCTGCACATTGTGCCTCCAGCACTTTTTGATGATCTCCTTGGAGAATGCGCTGGAGCTACACCGAAGCTGTAAAGCCTAGCTACTACTATCATAGCGGCCCTTGCCGCTGTTTCTATAGCGGCTAGCCAGCTGTCTTTGGCGTGTGCTGAAAATTGATTTTAACACTTTACATCTTTCTCCTCAAACAAAAGCTGGGTCAAAATATATATACTTGCCATGCAGCTGTGCAGCTGTACATCTCGTAGGAATCTGTTTTTCTTGGGCTTACTTTGCACGAGGCGGAATGTGAAGTTTCCCCCCAATTAGCAAGCGGCATGCCTAGAGTACAGTACACACCCCCGGCATGGCCCATCAAAAACAGCTCCATACCACCAGAATGAAAAGAATACAAGTAAAGCAATAACATCACTTGAGCATTCAAGCCGTGCCCCTTTTCTGCCCACGGGTTTGTTCAGCCAAGCTGCTGCTATCGAAATCAATTTCCGAAGAATTGCCCAAGACGACCACAACTGACTTGCTCAACTTCGTGGAGTCCTGACATGCACAACTGTGAAGGCTTGCTTTACTAGGTATGAGTCAGTTGTGAAGGCAAGTACTTGCTGATGCTTCATGCTTCAGCTTGCGTAGAACCAAGTCAACCAAAAAGTTCGAATATCATACGACTCTCCTCCCAGGATAAAAAGACACGTGTATGTGTGGTAGATAAAGGAACCATATGTCTCATTTATGAATATCATGTATGCAAATCGTAGATATCATACTCAAATCGATGTATACAGATAAAGACAGATATCGTGACATGTCATTATATGTATACTATTCATCTATATGGATGTCATGTTTTGTCAAAAAATATGAATATGTATTTATATAGTCATATGTATGTATTTATCTGTATATGTATAATCTCTCATCATTCAAATAATATTTGACAAAAGACATGAATAGATGAATGGATGGATGGATGGATGGATGGACGGACGGACGGACGGACGGATGGATGGATGGATGGATGGACTGATAGATAGAGATAGATAGAGATAGGTGGACAGCCAGACAGACGGACAGACAGACAGACAGATAGATAGCTAGCTAGATAGATTGATTGATAGACAGATAGATAGATAGACAGACAAATAGATAGATAGATAGATAGATAGATAGATTGATTGATGGATTGATCGATAGATAGATAGATTGATTGATTGATAGATAGATAGACAGATAGATAGATAGATAGAGAGACAGACAGACAGACAGACAGACAGACAGACAGACAGACAGACAGACAGACAGACAGACAGACAGACAGACAGACAGACAGACAGACAGACAGACAGACAGACAGACAGACAGACAGACAGACAGACAGACAGACAGACAGACAGACAGACAGACAGACAGACAGACACATAGATTGATTGATTGATAGACCAAGAGATAGATAGATTGATAGATAGATAGATTGGCAGATAGATAGATTGATTGATTGATTTATCGATAGGGAGACCAAGAGATAGCTAGATAGATAGATAGATAGATAGATAGATAGATAGATAGATAGATAGATGGATGGATGGATGGATAGATAGACCAATAGGATGGTAAACAGACATCATCTAGATCATTTATGTACTTGTATCATACATATCATATACATCGGGTACATCATATACATCCTATACATCATGTACATCATATCCATTATTTACATCATTTACACCATGTATATCATATACATCATATGCATCGGATATGTCATCTACATCATACACATCATGTAACGGGTATTTTATACATCATACTTGCCGATTTTTTCTTGGGTACAATCACCGTAGTTTTTTGCTATTCAAATATCTGCAAAAAATCCGGCCAGAAATCAAGGTTTGCTTTTGGGTCTACGGCTAACTCATTGCGTCCCAAGTGCTCCACTTCGTGAATCCGAAGTATGACGTCCAAAAATATGCAACATGCGTAGGAGTAATACAAGACTTCTGATTTTGGTTCAGCGCAAGAAGTTTGTCATAACACCAGACTAACATTATCGGTAAATGCAATTCCAAAAAGGTTTTCTGAAACATCTAAAAGGAGACTTTCCAAGGGACGTCAAAAAACAAGAACCCCCGTCCTTACCCAGCATCAATGAAAGCACGTGATGACAAAACAGTGCTTTCATCACCGTGAGCGGCCGCAAAAATTTGCTGCTGGTCACAACCTTGACGACGTACTGATGGTCAGAACCAGTCCGTACACGATGCAACAGATCCGCTCTGCCTTCATACGGAACTCCGTGAAAGTCGTAATATGCCACAGGGTTGAAAATCACATCGAACTCTCCGCTCACCACAGCTGAAACGATGCGAAGACCTAGGGCATCTCGACTCAAGTCATCTTTATTGATGTCCCATGATTTCACACTCGAATACTTTGAGTGCAAGATAGCCATCTGTATTACCTTGTTTGCCTCCTGAACCGTCTTGTCCGCGGAGGGTGCTAAAATTTTCTGATGAAGCAACATATGCGCCATGAAAGGTGACTGGCCGTATAAGCTGACATGGAAGTCAGTCACATTCTGACCCACACTCTTCATAGGTGCTCCATTTAACATGTTGGAGACAACAAGGCGGCACACAGGGAAAGAACAATTGGTTTGTATCACAATCCCTTGAGCGCAACTGGCAGCAGGAACGCAGGTTGAGGTTGATTCCTTTGTAAAAGGCAAATCACCTTATTATCACAGTTCTTGAAAGAATGGCACCAAGAAAAAAATGAAAATAAAAGTCAAATCAAAGAACCACATGAAAATATAAAAACGCATTCCAGCTAAATTTCTCACAAAATAGTCCCGAAGCGACTCCGGCCTCACAGTTGAAAGTTCCAAACCTAATTTTTGTTCGGAAACATTTCCCTGTTTGATCCGCATAGGGCATCAAAAATAAACTTAAGTGCTATCTCCAACAGCATGATAATTTCATCCCTTTTGCGTCATGGTTCCGATCACCAACGATCAAGGATCACCATGATTCGTGATGACGAAGCACTCTCAAAACGTGGCCGTGCCAATGTCACCATGCCATGCCGATCAAGTGGAACTACACCACCTGAGGCGAATCATTTCACTCTGCTTTTCAATGACCAAGTCGGCAGAAAACGGAGGAAGAAGTAACCATTCCAATCCCTTGATAAAACGGATGCCACAAAAACCTCTCAGGAAGTGCATCCTTTCCGAAAGCACCAAACGCATCTGTTTATTGAAACCAGAAAATAATTTGGGCCAAAACACAAGCCGTGTGTAGTCCACTGCCATCTAGTTTTCTCTCCGGCAGGAAATCCTTTTCCCACAACAACAACAACAACAACAAAAACAACAACAACAACAACAACAACAACAACAACAACAACAACAACAACAACAACAACAACAACCAACAACAACCAACAACCAACAACCAACAACCAACAACCAACAACCAACAAACAACAAACAACAAACAACAAACAACAAACAACAAACAACAACCAACAAACAACAACCAACAAGCAACAAGCAACAAGCAACAAACAACACACAACAAACAACAAACAACAAACAACACACAACAAACAACAAACAACAAACAACACACAACAAACAACACACAACCAACAACACACAACAAACAACAAACAACCAACAACCAACAACCAACAACCAACAACCAACAAACAACAAACAACAAACAACAAACAACAAACAACAAACAACAAACAACAACCAACAAACAACAACCAACAAGCAACAAGCAACAAGCAACAAACAACACACAACAAACAACAAACAACAAACAACACACAACAAACAACACACAACCAACAACACACAACAAACAACAAACAACCAACAACCAACAACCAACAACCAACAACCAACAACCAACAACCAACAACCAACAACCAACAACCAACAATCAACAACCAGCAAGCAGCAACCAGCAACCAGCAACCAGCAACCAAGAACCAAGAACCAAGAACCAAGAACCAAGAACCAAATACCAACAAACAACAAACAAAAAAACAACAAACAACAAAACAACAAAACAACAAAACAACAAAACAAGAAAACAAGAAAACAACAAAACAACAAAACAACAAAACAACAAAACAACAAAACAACAAAACAACAAACAACAAAGAACACACGACAAACAACAAAACAACAAACAACAAAACAACAAACAACACAGAAGACACAACAAACAACTCACAACGACAACAACGAGCGAAGATGATCTTAGATCAGGCGAAAAGAGGTGAAACCTAATACATCTACGGGCTATGCACTCACACTCTTGAGCTCGTTCCGGACTCTTAACGCCAGGCATGCGCTGCCTGAATTGAAATGGCGCGGCGCAAGCGCTTTGTGATACCCACATTTACAAGAACTAGAATGTCGGATGATATGTTTAGCTTCTCAAATCTGCTGCGATTTTTTGGTGGACTGGCTTCTGCAATTTCACGACACTGTTATCAACAAAGTAACACTGATCAATAGAGACTTTCTACTGTGTCCAATTTTGTGATTCTTGGCAGCGGCAACGACTGTCTGTGTGCTTTAGCGCATTAGTTTTCCTTTTTTTCCCTGTTGCGGTGCCGTTGTGGCGCCAAACCTCGGTCACCAGTACAGACTGCGAAGATGAAACCAGAGAATCGTGCCACAAAAGCAA
The DNA here is from genome assembly GCA_009767595.1 of Symbiodinium kawagutii. Lineage (NCBI taxonomy): Eukaryota > Dinophyceae > Suessiales > Symbiodiniaceae > Symbiodinium > Symbiodinium kawagutii. The sequence goes on from VSDK01023912.1 coordinate 74,552, forward strand.
ATCAAACCAGAGGTCAACCAGAACCAGAACAGGAACCAGCAGAAAGGACCAAAACTACTTCCTAAAACCAAAGAGGACGAACCAGGAAAGAACCAGAAACCAGGAATCAACAACCAACAACCAACAACCAACAACCAACAATCAACAACCAGCAACCAGCAACCAACAACCGACAACCAGCAACCAGCAACCAGCAACCAGCAACCAGCAACCAGCAACCAGCAACCAGCACTTAAAAACTAAGAACAAGAAGCAAGCACCAGGAACCAAGAACCAAGAACGAAGAACCAACAAACAACAACAAACAAACAACAAACCAAAAACAAAAACAAAGACCACAAAACAACCAAACAGCAAAACAACAAACAACACAGAACACGCGACAAACAACTCACAACGACCAACGAGCGAAGATGATCTTAGATCAGGTGAAAAGAGCTGGAAACCTAAAACATCTACGGGCATGCACTCACGCTCAATTGAGCTTGTTCTGGACTCTCATTACAGGCATGCGCTGCCTGGATTGAAATGGTGGGGCGCAAGCGCTTTGGGATGTGTCTCTTTGTACTGCAAAGAAACTTTTTTTTCCGGGTAGCGCCTACTGCATACACAATGCAGCTCCTTGTATGTTCAGAAAGAATGCAAAAGTGATCAGAAGATCATCAATTAGACATTAAGATGACTGTTGACGAACAAAACGAAGAAACCAAGCAAACAGCTAAACACACAAAACCAACAAACCAGAACCAAACCAAGACAAGCACAACAGCGGCCACCCAAAAACACAGACCAGGTCATCTCATCTTAGCATTACGTGAAACGTGTGAAACTCCGCACTCACGCATCTCAGAAGTCATCCAACGGGCATCATCATCTTAATTTGCCAATTTGCTGTTCCTTATCCGCATTCCATTCACTTCCAGTAAAACCACGAGTCTCATACAGTTCTGCGTCCAATCAGGCAAAAGGTCTAGAGAAGTAATAGCACCGTCACCTGGTTGGTAGACATGCAAAACAGCTTCCAGCACACCCCCTCCACAGTTTGTCACTGCAGTTTGCTTCAAGTTGCTGCAGTTGCACCCAGCTGCCCTGCACGTTTTCCTTGAATGTTGGAGCTGTATTCTGCTGTACCTGCATGTCTTTCCGTGGATTTGCGGCACTTACAATGGAGGAAATGGCAGCCGTCCCTGATTGGAAGGAAGCTTTGGGTAATGAAATCCAAACTTCAGCCGGGACACCGCAGGCTCGCAATCAACCAAAAAGCGCGAAACAACCATTGACTCTGGAGCAGGACGGCTGGACGCTAGCCCACACGGGACTCACCAGAATGGACGGTGAAGAATGGACAATGGGCACTGGAGAATGCGCCTTTCATGTACTGAGCCTATCACTTGCAATAATAGTTGTAAACATCTGATATGAAACCATGATGTTGGAGGGAGAACCAAAAAGTTAAAGCCTATTGTACAGAAAATTCGTCGCCAATGATCTGATAAGATTAAAATTGCCAGTAATTCAAAAACATCCGCTCCCAACCATAACCTGCCAAAGGCCTTTGAATCCACAATCTGCGAACAAGTCGTCCAACCAGAACTGGTGAATGGAGCTACAAACCACAATCTGGAAACCACTGTTGGAACCATAACCTGCGAACGGCCCTTCAATGGAGGGCAACGAGGCTGATTAGAAAAAAGGCCGCAATAACCACCGCAAAATAGAAGCCGCGCAGAATGAAATTGCTGTGAGTTCAATGGAACGATCCAAGCAACTAAAAACACAAGCCTCGTTCTGCTCACAATGATGCAACGATGGGGCTACCTTATCTTACTCCGTTGATGACGCAATTTTGTCCCAACACACAATCATGCCTCCACTGAATGGCCGAACCACGTTACGGTTCTCAATCCTGGGACCAGCATTGAATGGCCCAACCATGTTCGGGTTCTGAAATGTGGGAAACATCTTAAGCCAGCATTGGCTGCAAGCCCCCTTAACGAAGCGAACCAGAGCCTGCCTGGGATTTGCGAAGGTCGGCCGCTGCTGGAGCAGGAACATGTTCATTAGTTTCTGAATCGGTTCCATCTCCATGCAAAATCTTCAATGGAACCTGTTCATCTTCAGAATCAGAGGATGATGAAGACGACGAGGACGATGGGCCACACTTCACAACTGAACTGCCAGGCGCTGGGTCAGAAGCGGTCTGCGCAGCAGGCACATATGGAACACTAGCACTTTCCACAACCGACGCATCTGACGGCGTTGGCCCCCACAGCGCAAGCTCCGGCTGCTTGCCAAAGACCTGCCTTTTCATGTCATGGCTCGGCTAACTTGGCCCACTTTCTTGTTGCAACCCACAATTGTTCATGCTTCAACATGCAGCTTGGCCCCCATGTGCTTTGACTTGAACGCTTGTGTTCATCCACATGTTAACTCAAGATTACAACATGAAGATTAAAACACCAACGCTAGGATCCCAAATGCGCACCGTGCCACACGCACGCACAAAAATGATTGAAAATGATGCTGGCGCCACAGCAAAACACCACGTTACGATCCCAAACGCGCGCCGCGCCACAGGCACGCACAAAAAATGATTAAAAATGATGCTGGCGCCACAGCAAAACACCACGTTACGATCCCAAACGCGCGCCGCGCCACAGGCACGCACAAAAAATGATTAAAAATGATGCTGGCGCCACAGCAAAACACCACGTTACGATCCCAAACGCGCGCCGCGCCACAGGCACGCACAAAAAATGATTAAAAATGATGCTGGCGCCACAGCAAAACACCACGTTACGATCCCAAACGCGCGCCGCGCCACAGGCACGCACAAAAAATGATTAAAAATGATGCTGGCGCCACAGCAAAACACCACGTTACGATCCCAAATGCACACCGCCACACGCACACGCAAAAAATGATTGAAAATGATGCTTGCGCCACAGCCAAACACCACGTTACGATCCCAAATGCGCACCGCGCCACAGCGAAACCCTTGATCATAACGTCCGGTGAGCGTGTAAAGAAAAATAAAATATATTTCTTTCTTTCGCGAGAACCACGTTACGATTGCAAGTGTTTCTAGCGCCTGCCACGAAATCTGATCATAACGTGCTCAAAGCGCTGCGCCTGCCACGAAATTTGATCATAACGTGCTCAAAGTGCTGCGCCTGCCACAAAAACTCATCATAACGGGTTCAAAGCGCCGCGCCTGCCACGAAATCTCACCACAACGTGTTCAAAGCGCAGGCATTGTTCAAAGCGCAGGCATTGGCAGGCATTCGGGACAATTTTTGCTCTTGAAAATTAAGCATTGGCAGGCGCGCGGTTAAAAAGCAATTGTAGCCTCTTGAAAATTAGTCACGGGCAGCCGCGTCATAGCACATCAGCTTGCAAGAAAAAGACAGCACCAATCAACATCTGGCGGTTCTGAGTTCAGGACCCCAAAAACCAAATTTGCTGGAGACTTGCGCCGCTTCCTTCGCAGTACGCTTTTTTCGGCTCCTTTCTGAACAAAATTTTCCAAACTCTAGTCCAGGCAAGGCAACAAAGGAGTCCAAAGTTTCCAGTAAAGTAAGGCAAAGATTTTCTTTGCGGCCACAAAGCTTGGAGCTCTTGCTGGCTGGGCCTGGGGATTGCGCCATCCACAGCCGGCGTCACCCAATGTTGGAGGCCATGCTTTTGCAAGGCAACACTCAAAGTGGACCGGTCGCCAATAATACCATTGGCTTCAAAAGCTGATCGCCATCCGCGACCGCAGAGAAAAGAGGTGGACAGAAAAAACATGATGTCAAACCATTCGGCATCTGACACCACCCCATGGCCTGACAGCTGCACTTGCTGCAGACATTGTCTGTACTTGACACATGAATGTCAGTTTCGAAGGGATAAAACATAACCAGATCCCAAGGCGAGCTGCTTCTTTACACACGTCCACTGAAATGTGCTGGGGCGCAACGTCTAAATGCAGCACCACTTGCTTGTTGGGGCCCATCTCCGCAGCACTGCCTGCAATCTCGGCCAACACCCGCAACATGACAGATTTGGTTACCCATGCAGATTTCTCACGCCACAATAATACTTTCTGCGGCTGACGGGCTGAACATTCAGCCAGGGAGCGTTGACGGAAATTGCGGCGATTACCTAGCCAAACCTGGGGTAGCTTGGCCTGGAACGCAATGCCTGGGGAGGCCAGGCACACGCACGCGCAACTGGAGCGTTGCTCACGGGCACCAAGCCGGCGACCAAATCGGCTCCGACTGCTTCACAACGATGCCCAACCCAACATCTGCTTTCCGCACACAAATCTCATCCAAAGCAACATGAAGAAGCTCTTTGCCGCATAGTTGCCCTTGTTGCCTTATGAAGTCGAGCCAATGAAACCACGCTGCCACCTGGCTGGCCGATAACAAAATAGTCGGAAAATTGCAACCAAATTTGGTCTGAAAACCATGACCCACGCTTCAATTTTCAATGGCGAGTCCCATATGAACGGTTTCAAAATCCAGACCTGGAATCGTGTCCTGCAGAAAACAAATAGGGTCCCGTAATCAACCAGCAATTGACGTTAATGACTTGCTCGCAATTGGGCGACACAGACTTGAATGTCTTTTGGCGCGGCAACACCACATCACAGGCGCATGGGACAAACACTGTACAATATATTGAGAAATTTTGAGAAAAATTTGAACAGTCAAACACTAGAATCAATGGCCCCGCCACCTTGTCGTGGATGCCGGCGGCGCTGCAGTTCGGCGCCGGCCGGAGGCTGCGCCAAGACAATTTTCATCTTTTCCGAAAATTCAACCCCCAAAACAATATTCACTTCGTGAACCCAAGCGGCCGCGCAATGCTCTGCCAAGAATTCAGCCGTCTTCTGCGCCACACACTCATTGTCTCCCAAGCTCAGCAGCTCTTGCAAAGGTATGGTGACAAACCACTGTGAAATCGGAGGCTCTGGGGGAAATTTGCCACGGATGCCTGACAATATTTTTCGCCGCTTCTTTTGCGTCTGCTTAGCAAATTCAGATGCTGCGTTCAGGTTGTAATTCGGATCCAGACAGCTGTCTCACCATTCTTTTGCTAAGCCCCAGTGCTCAATGCTCTGGGTCTCTCTCCACAACTGCTTGCGACATCTTGCAAATTCTGCTTTCGCTTGTTGAAGCTCAAGGTCCATGACTTAGCCACATCGTTGAACCTCATATCTTCTGAGCCTGGAAACAATAATAGGGGGCGAAGCGATGAAAGGCCAGAAGCAATGCTCAGAGAACCCTGCGCCCGGACATGAGCACTCAATTTTCTTGCTGGTTCATCATCCTGCAAATACGCATGATTAAAAAACACCCATGTACAATGGAGGAAATGGCAGCCGTCCCTGATTGGAAAGAAGCTTTGGGTAATGAAATCCAAATTTCAGCCGGGACACCGCAGGCTCGCAGTCAACCAAAAAGCGCGAAACAATCATTGACTCTGGAGCAGGACGGCTGGACGCTAGCCCACACGGGACTCACCAGAATGGACGGTGAAGAATGGAAAATGGGCACTGGAGAATGCGCCTTTTGTAAGAACCACGTCACGATTGGAAGTGTTTCTAGCGCCTGCCACGAAATCTGATCATAACGCGCTCAAA
>VSDK01023923.1:0-14876 GCA_009767595.1 Symbiodinium kawagutii
TTATGTGCTCATAGCTACCTCTACTGCCGTGGCATGTACATTCGCACTTAATAATTACTATGGAAACACATGCTTAAAACCACCAACAATTATACAGTATCAAACAACATGATAACGCACCAACTGTCAACCTGTCAGCAATCGCCGCGATCTGGATGACCTTCCTTTCCAAGTTTCAATGGTGTTGCGGCGCTCGTAACGCGTGCGCAATGCCACGTGCTCCGGTCTGAGGCCGTGATGGGTGTGGTTCGGCGATCATGCTACGTATAGAGTTGAGAACGGTTGGTTACCCCTGCCTTGGGTTGGCTACAGTTGGTTGACAGAATCGAAGCTAAAAGCTATAATCAACAATGGGGTTCTCACCGCTACTCCACGGCAAAATGTGTTCATTGAGCACATGCTTCTGGTATTTCACCAACTGGGCATCCATCTTGCTAAATGCGTGTAAGAAACCTGGGCCCGCCTAGAAACCCCATGGAAAGTTCTGGAAAAATGAGCAATTGCTAATGGTTTGTCCGTCCTGAGGCTTGCAGCAGTTGCTTCCAACATAATCAGCCACGAACTCAGCCTCGTTCGCCGGTCGCATCACCCCCAAGAGCGCTTCTCGCTGGCGCTCGCACTGTCGAAAATACGCCTCGAGGACGAGGAACATTGCAAGAGACCCGTCGTCAGACGCATCCACTGCGCATCGATGCGCTGTCCCGACGACTGTCTCATCCGTCGCGCTCGTCTCGCCCTAGACGATCAGCTCGAATTCAACTGGAGAAGATCGGCCTCTTCCAGGTCAGCTCACACCGCTGGTCTCATGCTGTCACGACCCTCCTCGGTGGGGACTCCTCAGCTAGAGCACACCGGGTTTACCTTGCACGGGTCCTCAACGTGTTGCAAGTCTTCCAGCTTGAAAACGAAAAGTCTGATCTTACAATATCAAGTCATCCTTATCTTATTTATTGTATAAGTCTGATCTCATAAGATTATCAATGATCAATAAACCTGGAGTTTGATCCAGTTTAAGATAAATTCCAAGTTGATCAAATATCTTCCATCAAACAATGATTTCTGCTCTCATAGGAGGCCCGAAGCGCATCAACAGCTTTCTACATTACCGGCGGCGGCTCCGTTGGATGGAAATAACACACAACTTTCAATGTCGCATCAGTTGAGACGGTGAGATGCTGGTCTACTGGAGCCAGCCAAGCCGGGATGGTCACGGATCAAAAAGTACCCAATGATCAACGAAGTGAGTATATCAAATTGAACCATTCTCCATGGGTAAATGGTTTTAAGATTGAACATGGGGGATATCCCATCTACTTCAGGCAAGCGAAAACATATGATGCAATTACAAGCATCTATGGTTGCTGTATAGATTGAACACGGGGACAGAATATGGGTAATATCCCCGAGTAGATAGAATATCCCCATGTTCAATATCAAAGCCATTTAGCTATGGGGAATGAATCAATTTGATCTTCTATCTACTCCTGGATCACTGTACATGTTCGTAAAGAAATGCTGATCCCCCAAAGAGATCTGATCCTCTCACACCTGTGAAGGAATCCTCCAAGTCATGTGACCAACTTTTGCAGGTCAACCCCTTGGTGTTGGCCAGGAATTAGTTGCTTATAACCTTGGGTCTACCATTGGTCAATTAGAAGGTCTTTCATTTCTTGCTCAGTTTTATGCTTTGGCTATGCTTTGCTTGTGAGTTAAACACCAACTTGTCTCCTGGGCTTAGCAATAAACGCTGGATATTGGTGTTATACAATCATTACAGTATGATCAGTTGTTCCTGACCATTGCTGATACTCCAGCGAGGAGACGGCACAGGTCACAGGCCAGACTTCGTTCCCTAAGGGATCGAGCAGATAGCCATGACTAAAGTCGGATGCTTCAGAAGGAAGAATTTACAGAGTATCGTTGCCGAAAGGGTTGCTTTATGGTTTTATTTGGTTTTGATTTCTCGAAGGACCTGACGGTGACAGGACAGACCAGGACTCGGTGCGCCTCTGGCGGGGGGCGTGCCGCTTTCAGACAGTGCAACCATCATTTACCATCATCCCTAACCATCATCAACGATCATTGCCCCTTGTGAATCCATGATTGAATCCCACTTAGTGCCCCCCGAGCAAGGCATCATCCCACCAGCGCCCCAATCAGCAGATTGCGGGAGGCGCCTTTCGACGGAGGCCATGCGCATGGCGAAGTGGAGGAAATTCTCCTGGCGCGGCCACCCTGGGACCCCCCAGAAGCTTCACAAGGTCAACCAACACATGGGCTTCAACGTGGTCAACCACAATGCGGTTCAACCAACCAATGGAGTTCAACCACCAACCAACGTGTGATCCAACAACGGGGTGACTGTGAACAAACAGCCTTGAGGATCATTGGGGGTACAGCAGCGTCATGAACTATCAACAATTTTTGGAATTCAAGTGATCGTGTCACCATGGGAAGGAAAATGCCGAGTAGTTTTGACGAGAACTCATATAAAAATAGTGGGTAAAACTATCAACAATAAAGGATATATAACCATTCAACAACGGAGGCACGATCAGGCTGTCTAGCAACAATGGGGATGACCACTATGGTATGCAGACAATCCCGCAGGAGCACCGAAGGGTAACCAGGAAACCTGTTCCACGCCTATAGAGGCATAGGCCACACACACACAACTGGAAGGGGCAATAGGGCATAAGCAACCAACTACAAAGCTTAATGGAGTGATGCAGAACTGATGTGATGTTTGAAAAGACCGACATTGGATGCTGAATGTATGCATTGATCAACACGGCAACTAGCAGTCACAGGATGTTTCGGCTATGGCAAAGTCACGACATCACATAGCAATCACCATAGCCCAGCTGGAAGAATATTCAATCAACGGGAACGTGATCTATAGTGTGAGTCGAATGACGCCGGTCCAACGGCCTGCTACTTGGGAAATGATTGCGATAAACTGACAAAATACACCCCGTGGCTTAGCAACTTCCATAGCTATTCTTAGCAGAAACTAACGTAGCTATTGAATGACTAGCTAAGGTCAACCTTAGCTATGTTAGTTTCTGCTATTGATCTACAAAACCATTCTTGAACAGCCCATGGTTTTGCAGATCAATAGCTAAGGTGACTGTTGCTCAGCGCTCGGGCGCTCGAGGCCTTAACAACTGGATCTCATGCTGACACTTGATGTTGCTGCAGGGGTTGTTGGTTGTATTCAGTTAGGCACATCCAAACACCAGCCAACAGTGATGACGCAATATTACAGCAATCAACCTAGTGAATATAAAGCAACATATAGTGGACATTGACTGAAACAAATGATCTTTGCTAAATACGCTTGCCATTAGGTCCATGTATTGCTTCATAGGTACACATTTATGCAAGCTCCGTACGGAACCAGCGCGAAAGGCCATGCTCTTCGCCATTCAAGATGCCCAAAGGAGCCAGACCAACCACAATGCCCAAGGTACTTGAGGAGTCAGGTCGATTCTTCTGGGTGGCATCAGCCCAGGCTACCACTGCAATCTCCTTCCAGTGACATCGCCAGGCGTGGTAGACGAGCTTCTGAGCCGATTCACGCCGCATCTCTCTGATCAGCGTGTTGGCCCGCAACAGAGTGTTCACTGTAGCGAAAGGCACTTCGGACAGCAATAAACCTGCATCTGCCTGAAATTGCGGTCCTGTTTGAGAAGCTCGCCATGCTGCAGTGCGCCAATTGCCCCTCGAAGAGAGCTAATCTCTGCTGCTGTTGCTGCTGACTTTTGTTGCTGCACCCTATCTGCTGAGATTTCTATCTCACTCAACCACTTTTGCGAATAATCCTCTTGATCAATCTTGATGGTACCATCAGGGCTTTGTTGAATCTATGTGCAAAGATTAACAGCATCACAATCTATGTATGTGTCAATGCCAACCATCCACAAAATGGGGGTGTGGTTCATACCCCAATAACCAAACTTTTCTGGTCATGTTTGGGATGTCAGCAGCCAGGGGTACAGCGGCCCATGACCCACAGCCATCTGAGCCACCGGAAAACTTAAGAGGAGCATTCATTACAAAGGTCGCCTTTGTTCTACAAGGGTTTGGCACAGATGGACAATCATGATGAAAGCTAAACTGGACTTCGTTACAAAAGCCGCCTTCGCTTCTGCAGCTTATTCCATTCCAATCAGGGTTCTGAGGAGAACCTTTAGTTGTATATCATAGGGGGTTGTCGACATACTAGCAACACCCCCCACAAAAAAAAAACTGGCTCTTTCTACAGCAGGTTATCATGGCTAGGATATGCGGATATGCCACGTAATACACCAGTAGCACCAAAAACAAACACGTGATTTAACCAATGCTACAAACACACTATGACTAGGTGATACACATATTGCCCTTTGTTTATTGTGCATCATTAGCCATTTCTGACCATCGTTCATCATTAATTAATCATCATCAACAATCCGTGAACTATTTACTGGGTAAAGATCTAAGTTGAAATAGGGGAACCCCCAGTTATCATCCTAAACTAAGGCGTTACAGTAACAAACCAACCATTTTATAGAGTTCCCCAAACTGGCTTGAGAAACCACCACATTGGTCTTGTTGATTGTTATCCCCTATCATTAATCACAAGGACCTCACAAGGAACTCCCAGAGGGATATCGGATAGCCATATTAAGGGGAGTAAAATGATCAACTCCTAGGCTATCCCAAGTTGCTCATAGCAAGTTCTTCTAGGCTATCAACTCCTAGGCTATCCCAAGTTGCTATTACTCCCAGGCTATCCCAAGTTGCTCTAGCCAACCAACAGTTGATGTTTGTTCAGGGCTGCACCTCTGGTAGCACCAAGGGCACCAGAGACAAGGTAGACCTAGGCACAGGCACGGTGCATCATTGCCGCGGTGGCCAACAGCGACAGGGGTGAAGAATAGGGAGATTTTATCATCATTTTATAGGGATTTACATGGTTTTGTATGGATTTATATCGTTTTAAATAAGGGATTTGTAGGGATTCATAGGGATTTGGAGGGATTTGTAGGGATCATCATGGTTAAGAATAGGGGATAAGAAGCAACCATGAGACCAATAGTTTCTCAAGCCAGTTTGGGTACACCCCAAAAAATGGCTGGTTTGTTGTTCAAAATAATTCAAATGCAATTATTATTGGAATTTGAGAAACATGTTCAATCAGTTTGAAGAGGGTCCCCTATGATTCATCCGATTTGAGTAGGGGTCCCCTGTCCTGAGAAACACCCATACCATCAACAGGAGAATCAGCGCAGGCAAAGATCTTCAGTGCCAAACAGCAAACCGATGTTCACGGCGTGTGTGCCAACCAATTGTTAACAACTCCTAGGGAAAATAGAAACATGTTTGAAACTACCAGCCAAAAAAAATGAATCAAAGTACCATCAAAGTACCCACCATGAACACTACCATTAATCAAAGTACCATGATTACCCACCATGAACCACCATTGTGATTCAATTATGGTAGGACCCCAAAAACTGATTAATCATTAAGCATCACTATTGAGGTCCTTTGAGCAGTTTTCGATTCATCACTGCTTAATCATCACTAACGGTATTGATGAACCATCACTGCGAGCGCCTTTGTGGATCGTGTCAGTTGCTGTGCGCCTTTGAAACTGTTGGGATCTCGCCTCAATAGTGGGGAGCTTCGACAAACAATACCCACCGGTACATGTATTGTCTCTACGCAAAGGGTGGTTATACGCCAATAAAACAATGACGTGCGTAAAAGATGTCGAAGCTCCCCACTATTGCTAAAACTATCTCAGTCTAATAGGGAGCTTCGACATTAGCAAATGATGATATAAATCAATAAGCGTAAAAAATGATGTGCGTCAAACAATGATGACACAAACAGGTTTATGCTAGACTTCCTCAACAGCAGCTTGTATACATGTATATATTTATGTTGATTTGAATACCATGTTGATGTATGATGTTCCTATCATAGGTTGATGAAACATATTCGGGTCTCAACCTAGTGCTGGAGCAGTTCATAGCGGCATTGAAAATTGCCCAACAAAATTTACATGACTGGTACCATGGAGCTGGCAGATGACCCGATCCCCAGATTCCTCGATCCCTCATAGTGGCTTGTAAGCAAATCGCTCGGTGCTTTCTCAATAGAGTTGTGAGCTTCTTACCAGCATGGAGCTTCAAGTGTTGTATAGCATGGAGCTTCAAGTGTTTGCATCATGCTGAAGGAATCAGTGGCTTCTGCTTCCCAGGCTACTAGGAAGTCGGCACCGGCTGGACAAGGAAGGATATCTGCAAATGAAATACGATCATGCATCAATCGGACCTGCAAGCTTCGTGAACTCCCTGCGGCAGCTGGCAAATGCAGCAAATTGACAATGATGGAGGCACTCACATAAGCTGGCATAGACAAAGCTTGCAGTGCAGGAGTTGCCTGATGGCCCATGTCAAGAGCCAGTGTTACCATGGCTGCTCGTCTGGCCTGGTTCAAGCCTTGTTCAACTAAAATATGCATAAACAAATCGCTTGACGTATGAACCGGCATCGCAGGCTGAGGGTGAACTACATGGAAGCTGGTGGGCGCACGAGGTTGTAGCACATCCTGCCAGGCTTGTAGGATGGAACTTGGCCAGCTAGAGGTATCACTAGACACTCGAATGGCACGATGTTGAGAACAACGACCGAACCGGCCATTCACAATGGCCCACGTGTAGAGGACAACATGATACTGTCTTGGGTCTTCAACATCTTCAGCATCAACCTGCCCAGGCTGTGAAGCATCATCCTCTGAAACGACATCTGAAACATCATCCAATCGTCCTTCTGAAGAAAATGACGAAGGGGCATCCATGGACATCATATCCTGGCATGTATTTCCTGTCAGGGACGGTTCATTGGGAGGAACATGAATGGAAAGGACGTCACCATGCGCCATGTCATGAGCTGTCGCATCAAGCAGGTTCCATGGAACCATTGCAAAATAATTGCTAGTCAACCAACCATTTGCAAATAATTGCTAGGGAAAATAAAAAGTGGTTGAAACCATCAACCAGAAGTCAACAACCCCATGACTCTGGCGTATCTATAGACATAGCTGATCCCGACAAGCATTCCGCTACACCAAACAATTCTTGATGAGTACCAACCAACGAATGGTGCCAAACAATATTTCATGAAACCTGATTCCCTTTTGCTGCCAAATGCATATGCGACAGCAAATATGTACATGTATGTTTTATGGTTGGTTCATTTCTTAAAATAAACAAACTATAGCTACTTAGCCCAGCCTGCATATATACAGCACATAAACAAAATGTGTGTATCTCAAAATACTACAATTACATAGAACGAACTTCCAATGCTACATAGATACGACAAATGGTTCGCCCATCCTGGTTTACCAACCAGCTATTTGTTGGTTCAACCCGGTTCCGGCCCTCGATCTGCTGAGCGACATGTCGTAAAAGTCCACACCCACCCGCTGAGATTTGGCTCCGATGGCCGTGCCTGCGCTAAACTGCTGGCGGCGATCTGCAACAACTGTTCAACCGTAGGGACATATCGATATCAGCAACAGGAGGAACAGCAACAACACAACCACGACAATACCGCTACTGCTACTGCTACTGCTACTGCAACTGCTACTGCAACTGCAACAGCTAATTGATTAGGGGATAACGCCAATCTTGATTGACCTATCTCAACAATTAAAGGCTGGCATGTTTGGCCAACAGAGCACGGATTTCGGGTGGCTGCAGATCCTGAGTCATGGTGCCCATGTTTGCCGAGCCAAAGGGGACTCATGAATACAACTTTATGCTGGCAGATCAGCCTGGACAGGGAGAATCACAAAATTGGGGAAAACAGCTGGCAAACTAGCTAGAAAGGGCTGGTTTTCCATGCCCAAGTGAATCTGACCTGGTAGCTATATGACAGCTTATTGTTGGTTTGCCACTTGTTGGAATACGCAATTTAGGTTGTAATATCCGGGCAACCCACAAGAATTCACAAGTCGATCGGCTATGACACCATTCATTATACATGAATATCCGTGTGGAAGCTATTTGAGAGACCTATGAATCTACAAGAACCAGGCCAATTGCCGAAGCCGCGATTCTAACAATTCACAGATGGGCGGCTTGGTCAACCCACCAAGAATTTCAGGTGATTTGGCAAACAAGCTGTTGATACTAATCAAGCTCTTGACAAGCTGGATAATCAGGTTGCAATTTCGCAAACAAGCTGTTGAAATTACACATCATAGTGAAATAAGCAAGCTGTTGATCATACTGGTGGATAACTGGTGATCACCATACTACTGTTATGGTTTCCATACCGGTTGTTGGCAATACTACCCCTCTAGTCTGAAAACTAGTAGTTTAATAGTACTTATGGCCCAAAATGAAGTGCAAACAAGCTGTTGATGGTTGAAACCCTCTGGCTGGATAGACCGCCAATGCCCAATTGACGTAATTGCTTGAATTTTTTCGTCACCAGTCCAATGATTTAGCCAAAGGAGAAAAACACAAATGGCAAATGTAGTTGAGGTAAATCATTCAACCTGTCTTGGTTCAAAAACAAGAGCACAAACAGCAGCAAAATCGCAGATGGGCGTTGGCTGTTTCGGATGATCACACGCTTTGTCAACAGCATTAATGATGATCAATGATAATTGTTGATGATAATCATCACTAAATCAATTACAACATCACCCAAAAATATTCTCCACTTAAGCCCTAAAATTGTCATCCCCTCAAGTTGATCAGCAACTTGAAAGCCACGGTTCCTCTTCAACGCTTCAACCATTGGACCTAACCATTCCAGCTGATTCCACGTGGCGCAGCCGGGCCTTGTGCGCCTTGCCACACTCCCACCTGGACTCCCAGGAAGGAAATGTCTCCAAAGGTCTCCTGTGAAACATGGATTTATGTTTCGACCCAGCGTTTGCGTGTATCCATCACCGGTACCTGCAACCATCACCAAATGAGCATTTCAGAATTTCAAGAGTGAAACCACAAGTTGAAAATGGTTGGGTTATTTTTGGAAATGATTCACAAAATATGTTTTTTGGGGTCCCTTATTTTGGGAAGCCACCCAATCGGCCGGGGGGGTGTACAGGAGTCTGTCATTATGGACACGTTGTTTTGGTCCGCGATTCTCCAATAGGGGTCAGCAACAGGATTTTTACACTACCAGTTGGATGACCATCCTCCATTCGCCCCTCAACAGGATTAGTCATGATTGACCACTCTGAACCCTTATGAACAGGTAGCAAAACCTAATATTTTTCACAGGGTAGCTATTTACTCATGATGCTTTGACATTGGTGATTTCCTACTCAAAATTCCATTTTGGCCCTAGTTACTAATTTGTTACCCTCTGGCAGTCCCCTACCTGAAAGCTGAAAATCATCAGTTTTACAGGTGAACCCATTACAAATATAAATAGTATGTGGCTTTCCTACTTCCAGGTTAGCTATCTATATACTCAGCCTACTCACGGTCTTCATAGCATGCCTACTCACTTCATATCCACAGCCTGAGCCAGCCCTTCACCGAGCAGATACCCAGTGAAGGAGCTCACCTCCAAGGGTGGTGCGTCGGATGAATAGGGAGCCGGAAGAAAGGCACCGGAATGACAGACCTCGGGGCCCGGGATAGGTCTTGATCACCAGGGGTGGGTTTTGATCAGTTTACGTGGCTGTTGGTCAGACATGGTCAGACCTAGACATCACCAAACGTTGATCTGTAGGCTAGCTATCATGGAAACAACTAAGATAGAAATGACAACTAAGGTAAATGCCAGAAGGAAATATATAACTGAGGAGACAGCTTTTGCAGAAATGACAGAGAGATAATTCATCAGAGGAACAAGTAAGAAACCCTGGATTACAAGATATTCATTACAATTTTCAACCGTGAAGAAAAACAATACAACTAGCGATGGTTGTTTGCTACAGCATGGTGGCACTTGATCAAGGAATCTCGTACCAGGAGAGATATGTAGCTGGTACATATCAAGCAAACGGTGGGCAATACAGGTTCCAACCAGCCATTTCGCAAACCAGTAGTATCTTGGGTTACCTGCATTTCTGGATAATGGGTTCGTCCAAACACGATGTGCCACTATAGCCGGTTGGCTAGCCGATTGATAATGGCTCTGAAGTTGGATGGTCAATAGGTACCACCAATCATGGACACACCCAGTGCTTCTTGGATGATAATCCCTCTCAGTAACTGGTTAGTAACTATGGTCAGGAACTACCCCAACAAGGTTCTATCATTGAGAATCAGGCTACTAACCATGGTCATTACACCATGGACAAAACCACACGAAGCATCCCCCACCACCGCAACCGCAGCCACTGGGAGCTGCCACTGACCAAGTGAGACGTGAAGTGCTCAGAGCCTCACCGAGGAATCACAGTGGTCATGCGCGAAGCAGTAGCTTTGAATGGTAAGTAGTGGCTTAATGATAATGGTTGTTGATGCTGGTGAATGTTGGTTGATAATGTTGGTGAATGTTGGTTCATGATAATGAGGGGCCTGTTGTGAGCGGTGAAATGGCTTATAGTTAAGACATAATCCCTAATAATAGATGGATCAATGTGTAAATGTTGCTTGATAATGCTTGTTGATGCTGGTTGATGGTGCTTAATGGGCTTAATGGTAGTAATGACGGTTAATGATAGTACTTAATGATGGTTAATGACAGTACTCAATGATGGTTGTTGGTGGTGATCATTCGTCATGGCTGATTGTTTAATGGTTATTCATTTATGGTAATTGCATGATCATTATTCAATAACCATCAATAACCATGACTAACATTTACCATCAATCTTCATTAATGTACCTGGAAAACAATATCCAATGGTAAATGAAATATTGATGGTACCTAGCCATGGTAACTTCATGATGATCAAATGTTCTTGATGGCTGCTTATTGGTTATTAAGATTGTTGATCGTTCACCCTCGGCTAATCAATTGTTCACTGCGGGTTCATTGATGGATGGTTACTTAATGAAGCAATAATAGTTCTTTCATATTCTTTCATGGTTTCTAGTGGTTATTCGATGGTTCATTACATAATGGTCACTTTGCGGTGCATCGAAAGCTTCTGAACGGTTCAACGATGGTTACCTCGTGGTACGTTGATGGTTCAGGCATGGTTCAGGCATGGGTCGTTCATGGTTCATCCATGATTGATGGATTGTTCATCCCTGGTCGTCAATCTATGACTTGTTATTGATGATTAGTAATGCTTGTTGATGGCTATTGAAGGTTCTTGCTGGTCATCTATGGTTACTTCTGGCAATTGATGGTTCTTGATTGATTGGTGACGCTTATCTATGATGATGGTAAGATTTCTTCAAACGGTGGCACTTCCGGAATACACCGGGGCTCGCCAATCTGGCACGGACTTGGATGGGCAGTTGGGGCTATAACTTGGACATTGGACATAATCACTAGCCCGTTTAGGTTGGTTATCTGGTGAGGAACCACGTTTGCCAAGTGGGGATGCACATCCACGTCGTGTCAACCCTCCTGCAGTGTCTTCTGCTGTAGAACTTTGACCCCCCCCAACCAGTGGCCTGGCCCCATAGCACTGAGAGGTTTCAAAAGTTCACAACACCACCCGCACTAGATATACTAACATGGTGATTTCTTTAAAAGAGGGGACCCCCATAATGGTTTGTTTATTGCTATGAGCGACTAATATTGGATGACTTGGGGGTACTCCTATTTTAAACGTGAAGTGGCTTCAGCAGCGCAAGGCGCTTGTTTCTTGAGCCAAAGTGAGGGTTAGGCACAGTGGCCTTGTGCGTGCCTAAGCAGTTGTTTACTGCTAGCAAGGGCTATGCGAATTCCCTCAAGCACTTTATGTCCCCCCCTTAACCTGCCGTGAATGGTTCCAAAAGCTGGCAAGGGGCTTGCCGGCGCCACAAGCCCATAGCAAGCTGACCAATCATGGGCACGGTTAAGGAGTTCAACATCTTTACAGTGTGCTGGGATGCATGCAAAAAGGGTGAAAACTAAAAGGGTATGGTACAACACTCAGTGGCTGCTGGCCAGCGCAAGCTGCAAGCACAAAGAAGCAGCAGCGTGAAGACGCCGACATGCAGAGCTGCCATTCCTGAGTCACCCGCGCAGGGCGCTGGGCTGACTAGGTGGAAACCTAAGTGTTGGGGGTACCTGGTTTGCGCATCACATTGATGCGTGCGCGGGCTTCCAAAAACATCTGTCGGCCCAAAGGTTTGGTAAACAAATCAGCGAGTTGTTCCTTAGTGCCAGTATGGACTACTTCAAAGAGTCCATTTCGGATCGCCTCAGCTAATGCAGCAATCGAGATGCGGTGGGTGCGGTTGAGCGACCTCAACTTCTGGGAATACCCAGAAAGCATTATCGTTACTGCTGCCTGATTGTCCTCACGCAGGTAGGTCGGGATTTCTGCGTTCAGAACTAAGTTCAAGACCGACTGGATTGGAATTCCTTCATCGAAGACCAATATTGATGCAGAAACGATTTCGGCTTCCGTAGTACTGCGAGACACACACGCCTGCTTCTTTGCAGCCCAGTACAGTGGAAAGATCGTCCCATGGTCGTCTTGCAAGATAATCAGATGACCGCTATGCGACTTCATTGTGAGTGGGTCTCCGGCCAAATCCGCGTCTGCAAACAAGTCCAAACGTGGAACAGAACAACTGTTGGAAACCTTCCCCAGCAATCCTAGGTCAACAGATCCCTTGACATAACCAAGCAACCTGAACAGCATCAAATCATGATTCCGAGTCCATTTAGCTATATTCGAAGCTAACGATGTGATAGCATAGCTGATGTCTGGACGGGATAGCCTCGCCAACCAGAGGAGTTTCATCAGCAGCTGCGCTGCTTTCCCTGCCAGTTGGCCGGGCTCCTCAAAGCCTTGTGGAACCAAAGCAGCGTCCGAAACAAACGGCGTCTCAAACACTTTCAGGGATTTGCCATACTGCTCCTCGTATAAGCGGTACGCCGTGACAGCATAATCACACATAGACATGTAGACTTGGCGCCCTTCCCCAAAATCAACTATCAAATGATCCCGGCCCAGGTACCTTCCAGGTTCTTCAATTGTATCAACCGTGATGTACTGGGCAAGAAGTCCCCAAAACACGGGGACAGAATCACGGGGTCCTGCAACAACCAAATCGTCCACATACGCAGCTATGAGTACATTCAATGACTTGATGTGCCACAAAGAAGGCCATCCTTCAACCTGATCCCCTTGGAGGTGTACCACAACAATCTCAGTGAGATACTCTTGCCAATCGTCGCCCGAGGTGGGGTGACCATACATGGCTTTGTGTACTCTCGCCGCAACCCGTTTAAACCGACGGTACCACTGGGGCAACCACGCATCACGGGGTAAGATGACATAGGTTGGGACGTCAGACCTGATGGGCGCCTGCAAGTAGGCCTTTTTAGCGTCAGCGATTTGCACTATATGGTTAGGGCGTAAGCCATACCAAAGGATCAGGTTCACTGTAGCAATCGTAGCTGGGATCGACTTCAACTCTCTGAATAAAGCCAACTGGTTGTGCTCGTCACGGGTATCGTCGCCTCGGTAAACCAGCCTTACCTTCAACTTAGCTTTATCCTTACTTTCAGAATTCTTGATCGACCCAATCGGCATTGCTTCAGCAATGTGTACTTTGCATCCTTCCTTTCTAGCCCAAGCCTTGAGTTCCTCTACCTCATACACCTCTTCATCATCCCACACGTGAAGCTTACGCATTTCATCAGCTTCCTCCTTAATCTTTTCTCGACCGTGGGGATGACTGAACAGTTCCTGACGTGACAGGGGGGTGTGAACCATTCCCAGCACAGTCTGGGCCATCAGCAAGCCACGTTCCTGGTGAGCAACTGCTCCATGAATAGTTGGCATGGCAGGGATTCCCTCAAAAGCTTTCTCAGGGCTTAAGGCGGATAGAATTGCAACAGCCATCTTGGTGTTATATATCCCTGATTTCTTCGCCATGGATCCTCCTTCAATGTGATCATGAACATGGCCTGGTTCGTGTGTGCATCGAAAGGTGTCAAGATGAGCAGCCAACCTTTTGGAGGTGGTGACGACCCGCCATTCCTTAAGGGGGTGCTTGCCATCAATTTCCAATGACATACCACAACCCGACGGATAGCATGAGAACATGTTGAAGTGCAAGATCATCTGCACAATGTCCTCTTCTTTCCAACCACCATTCGACAACGGCCATTCAAAACTCAAAGACCCCCCCGATTCCACAGCTACTTCGCCCAACTGGCAAAAGTGGTCAACAAGGATCATGCTTTCAGCACGTTTGTCATCCAACACTTCGACGTACGGCTCTCCCTGAACCGCCACGTTCAGATGCTGAAGTGGTGAGAATGGGCCACATGGAATGGATCCCCACAAGTCGATGGCTTCACCCTTTTCTTTCACCTCTAAGCACCAACACATTACTTGTTCAACCACAGCCGGATTACGAAGGTCACCAAATTCTTCTGATAAACCTAAGTACGGTATCGAACAAGCTTCGGCGACACGACAACAAGCACTGTTCTCTGAGCAGCAAAACTCGACAAACCATCTCTTCTTGGATCGGGATCTTCGGCGACACGACAACAAGCACTGTTCTCTGAGCAGCAAAACTCGACAAACCATCTCTTCTTGGATCGGGATTTCGATTTTGGAGGTTCAACGCATGAGCGCATAACCAAAGCAAGCTTTGCAGCAAGTTCATCCTCAGCTTTTGGGTTTGTGTCCAATTCCTGAATGTAGATGGATGCTACTACTTCGGGTCCCTTTTCCAATTCGATCCCTTCCAACATTCTTCCTGTAATCGGACTTGTCAATCC
>VSDK01023923.1:15756-58455 GCA_009767595.1 Symbiodinium kawagutii
TCTTCTTCCCACAGAACCTTCGGAACGCGTCTTCTATCTCATCCGCGCCCTTAGTCCTACAAGGTGCAAGTGCAGTGAACCCAGTGTAAACATCAACCATGACCCATGTACAAGTCTCCCCCCGATGCCCTACTTCATCACGAACAATGATGTGATCGCATGCCAACTTCTCCAAGAAGAATGTTGGTTCTTCCAATTCCCGGATTGCTTTGAGATGTTTGCTCTGGTGCTCAGCCCTTCTATGAGGGGTTTCATACAACTTTGCCCGCTTGCAAGTGTCGCATTGGCGGGATTTCGGTAAATGAGTCATCAGGTGGTGCTTTGATAGATGATCAACCTCTTCATCACCTCCCTCTTTATGTCCACTTTGGTCAACCGATGATCTGCCAACACTTGGTGGCTCCCCTTCCATGGATCCACCCGCGCCGGGCGCAGGGCTGGAATCCTCTTCCAAGTACATTCTTATACTAGGTTGAGAAGAGATAGGACTTGTAATGTAGTAGTTTTGGACTACATTGGGCAGATGAGACAGGACTGGTGGAGGGTATGCGTAAAAAACCTACATGAGATAGGTACTTGTAGTGCATTTTATAAACTGTACTTATGTCTTGTTGTGACACACATGATGATGCTATGAGATGGGACTTGGTAGGGGCAAATCCCATGACACCATGCGCTGTTCATTCTGAGTTTCCACAAATGATGGGGCACCATACGATCAAACCATAAGCACCCAAAAACCCAGAAGAACGTGACAATAAACTTTGCCCGCGATAAAAAACTCAACAGCCAACGAATGGTCAACTAGAGCCCAACATAGCATTATAGTGGAATCAGTTCGCAGCCTCATAAGATAGGACTTGTAAGTGATACAGTTTGAACATGCTTTAGCCACGAATGCTATGGGGGCACTTGGCGTCGTGCACGCCAAAACCCTTCTCGAAAGGCACTACATTTGAACCAGTTGCCTGATGAGTTGGGACTTGTCAAACTCCTGGATATCTTCGACAACTCCCATCACATCTCAGCCTAGTATACCTGTTCGGCATCCCAATCATCTTCAAATGCGAATGGTTCATCGGTTGCCGGAGCAACAGAAAGATGGTGATCAGAGACATCAACATCAACAACAGCTGCTGCATCGGCCTCACCCCCCCCAACGTGGACATCAGAGGCAGCATGGGCCGGCAGACCATAAGTGGCATCCACCGTCAAACGAAAAATGGGAACATGGTGCTCAATGCGATGTGCTTCCAACATAGGTCCATCAATTGCAACATGGCACTGGGTAGATGGGGGAATCAACCGGGGCATCAATGAAGGCTGCCATACAAACGAATAGCCCTCGTGTTCCACAAGTTGGCCAATAGAAAGTGCGATGGGACAACCTGGAAGCAAATAATAGTTGTGAAGACGATCAAATTCGGAAGTCCAAAACCCCACAGTGTGTTCCCCATTACGTTGCCCACCCCCCGTTAAGAAACGAACTGGTGAAGTGGTCTGGGTCACAAACGAGTCAACATCCAACCCTTGCCGTCTAAGTGCCTCAACTGAAGCTAAGTTTTCACCTGCCCCAGTGTCACCAACAACCTCGAGACACATCGTCGACGACGACGGCAATGCTGTCGCAGCAGTAGGCGTGGCCACAATTGCCACTGCAGCGGCTTTTGCAATCAAGCCAGTTCCAGAAGACTTAGCTTTGGGTTGGGGAGTGGTGGATGACGGCACGTTATGGCTATAAGGGCATTGGTCACCGCGCATGCAACGATTCTTCATGAAGTAGATGCATACGCTTTTCGCTTTCTCCTCTGGAGTAAGCGGCTTCGTTTTGGTGTTTCCTTTGCCTGGAGCCTGTGCTTGTCCACCTGGTGCTGACTTAGGCTTGGTTCCGGACTTGGCTGGCGCTGGATTTCCAATACCTTTGCCTGTCGGGGTACCTGCCTTGGAGGGCTGGCTGGATTGGGACCCTTTACCATGACCTGGGGTGGCTTTGGTTTTCCCGTCACCTTTGGTTCCTGGCATGGCAGTGGCCTTCTTTCCAACCATAGGGCCTCGCTTGAGATCATCCCTGATAGATTGCGCATTGGCATCATGCTGTGCCTCTAGCAAAGCCTTATCAACACCTTGCCAAAGGGCTTCAAATGAGCGTGGAAAAGAACCAAGTGCTGAGAGATGGTACTGATCAATCACTCTACGCATAAGTGGGTGACGTTTCAATGTGGAGTACGCCCATTGTGACATGAGTTCAGCATTGGGTCTTTGAGCAGTGGGGAGTTGCGACAAGATGTACAACACTTTATCCCTCCACAAACGCAATGCTGGTGCACTATCACCTGGGGCTGGAAGCTGAAACAATTCAAGTGATGAACTGATGGCTCCCGCAGCGGCACTGGTATCGAATTCAGTGGCTACTAGATTGATGATCACCCTGCCCCTGATTTGTTCGTTGGCAGCTTCGCACGATTCAACGTACGATTGAATCTTCAACCCGAACATGGAACGGAGAGATTCCGGTTTGCACAACGCAGAGGCCAGGACCCTGTCAAGCCTCGGAAAATCTCCCGAGGAATGCTGGGGTTGATCAACTTCAAGTCCACGCGCGGTAAATGCGGGAGTCAACCACTGACTTACCAAGCCCTCAGACGAAAGATCAAACGCTAAGATCATCGTCCTCACACTGTTACGCCAAGAACGATACTGGCTGGCCGTCTCCGGCAGCGATGGCAGCTTTAAGCTATGAAGATCCTTTGTTCTAAGACATCTGTTCTCAATGTCTCCATGTGGATCCCAACCGCTTTCCCTCTCAAGATTCGCCTGTGGATCAACCGAAAGGTTAGCAGTACCACCATCACCACCAGGGTCACCAACAACAGGTTGAGCATCTCCAAACAAGTCGAAATCATCTTCATCACCGTCCAACCGATGAACCGGGGTACCAGGGGGGATGTTCAAGGTCTGAGGGATCAACTCGGACAATTCTTGAAGAGTATCTTGATTGGCCTGTTGATATTGATCCATCTTGAACTCCATTCGGTCCAAACGTTCGGTGATATGCAACAACTGTTTGTGAAGCTCATGGATTCCCGTAGCATTACTGTCTCCTGATTGCAGCTGCTGGAGTAGCAAGGCATTCTCTTGCCGAACCGACTCCAACGATTGCACTTGTTGGGTCAACGTTGCATTCTCCTGCCTCGCCAACTCCAACTGTGCCCACGCGTTCTGAGCTTCCACCCGTGCCCCCGCCACAACATTAGTGGCTTCCACTCTGATGTCCGCCACTGCATTGGCAGCTCTCGCTTCGAGTTCCGAGGTCGCCGCACTTGCGGCCAAGTTGCCAATAAGTTGGGGGTCGGGGCCATGCACATGTTGGTGGAATGCAACCGATCTTTGGTCAACAGCAACCGATCTAGCATCTACATAAGTATTTTCCTGGGTAGCTTGCATACTGGCATCAATGGATCTTTGATCATGCAAGACTTGGGTAGCTGCGACATCTACAGCCCTAGGAATCGGCAAGGAAGCCTGAACGGTTCCCCTCTCCATGCTGTCTGGCGAACCAGACGGTTGACCCGCCGGAACCATCATCCTTCCCCTTGGGGGTCTTTGGGACGCTGGGCACGGTGAGCCACTATCTCCCCTTTGAGCTGAAGAGGACCTTCGAACAGGATTTCTTCTACCACTTGATTCACTAGAATGTTCTCGATCGGTTTCCCCAATGACTGCTGCAATGCCAAATGCTTGATTCGAAGGATTCGATGATGATGTTGTAACCTGAAAGCTTGTACTTGAATCTTCTTCCATTCAACCAACTCCCCAATAGATTCACCCAACCTTCGGGGTAGACTCCCGCGCAGGGCGCTGGGCAATCTTCAGCGAAGGCTCTGAGTGTTCAAAGTTCCAGCCACAGCTGGCGGAATTGGCGCTCGTGCAAAGAGCTCTCCACACGGCTCTGCGAGATATGCTCCAGCACCTCACCTAGAGACTCCTTGCAAATGTGACGCCTGTGCGATTTGCCACGGGCAACCCAGTACGTCTTCAACGATTGGTCACAATGATCAAGGATGTCAAGCCTATCGTCAATATGACAGATTGCACCGGTCTCCCTCAAGAATCGCCCCTTCTCTCTAGAACTGAGGATTCTCAAACCCAACTTCTGTGCAGGATCTTGATTCTTGTTGAAGCTTCGCACAGCTTCCTGAAGTTGAACACATCGCTCTTGGGAGCGGCGGCCAGATAGCCCTATGTAACTTGTGATCCCAACCTTGAACCCCCTGTCAGCGTTCTCAGCCAAGAATCGCCTGAGGATCTCAATATTGTGGGGATGAATGCCCTCAACGTCCTGGTCTCCTGCCCTACTTACGTCCAGAACTCCGTGGAAGTCCACGCTGATCCGAATTTCCGGGGAAACTCTAGACGTGCCCAAAGTTGGATTGACCACAGCTGGGGCTGGACCCTTCTCAGACTTGGGGTTCACTGGATTGGTGGTCACAACCTTAGGACGAGGCTTCAACTCCTTAGGGATCTCAGTCAAAGATGCCACCGAAGCTTCGGCAGCAGCAGGACTGATCACAGGGACCTTGGGTTTCGCCTTTGGTTTCAACTTGGTCTCTGCAACCTTTTCCTGGGGCTTTACCTCTTCAGTATCCCTTGGTCGGGATCCTGGAAGCCTCAGCTTCTTCTTTGGGGGTTCCTGACCTGGTACCACCGGGACAACCGCAGAAGAATCAACAGCAACAGTAGGTGCCACCTTATCCTTGGACAAACCACTTGATGCAGAGGGTAAAGCCTTTGGTTCCACAGTCGTCACAACGTCGCTCGAAGATCCAGCTCTAGGAGGTGAATTGGATGGACTCCTGGGCCTATACTTCCTCTCCGTACGTTTGGAAGGAGGATTCTTTGGATGTGCTGGTTCCGTGGATTGGTGTGCTATCCTAGCCTCCACCCACTGCACACGTGCAACACCGGTTTCACTGGTGGGTGCAACTTGGGGTTGATGCTCTCCTGGGCTAGCCTTAGCTGCTAATTCCTTGGAACGCCTAGTCTTGGCACCTCCCCTTTCCTTGGGCATAAGCCCTTCAGACACGGAGCGAGCCCAAAATCCAGATCCACCAGTGGTAAGGCGCACGCAATGCAGACAGTTACCAATCGAGCAAACAGCAACGAAAGCAAATGGCGCAGCAAAGAGCTACGGCTGATAACCACGTGAAGTGGCTTCAGCAGCGCAAGGGGCTTGTTTCTTGAGCCAAAGTGAGGGTTAGGCACAGTGGCCTTGTGTGTGCCTAAGCAGTTGTTTACTGCCAAAAAGGGCTATGCGAATTCCCTCAAGCACTTTATGTTTTAAGAAACCACCACATGCCTTTTGGATCCTTTTGGGACACCTTTTGTGTCTCAGGACCCCATCTTTCATCCTCTGCCTATCTATTTTTCTCTCTCTCTTTCTCCTTCCATTTGGCCACTGACTTTATGATGTGTGAAATATTTCAAGATACAAATATGCATCAGCTGCGTCATTGTCATATTCATCTGTGGCAATCATCAGTTGATGTCAACTGTGCATACTCATTCAAGACACTAGTTGGTTCTTGATGGTTTCTTCACTTGCCAATGGCGCTCAATACCCCTTGCTAATGATGGCTATTTGATGGTTCATCAGCTGGTCAATGATAGTGATGATTGAGGATGATGCCAAACGATGATTGGCCGTTGCGGCTAGTGCTGAGTAACAAGGAAAATGATGCTCAAAGATGATTAATCAGCTTGTGAATGATGGTTAATAAGCTGGCTAATGATGGCTCCTGCTGGAAAATGATGATTACTGGGGGTTCTCAACATAGGTGACCCAGAGTACCCAAAAAATGGTTGGTTTACTATTCTAAATTTGAATGATCCAAATCGGATGATTTGGGGGTACCCCTATGACTTGAGAAACCATGTTGAATGATGCCTAAGGATTGGTGGCAAGAAATGATAGTCATTTATAGTAGTTTGAATCTTCACCCCACGATTTACCACTACAAATGGTTGGTTTACTACTACAAATGGTTGGTGGCAAGCAATGCAACCCCTTCAGCTAAAGCGCAACCCGGCTGAGCCCCCGACGACTGACAGCTCTGGAGCTTTGGAACAAATCGCCTGGCATAGTGGTGTGGCAATACCATCAGTGTCGCCCCTCTTTCATTGCTTGCCAGGGGTTGCAATGTGTCTATGAGAAAACATCATGAAGGAAGTGCAAATCTATGAACATTGGGGAAAAACAGACGATGTTTGTCACTAATTCCTATTTTTGCGCGCAGATTGTGCTTGTAGGAAAAGGACTACGCATATATGAGGGTGTTTTTGAAAATAGCTGACACCCGAAATATCATCCTTTATATTCACAATTTAGAGGTCATAAGCCACCCTTACAATTGATCAACCACCCATGGCCAATATTAACAAACTGTAATGGTTTTAGTTCACCAATCACCAATAACCATAGAACTGGATACTTATGTATGAAGTAATATGAGCTAGCTGACCAATAACAAATAGAAACAATGAACTTCTCACATTCAATCAAATCATGATCAAATATTTTTTTTTTGCAAGTGCAGCTCTCTCAGCTGTTTCAGTTCCGGCAGGAATTTTCACTTGTGCATCCTTCTGAGAATATATACTGTCCATATTTGTGGTTGAGGTACATGAGCTACCCTTTAACCCTTGAGTTACATTCAATCTATTGAGGATTTGCAATTTGAGGAACACAAGGATGCTACCCACCTCTCACTCAGTCTCCTCCTCGCTTTCCGAACGTTGCTTGCGCTTTCTGCCTGCCTCACGTCTGCGCTTGGACTCCTTTGCCTGTTCAGCTTCGATCTCCTTTGAAACATTCTTCAGGTCTCCTTCACTCCGAGCCGACAGAATAGTTTTCAAAATCTCCGCGAACCCGATGGATAGGTTCAACTGGGTTGACTCGGCTACGTGAGCTCGGTACGCTGCCCTTAGCTGCCCCAATAGCTGCTGGTCCACCCTCAAGCCCAAATCCTTCGAAACTGCGCGGTCGAGGTTCGTTGCTTTATTCAACGTACTTGTATAAGACACGAGAGATGGATAGCACTGGCGAAATGTTGCATGAGTCAATCGCAACGTTTCGTAATCGCCGTCCTCATTGATGTACGAAACCGGATGCCGGAGGAATGTACCCTCAGTCACTGTGCCCTTAATCCAGGCTTCCACAGCTGCCTTCAATGCGTTCAAATGTGGCTGCAAACCTGCCACGAAGCCTGCCGAAAAATGCGTCTGCAAGATACGCAGAGTTCGCAGTGCAGCTCCTTGCTTAGGGGATATCCCCAAGAGGATATGGGCCATCGAACCGGGCTGCGATTTGCCCATTTACCTCCTGCAGGTCGAACAGACGACCTGTGTGATGTTGACAGAAGTAGATGTACAGATATGACAGCAGCGGATTCAGTTCCTGAACCCAGCTTGCCACAATGTCATGAATCTTCTGTGTCTCTTCTTCATTGCTTCCATTCGCCCTCAGCACTGTTCCAGCTACCACCAACCGGAATCTGAGGGTATCCAACACCACGAACATCGCATCTACAGCACGCCTCACTGAGAGACCTGGCTGGGCATCCCCCGCACCCAAGGCATCGCAAACCAATCTTGTCAGCACGTATCCTGTTTCACTTCGTTTCACTGACGCCGTGGTTTTTGAAGTCAGCTCTAGATATGCAGAGAACAAAAGCGCACAAGCACTTGTGTAAACTCCAACATCCGTTCCAGTTTCAGCATTTGTGAAGATTTGGCCGAGTCGTCCAAGGAGCCCAGGGTGGTTGACTAGGTGGGTGGTGTATAGATCACCAGCGTCCGGATCGGTCAGATCCATATCTTGTCCATTGACATGACAGGCTCCCGCTGCTGATCTGCAAGATACGCAGAGTTCGCAGTGCAGCTCCTTGCTTAGGGGATATCCCCAAGAGGACATGGCTGCCATCGAACCGAGCTGCGATTTGCTCATTAACCTCCTGTAGGTCAAACAGACGACCTGTGTGGTGTTGACAGAAGTAGATGTATAGATAGGACAGCAGCGGATTCAGTTCCTGAACCCAGCTTGCCACAATGTCATGAATCTTCTGTGTCTCCTCGTCATTGCTTCCATTTGCCCTCAGCACTGTTCCAGCTACCACCAACCGGAATCTGAGGGTATCCAACACCACGAACATCGCATCTACAGCACGCCTCACCGAGAGACCTGGCTGGGCATCCCCCGCACCCAAGGCATCGCAAACCAATCTTGTCAGCACGTATCCTGTTTCGCTTCGTTTCACTGACGCCGTGGTTTTTGACGTCAGCTCTAGGTATGCAGAGAACAAAAGCGCACAAGCACTTTTGTAAACTCCAACATCCGTACCAGTAGTCGTCCAAGGAGGCCAGGGTGGTTGACTTGGTGGGTGGTGTATAGATCACCAGCGTCCGGATCAGTCAGATCCATATCTTGTCCATTGACATGGCAAGCTCCCGCTGCTGCTGCTATGCCTGTCGCCACTCCCACGATCAAGAGCTGGCTCCCAAATCATGATCAAATATGGTTGGCCAGTGGCTAACAAGAAGTCGAGAACTAATATCCTTGGCAGCCAACAATACGACCTAGCAGTTGATCATCTATAGGCCAATGTGAATTGTGAGTCGATACGGAACCAGTATTGGCTTAATATGAGCGAATCATTGGCTAATATGCCCTTTAACATAGACTACCATTGGTCTATCATTAACATGGAGAACCGCTTTAGTTGCCATGGAGATACCAGGACTGGCTACCATCATAGCGGTTTAAATCTGGCAACCGGCGATGATGATTCATGATCAGAATCCTTCACTTGTTCTTAATCATACTAATTTCTCCATGGACATGGTCATACCTTCTTACCCATCCAACAATAACAAGCCGATTAATTAGTAGGGAAGCTGTCAGTTTTTAGGGCACGCCATTTCTGGACAAACCCCATATGGCTTATAAGAGTCGACCGCATCAATCAATGATATCAAACATCAGTATGCATCCTTAACATTTACGAAAAACAACAATTTACTATTCGCAACCAAGCAGTGATGAGTGGGAAATCGCTGTTCCTTTGACATTGTCTCAAATAGCTCGCTCAGCCAAAGATTTGAAGCCCTCCAAAACTATTCGTCAGAGAAAACGCATCAAACCAATGATCAGCCAATAATGATCCCAATGGTGTTTCAAACCATGGGGATCGACCAATGATCCATGATAAGCCATATGATCCCCAAAAAATCTGGATACCTCACGGCTTGGACTTGAAACCACGAAAAGTTGCAAGAATGCAATGCGAAGATCTACCAAGATAAAACCCCACTCTCTGCCCCCGAGAGGAGCCTCAAGTTCCAGCAGAAAATTGCAGGGCATCCCGCTCTGCCAAGCTTCTCGCCTAGCGGATGCAGATCTTTCATCGCAAGATCATTCGGTGGCCGTCATCATTTTGGCACACACTCCCTGTTTTTGATGATATAATTGTAAATGATTAGTTTTGGCTATAATGATAATTGGGAAATCATTTAATCATGTTCAATCCAATGTAGTGAATCTTGATTGTCTTAATTACGTATCTTTCAATCGTCAGTGGACGAGTTCATCTTCTGTTGAATTGACGCTGCAATGATTCATGCTAGTTGATTTTTGGAAGGAATTCGCTAGCAATGGCACGTGCTCTGCTTCAAAAAAACAACCTCCAACGTCCAGAAACAGCTATGAAACCATAAAAATTTTAATGGACCCTTGGCTTTCAACCAATGGTTCCAAAGTACCTCGCTATACTTTCTCCAAGTCCATCAAAAAAACTCGGCAAAACACTAGACTCAGCAAACCTCAAGGAAACTCCACAGGACCCATCCTTTTCCAGTCACCACAAGTCTGTTGTTCCAAAACTCTGCCCTTCCCGCAGCGCCTGATCTTCACTCGCAGCAGGTGAGAGGACTGCGCCATTCGCTCCAGCATTGCATCGCCACACCTCAGTGGTTCAGTTGGCGCCCGGTCAGTGTCCAGCCCCAGAGGTCAATGAATTAGGAACAGCAAAAACACGCGAAAGTTGCACACCCGAAACTTACATACACGTGTAAAAGATTTATATACACAAATATCAACTGCTATAGCAGATTGAAATGCGGACAGAAATCCAAGTGTTTACTGTATATCTATTTGCACATCCATTGGTTCTGGCTGTGTGCTATCAGTATATAATGGAAACCTGATGAGCATAAACCATGATTGTTGAGTTGGTAAAATACAAACTACTCAAGGCAAATGGTGCTTAATCTTCAAAATTTATCAACCACCATCTGTGGACACATATGTATGTGCGTAAATTTATCTAACTATATTTCAACATTAAATGTAAATGAATAAAAGGGGGTAAATATATAAATATACAAATATACAAATATATACATTTAAAAAATCTAAATATATAAATATATAATTCAAAAATATTTTTTGAAAATACCTGTTTGAATTACTGGTGAAGGCCGTACTCACCATTTTATAGAAAATAAAACGGCCATTTGCTGGCTAGAAGGCCCCAACCTTTCTTATAAAATGAAATTGGGTGCAATGAGGTGTACCCCACCTCTACTCTAAAATGAAAATAGAGCAGCCTGATCCAAAGGGCCCACACCCACAGCACCAAACAAAAAGAATGCAACCTGATTTTTGGATTCATAAATGATCCAAAAAAAGTCAAAACCTGATCCTTCCCATCCAACTGCTTCAGGAACTAGTCATTCTATAGAGTGTTTGCACAAGAAAAAAACCTATAAAAATGCAGCACGCCCTCACCATTCCATAGTGGAAATATCAACATGTATTTTTGAAATTATGAATGACAATTTACACAGCTGAGTGGCCCGTTTGTGATCCGAGACTGTCTATGTGGGATGGTTCCTAGGAGCCATGGCGTTTGGATGGCTGATAGCTGGTATATTCCCAATTTTTGTTGTCTATCAACCATTGGCCACAACGGGGCAGTGATTAACCATCAGTCGTTAACCGATCCCCATGGGATTTCTATATTTTCCATGTCTGCAGGCACATTATTTCACCATGAGGTCCACTCGGTATCCCCTGATATCAAAGCTACTTAGCTTACTAAAGAAGCACTATCACCATCAACCATTGATCCCCCCGTGTCTAACCATCACTTGTTGACTATTAAATATCAACCACTAGTGCATGACCCTGCCCATGGTTGCTCGCTGTCACCATTGGTTATTAACCCTGACTACCCATCAGTTAACATGAACAATGGACCATGGTATTGGCACTAGTAACCATCAAATATCAACCATGCCTAACCACTATACACCACCATCATCCATTCCTAACCACTGCTAACCGTATATGAACCATGTGGGAACCAACCGTCGGTAATGGCCGTGACAACCCATGATTAGTGATTGCATACCCTATTGTCGCTCGCTATACCCCATAGTTGACCATTCACTAGCCGCTTTGAATCATCCCCTCATCACTATGCGTACTTTAACCATCCACTTTGGCCATCAATTAAGCATCCCGCCTCCTTGTTGGCTCATTGAAAATTAACAGCCACCAATCATTACCAACCATGAGTGGCTACTGCAAACATTAGCCGTTAAATGCATGAACTAAACAGCAGTTGGCCATTACGAAGCAGATGCCGCTTTTTTGAGCATAGTTAGCGACTTTATTGAACGTTGGTATCTGTAAAATCAAAAATCATTACAAACCGTTATCGAACAATTCTGAACTATGCTATATGCCCCTCAACCACTCCTTGACCATCATTATTAGCTGTTATCAACCATTTCATAATCCTTAAACCATCAAAAAATAACCATCATTATACATCATTGACCATCCTCTATTCTTGTTTCTTGATAATTATCAGCCCCAAACCACTACAGACCATTGTAAAACCATTAGCATCCATTAGCCATTACTGCCTTCATCAGCTAATCATTGTAAACCCGTGGCCATTGACCATCATAAACCAAAACTAACTATCAGTGAAGATGTGAAGATGTAGATCTGCAGACGTGAGGATGTGAGCATGTTGATGTGCTGATGTGATGGTGTGAAGATGTTGATGTGCTGATGTGATGATGTGAAGATGTTGCGAAAAACCCTGCGCAGGCGCACTCCGGAAATATATTCAAGCAAGCACCAGAAATCCCTACTCCTTGGCGATTATGTTGTTGCTGTTTGGGCTAGACAGCTGCTCGCCATTGTGATTGGGAACCTCTTCGAGCAGCGTTGAAGCCTGGAGGCAAACCTGGGTTGCCGACAATCAAAGGACATAGTGAACAATGATTGCATGCTTTAAGATCCAGACATTGCAAACGCAGCCCGGGTACGCGTTTGCCACAACCAAAGAGAAATGAGCAACCAAAAACTGCCACCCCCTTGGCCCCGCCGCGTTGCCGCAGAAGATGCTTCGCCAGTAGACGTGGCGCTGCTCCGTGCGCGGCGCGCGTACATCCGGCCATCAGGCAAACGCAGTGGCACGATCGGCCTTCTCGATCGATGAACATGTGTACGTGGGCAGGAAGTGTCTATTGAAGCTCTTGGATGGCATCAAGCTGAACCCAAGTCTACAAGCAGGACTTGCCTTGCCAAATGATTGCTGGACCATGGCTATTGGCTAGATGGGAACAGAACGGCAAGCAAACAAAACCATAGACAAAGCAGTTTTCTTTGACGCAATTACTGATTTGTACCGTTCACATGCACGAGTCTCTGAACTCAAGCTCGTTAATGGGGATTCTTGGGGAACTATCTTATTTTGTATGCAAAACCAAACTATTCAACGCTGAGAATAGCAGCAGTCATTCAGCAAGGGACAACATATTGGTCAGCATCCACTTATCCCCTGTATTGGAAACCATGACGATGATGATGATAAGAATGATGATGATAATTACGATGATATGTTAAAGCCCCTGGAACCTCCAGCTTGTTGTTAATGGTCAACCAGTCTATATTATGATGGTGAACCAACTTATCATTAATGGCTATTCATAATTAGCAATTGTTGGTTGGTTAATGTTATTGCATAATTACTTTTTATTGAACATTATTATTAATTAATGGTTATATTCATACTATTATAAGCTAATAGATTATCATGATTAATGGTTAAATGCTTGTATTTAGCTATTACCCTCTGGTAAACTACCATGGCAACGGAAAATGCACCAGTTATAGCTGATTTCCAGTGTTTTTCTACAAAATGTGGCGATTTTCCATTGCTATGTTAGTTTACCAGAGTGGGGGGGTTTCCATTTTAATGGAAAACCAAGGCTTTTAGGGGATACCCCCTATTAATCAACCAGGGGTTTATTAATCCTGGGTTACCATTAATGGTTAAATGCTTGTATTTAGCTGTTATATTATGATTAGCCATTGTTTTCCCTATAGTTGGCTGGGTAATAACCACCATTTTTGGTTGGTTCATATTGACCCATAGCCATATTATGAGTAGCAGCTAACCCTCAGCTACTCACTGCAGCTGCAACCTCGGCGCTCGAAGCCCAGAGCCGCTTCGCCCATGACGCAGACAAAGTCGCACCAGGCGTCGTCCCAGGCGTCCACCTGCGACGGCGGTTGCCGGGATGTGGGTGGTTGGGTGGTGGGTTGGGTGGTTATGGTTGGTTAATGAACCTCAACAAGCAACAACACTAGGGATATACTAACTAACATACCAACTACAAGTGGTTGATTGGTTGGTTAGTGGATTTTTGGTTGGTGGGTTTGGTGACTTTATGGTTGGTTAATAAGCTTTGATAAGCAACAAAGCTAGGGATATACCAACTATAACTGGTTGGTTGGTTAAGGTTAGTGAAGGTTGGTTGACTGGTTGGTTGATTAGTTGATTGGTCATTGGTTGATGTTGATGTTGATCTTGATGTGGTTGTTGGTTTAAACATTTTCGTCCAAATATCAAATATGCAGGGTTCTAAGATAATCCTATTCATGTTTTACAAGTACCAAGTAATGCCGACAGTATTGCTGCTGGTCATGACCCCAAATTGATCTTCACGCTTGTTGACTAGTATCATTTAGTATCAGGGGTAATCAAGCAGTACAGTACGTATACACAACAGTGGTGGTTGAGGCTATTTTATCCGAAACGCCACTAAGACTGAAGGTGTCAAATATCACCCGCTGTTGTGCAACCCCAAACTTTTAAGAGTTGTCGAAATATTTGCTTGGCGGTTTCAACCTCTCTAAGAAATGTGAGTTACTCAAGCAACCATTTGTTACTGGGGAAAATCAAAAATGCTTAAAACAACCAACTAGTAGGTGTTTAACCATTCTTGTTGGTTGTTATACCCTGTTATAAACCCTTGTTAATGGTTATAACCCCCTATAAAAAACCACCTGTAGATTCCCCAAAACATTTGTGGCGTACCCAATGCACCTCATAGTCGATGGATGGATGCAAGCGTTTGGCTCGAGCCTTGGTCGGGTGGTGATGGGAACCGAATCATGAAAACGGTGGAGAACCATTGGAAAACAACAGAAACAGTGCGGGGGAAGAGCTTCAAATTGAAATGCAAAGCACCAACATATTAGGTGAAAAATGAATCGTATCTCATGAGACATTGTGTGAATCATGAAAAATGAGTCAATAACAAATAATCAACATGCATTCTGATATAAAAGTACTAGTTTGAGGCAAGAATAAGATGTGTTCAAAGTTCACAATATGGAACCATGCTCAACATGGCACAAAAGCAAAGAAGAGGGGTTTGAGGTTAGAATGTGGAAGCTTCTACAAGATAAAGGTGGGAAGAAACCCTCCCAAGAATCCAGTTGCGACATGACTTTATGTGCTAGTAAGGGGAAGGAGGCCTTGTCTATCCTGGCATCGTGCGTTTCTAGAAAGAGTACCAGTGGTTGAAAACATGGGACATCACGTCTGCATGTCTCCAATTCAGCAACTGGCCTCACCTTCCTATTCAAAGTATGCAAACACAGGAAACACAGCTTTAGCTTTGAACAATTACTCAACTAGGATGCTCGCTATTCTTGAAGCCGACTGCAATCATGGGCTTTGCTTGGGAATCCGGTTGAGGACCAAAGTTGTACACTAGGGTCCTTCAATAGTGTTGATTGCAGTCAACTGCCATTTTGACCTGACTTGATCGAGGCGTCCTCTTTCCGAATGGGTTCTTCAAATCTCCACAAGTCTATGAGGGCATATTTGTGCATACAGAAATAGAGTCAATCAAACAGTTATGTACATACCATGCGCCAATTCACAGCGGTATCTGATCCAGCATCTCTAACAGAACTAAATGAAACCCAAAATGCCATGGCAAAAACTTCAAAAACAGTAGCCTTCTAGAACTCTAGTTCTATTTTTTCATTCTGATTGACCAATCTTGCTCGTAAAGTTTTTTTCATTCTGGTTGATCATGCTGGATCGATGTTGATTGTAGCCAACAACCATTGGGCCGGCATACTGGCTGATATGACAGCACGTCCCAAAATAAAGCACGCAAACAACGTGGTTTTCACTTCTATGAATGATGGGGACCATGGACTATCACCAAGCGCTATTAACCATTTACCACCGACAAGCACTAACATGATTCACCATTGACCAGGAAGCTCTCATGGCCAAACATGGTCAACCAATTTTCAGCCACTACTAACCATCATCAAGAATGATGAATAAATTACCGTTTATTAGCCAACAAACTACTACTAGCCACTACAATGCACTACCATTCATCATCAGCCACAACTGATCATTACCAATAACGACTGACTATTAACCACTACCATTCATCAACACAAATCACCACTTCCTGCCACAGAATCCACCGCCTTTCCCGGTCCTCGTCACCAAGGGGCCGTCGCGGTGGAAAAAACCTGAGGAACGGCGCTTTGCGTAGGTTGAGGGCATGTGGCATTGCCATCCATGTGGCTGTGGGAACCCTGGCTGTTCACGTTCCCGAAATGATCAAACTCGTAGAGCTGTTGGGATGTTCACGCATTTGGCGGTTTCTCAAAACGGGAGGTAACCCAAAGCTATGGTTGGTTGATTACCATAAATGCTTCATAAACTGGATGATAACTGGGGGGTCTCCTGTGACTCGAAAAAAAACAACAATATAGTAGTTGTTCAACCTTGGTTGTTGGTGTTCTTGCGGATTATCCCCTTGTTAATCCCCATTAAATTGACTATATCAATCAATATAGCCCCCTATTTTCAAAAAATCACCATTGATTAATATTGAGCCGAGCCGCAACCATGCCTTGGTTGGGTTTCACGCTCACAGTTGGATGATGTTTGGTGGTTGAGCCACCCCCATGAAAAATATGAGTCAAACAACCATTTGATGATAATTAAGATGAACAAAACTATTACTTAGGATGAAACATGAAGGTGTTAGTAAGGAAAATCAATTACTATGTTGGTAGGGAAAACAAAACATCTTAAAACCACCAACCAGTTATCAATCGAATGATTGCCAGATATTCCGGGGAACCACTCGTGGTTTCAATGGTTGCTGAAACTTTAGCCACTCAAGCAGGTCATACTGGCTGCACATAGATTGGGATCATTCTAATGCACCAATCCAAATAGAATTGAAAAGACCCAAAGCATATATGCACATTGGGAAACTAGATGTGCCATGATGGGCCATTGTCATATCTTGCAATCTACCAACATGACACTTAAGGTTCTGACCCAAAAAAAAGACATGTCCCAGGTCCCTCGCACACAGCAACGTGCCCACCTTTTTTGTTTTTTTCCCGAATCACTTGGACCCACGTTATGGTGGAGTATGCAAAAACGCGGATAGAGAAACTTCACAAATGGAGTCACAGGACAATGTGAAATCAACCGGACCAACAAAGGTGGGAGTTGGATCTTCTGAACCCACAAAACGCTTGGTCTGACAAGATTGACATTTTCGTGGGCCCAACTTGGTATAGCATATCTGAACCACAAAGCAGTCCTAACGCCTCATTGGTGCAAGCCCCCGATATGGCTGGTTCAATATGTCGATTTCTATTTCGTTCAAAGTGATGACAATAAGCATTGTGATGATGATGATGATGATGATGATGATGATGATGATGATGATGATGACTCTGACGATGGTTCCGTCATACATCCACGTCTCAAGCAAACAAACTCATGACAATGTTATCTCCGCGTTAATGAACCCTGGGCTTGTAAGCTGGGGGGGTAGCATCTTAATCGGAAACCAAGGATCTTTGGGTATACCCAACATTATCAATGTCGTTATATTGCACCATTAAGATGATGTTATTCACGACGCCCTGACCATTAATCAAGGATTGTGATGTTAATGCCATCTAAACAAAATGTTGTTATTAATCAACCAGGGCTGGCATTACACAACATCATGTCAATGATTTGAAGCCGGCTGGGCCATGGCAACTGGGCTCCCACTGGGAGCCCCCCCTTCATAGATCCGTATCACCCTTTGCGCCATAGACCTCTATCACCCGTTAACATACCATTAACCAACACTAACCATGATCATTAAGATTCATTAACATCAACATGTTTAACATTAGCTAATGGTGGATAATGACAACCATTAACATGTTAAATGATCATGAAGTATCATTAACATTCATAGCCACAATTATAACCCATCATTTTAGCCCCCATGGGCTGGCGGCATTGGGAGGGTACCAAACCGTCACACCTCCGATGTCCAAGAGACGTAGACGTCTGTGATACGAGCTGGTCCATCCAAGCGCAGTAGGTAGACACCGTGGAACGCCTGCCATGGAGCAATGGAATGCAAGATGGCTGTGGGTCAAAACCCTGTACCCCTGGTTCCCCATCATCAACCATTGTTTTCCCTATGAGTGTTGGTGGTTATCCCCTATTAGGTGGTTAATTAATATTGACTCATAGCCAGATGATCAATCCGAGATGCTGGGATCTAACCCAAACTGACCAATGACTGGTAACCAAAGGCCCCCAAAGGGCCCCTAAAAAGGTAAGTTTTTACCCTCACTAGGGGCCATGGCCTAAATCGTGGAACCAACCTGCCTATAACCATGGTCAGAGTTTGAGCCCTGATGTAGATAGGGCGAACGGTGAGCAACCAAGAATCAGCAAATGGTAGGTCCAGCTTTAATGGCAGGATTCATAATGCTTCATAGTACGGGATCAGATCCATTTTAATTATTCATGATGATTAACAATGGTTAAACATACGGGATAGTGGTTCATTAAAAGGGTCCATTAAAAATGGTTAAACATGTGGGATTGATTAAGAGCTAAAACAAGCATTATAAGGGTCCATAATTGTTGATTAATGGTTAATAAGGACAGTAGCCAGCAAGAATGATTAATGATTGCTATTGATGATAGATCCAGCTGCTAGTAAGCCTGCCCCATTTACCAACCAGATAGCTGGTGATTGACCATCGAACATGACAGATGTCTATGAAAATGGATCTAACATACTAAACATTGCCTTCGAAATTCTTTAGAGTTGATATAGTTAGACAAACAGTATGATCCACATACAGATGCATCATGATGCATCAGTTCATACGTGCACATATTTGCACGTATGTGCAACATGGTGCACGCACACAGGCGGGTTCATAATTACACGTTTTGTCAATGACAGCCGCAATCGAAGAACCGTGGCATGTGGCAAAGCTCAGCTTGGAAGTGTCAATGACAGGATGTACCACCAAAATCAAATGGTTGTAGGGTGAGCAGCACAATCGGTTCCTAGTTTTCAAAGGTTATCACCTCGGATGGTTGAAGATACCTAGGGCGGACATTATGAGGAACGACATGGACCTCCCGAGCATCCACGGAAAGCGATCCCCAACACCAAGCCAGCGGCAGGGCTACCTGTCGATCAGTTGAACAATAGCAGGGTTTCCCAACCACGTCTCCACAAGGTGGGGTCTTCTAGGTGCTGATAAGTAAGCTTATCAGAAAATTGTAGGTAAATGTATCATGATGTATCGTTGGTTGGGTCATATTCAATTTGGTTGTTGGTTCATGGGAATCTACTGGTCTTTGTGCACGTGTGAAGGACACTCAAAGAGTTTTCAACGGTACAGGAATGCATGCGGACAAATCCAATGACAAGCTGCCACGTGCAATTGATCATTTCGGAGTGAATCTGTTTGTCTCGAAATCATTTGGCTGGTGGAACACTTCTCCTCAACAAGGAAAACTTGAATTGAAATAAATCATCAACAACTGCAGCTCTTCTAAGAGTTGTTGGATTTACCCCAAACTCGGCGAACGAATGTGGTGCAACTCGTGTGACTATCCTCCAATAGTAGTGTTCTTATCGATGTATTGTTGTGACTGGACCACAAAATCGCTGACGCAGTCAGCGACCACTTCCACCACCAACAGCATCAACACCAACAACAACCACTGATCGTCATCGAGTATAGCTACTAAGCCTGGGTAATATAACAATCATTGATCGATAAAACATGAATAAACATGATATCATCAGTAATTGATTCATGAGAGCCATAAGTGGTTGGTGGTTTCAACCCCTATGAAAAATATTAGTCAACCGACCATTTGTCAATTTTCAGTAGGGAAAATAACAAATGTTTGAAACCACCAACCAGCAGTTGTTCAACCATGAGTTTGTTGCTTATTATCCCTATGATTAACCATTGTTAGTTTGTTGCTTATTATCCCTATGCAATTGCTGAATATCACAAGCCCTTAAGCAATAGCAGCAGTTCCAAGGCAAGTAGATCCCCTACCGCAGCTTGCCTCAGAATCTGTAGGCAACTGGATGGCCTGCGCCGCTGTTCATGAAGGGGTGAATGGGAAAGTCTACGTTGGGAACCGTGGTGGTACCCAGCAATTTCACGGGTTTGCCGGAGATTTTCCAGTAAATAGCGCTCTCATGAAGACAGCTTGGACCAATACCCACGCGATCGCTGCCCGTGTTAGCTGATCGGGTTTCCGGCAGATTTTTCTTGGAAAACTCGTTCTGGGAGATGAATTGTTTGTGTCCATTTATGGGCCCAACCAGCTTCCAAATTGGCTCAAGATAGCCTGTATAGCATTTGTTTAGCGCTCTTACTCTACTATAACCCCACTATGATTGCATCATTTTTCCACTACATATCCATCATTTATCCAACTGTTGAACTGTTGAAACTGGAACGCCAAGTGGGGATGGTGGTGGTGTTGGGCGTGGTTCACATCAATCAGCGGCATTTCAAATACTTAATTTCCAGGCAATGACCAACACAAATTCCATGGTAGATTAACACCCCCCTAAAATGATCTAAAATGAAGGTTATAAAATCAACTCAAATATTGACCTTTTCCCAATGAAGCGCTAACCAAGGCTATCCACGGCCCACTTCCAGTCAGCATTTCAGCGGAATTGCGACGCGCTGATTCTCAGGGTCTCCAAGAATTCCCGTGTGCGGGGCGTCCGTCACTCGGACGGCCGCTGCAGTGCTTCTCCATGAAAGCTCACGCAAATCCCCCGACCTCAAACTTCGAAATCTCTCCGGCTCCATAAAGAGAAAGTTGCCACTTCACGTAGCCGTATTTCTGTTTCAGCGACCAACTTGTGTACTTGGCCGGGCACCAACGGTGCTCATACTTTGATCTGCACGCCTGCAGTCTTCCAAGTCTCTCCTGAGTTCAAAATTGTTGTGGCCACCAGTAGTCGTCGATGCATCGCCCCATTCGCTGGAAATCTTCAAGCATCGCCTCCACAGGACCATGACAACACCCAGTAGGAACCAACAGTGATCACCTGGAATAAAATCTCCCTATCGTATGGGCCAGGTTTCCAACTAACGGAGTCAAGATCTCAAGATCCCAAGGACCAGCTAGCGAGGTCAGCTGCTGGATCACCCACCACCCCCGGTGTGTGACCCAGCTGTCACCTGCCATTCAGCGACATCGTCCAGTTCCCAGTGGGCTGTCCTTGGAGCAACTGCTGGGGATGCCGTGACTTGGCTCAGGATGCAGACGGGTCAGTAGAAGGTGGGCCCCTAACCAGCTATAAGTTGGCTATAAGTTAGTTCATAAATGGTAGATATAACCAACTTGTAGTTAAATGGCCCCTAACTATGGTTAAATGGCCTTGCAAACCAAGTTATAACTAGGGGGTCCCACATTGTAGTCATTGGTGATGTCTATCTGCGACAACTCTGAGATGTCTATTGGTCTATCTTCTGATATCAGCGACTCTCTCTCTTGGTAACTTCTTGTATTACACAACTCTTAGACGTCAATCACTTGTGAGACAATCATGGGTCTATAAGATGATTGACGTATTCAATATCTGCCTTGTGTCAGACTCTTGAACACATTTACACCTGATAAGTTCACAAGTCCACAATGCTACACTGGCTGATGATGATATAGGCACTAAACGCACACGACACACAAAGACAGTCAGTACTTATGTTTGTTTTTGATCAATCATTCTACGTATCACAATGTATCACTGCGATTTTGTTAGTTGAGTCGTTCAATTTAATGTGTGTTAACTATACATCAAGCTTGAGTGGCTTCGAAGTACTTTGTCAAAAACAATTCATCAGCCTAGCCTGACTCTGCCAGGGCGCGAGGCAATAATGATGCACGATCTGGGTGAGTCATGTTAACTGGTAGTATCCCACATATGAAGATGAAGATAAAAATAGCTGGAATCCATGGATGGTTTATTGCCTCAAGTGTGACCCAATACCTGGACTCATACCCATCACCATGGACTAAGCAATGCAGCTCTGTGCGACCAATTCTTGATGCCAGTCTCACAACTAAAACAGCGTTGTAAAATCATGTTCAAATGTCCTCAAGAGTTCTTTGGTTTATCATCTTTGACTCATAAAGGGCCCTTCATCTTCTGGAGAAGGAGTTCATTGAAATTTCCTGCCGTTTGTAAAGAAGCGTGCATCACTTTCCACAAGCGCTAAATTGTTGCAACCACCGGTGTTCAGGATTGGATGTGTACACGAATCACAGATTGTCCCCCTCCAAAAGTGCCTCGTTTCTCAATGATAATCACTCACCTTGATTCTTCTGTGATAGACCAATGGTCGATCTACATGAAGAACAACCCCATATTTGTTGGTAGTTCACCAGCTATTCTACTTGGTCAGTATTTACCTGGCTCTTGATACATATGATGTTTATCACTGAAAACGCTTCTATGCTGATAATTCCCATCACCACCTGGTTATATATGGACACAGGAATCATCAGCATAAAATTGCAAATTAGACTATCAGTACATGAACTACCATGATTCATCTAATGCTTATAATTACATGTTTTTGTAAAACACCACCCGTCAGTGCCAATCATCCACAAGCATTCCCCATCATCCACTGGTTGGTGGTTTCAACCCCCTATGAATTTGTTTTGGTCAACCAACCATTTGTTAATAATCACTAGTGAAAATAAAAAATGTTCGAAACCACCAACCATTCCACCATGCACACCATTGCACACCCCAAATCCTCCCCTGTGACTAGGCACGGATGGCGGCGCAGTAGCACTTGTGGTGGACCTTGGTGCGGGAGCACTGAGCCTGGACATCTGGAGACACTACCATGATGCTTAATTAAGAACCTGTTCAAACCCTTACATGTAATGATTGCATTGGTGAATCCAGTAGTTTTTCTTATTATGTTTCAAAATTACATCTTAATTCACAGATTCATTATTGCATTTGTGAATCAGCAATTGCGTTCAATTGTGTTCCCGCCAGCCAAGATTCCTTCAAGTCCTTGTCCAAGTCGAACTTAAATCGAACCCCGGTGAATCGGTGGATGCTGTTGTTCCCTTGACGCATGTTGTTTGTGTGTGTGTAGCAACCCACTGGTTTTATATTTCATCCTTGCACTTTCAAACGCAGTTTTCCATGTTTTGTTTTAGATACATGTTGGGATGGTCCTGTTTGATTTTCAGATGGCATACTCGGATCTTCATCCAACCACTTGTTAACATCATTGGTTTTGCCAGCCAAAACGTCAACCCCCAACTCTTTTCTGGATATCTAGGGATTAGGGACTATCCTATGAATTGAAAGAATCCAACGTTCACCAATATTGGATTTTCATGCTGCAACAAATGTTGAACCCATTTTTCCTCAACAAATTGGAAGGACGCGCTGCCCAAACAGAAAACGACGAAAAATGGAACATCTTGAACAACATTGGTCCTTGCAATGTCAACCGCTCAGCATGACAAGGTCTTGAACCACTCCATTTTTCCATTTCAAACAAACATGCAAAAGTGAAAATGACATATGATCTCGATCATTTTTGAGCATGCACGTGTATACCTTCGCCAAGGCTACGGTGGTTCCC
The DNA here is from genome assembly GCA_009767595.1 of Symbiodinium kawagutii. Classification (NCBI taxonomy): domain Eukaryota; class Dinophyceae; order Suessiales; family Symbiodiniaceae; genus Symbiodinium; species Symbiodinium kawagutii. The sequence continues at coordinate 39,143 of VSDK01023923.1, forward strand.
GAAACGCGTGGGTCCAAACCATGTGGGCAACAAATTTTGGGTCCAATTTCGGGAAACGCGTGTGAGCATGCGTGAAACTGGTCGGTGGTTGAACTACCCCTATGAAAAATATTCATCAGCCAACTGGGTGTTTCTCAAAAGAGGGGTGCCCCCAGATCATCCAGTTTGTTAACCATTTATGGCAATAACCATCTACTTTTGAGAGGGTTCCCTATGGCTTGCGGTACCACCAAGTAACCATTGGTCAACTAACTGGTTGGAGGTTTCAATCCCAAGGACAAATAAGAGTCAGCCAACCATTTTTAAATAATCATTGTGGAAATAACAAAAGCCAATCACACCACCAACCAAGAGTTATTTAGCCATTAGTGTTGGTTTTTGTCCCCTATGATTTAATCAAAACTGAATGCTCTTTAAATGGCAGTGGGTCAGTTCACCCTTAATCCCCCTGGTTCCCCTATCATTAACCAGCCAGTTTCCCCTATTGTTGGTGATGATCCCCATGAAAGTTGGTTGGTTAAAATATTGACCCATAGCCAAATGTAGCTGGTATACCCCCTATCGTTGTCGGTTGTGATCTCTATTTTTAACCATTCACCATTGTTTTCCCTCTGATTTGGTTGGTTACTAAAAACCAGTATTGGTATTTGGTTTTCTTTCTGGCTTGGTTGGTTACTAGAAGCAAAAAAGTTCAAAAGCAGCACCGCGTTGCCATGGCCGCCTCACTGAGCTCCCCCGCACACCCCGCGCCATCGCGTTGGCAACGTGTCGTCACGCACCTGGGTCGCCACCGTGGTGCACGACCCCTGGCGGCTCGTTGCAGCGCCCGGCGGGCGCGACGTCGCAGGCCGCGCTGAGGCTACGATGGAGCACCAGTGTCTTCGGCAGTCAAGTTCTGGTTGGTGCTTGAACCGCCCCTATGAAAAATATGGGTCAACCAACCAATTGTTAATGAAAAATGTTTGAAACCAAGCAGAGTTTCATAAACAACACTAAGGGATGATATCATCAGTCGGTTTCATTGGTTTCACCAATGATCTGAGGATGTGGCAACACAAACTGACGACATGATATGCGTGCTGCTAGTCTGATTCAAACCCATCGGCGTCAGATCAAAAAACTGTCCGCTCCATGGCATCCGACCCATTGCAAGTTTCGATCGAGCCAACTGCTAATTCGCGTGTACCTCCAGGGATGCACCTTTTCATCACCATTGTATTGGTGTTGTGAGCTCACACGCTGTCACTCCAGATATTGCACACAAAATCAAAATCAACATCCATTTGAGGAATCAACAAACTGCTGGGGTCCATGATTCCATGATGCGATCCTCAAGAACTGAAAAAGTGACAGGCTGTTTTTCACAAGTCGAACACCGCCAAAACTGTGAAATTTTGGACGGATGCAGTGTTTCGGGCTGCCGCCCCAGGCTCAAGCAGATCAGTGTACTATTGCCAAGGCTGTTCCGCGCTGGCTGGTGTCTGATAAGCTTGCTAACTACTTTCCAGCTCAAAACTAGAGTTCAACAGCATTAATCAGAATCAAATTACGACCAGTATCACTCATCATCAAATTCTATCGTCGAATTCCATCGTCGATCATCATGGAATATCATCATCAAACATCAACATCACGTATCATCATCAAATATCATCATCAAATATCCTCATCAAATATCCTCATCATCCTCATCATCCTCATCATCATCATCATCAAATATCCTCATCATCATCATCATCATCATCATCATCATCACCATCATCAACTGTCATATTGCACCATGTGGAGCATATTGCCAGGTATTGCTCCTTTCCACCGATGTCATGCTGGCAGAAATCTCTGCCAGAACTTGCTGAGCGTTCAATGGCAGGTGGGTTCCCTGCTAAAATCAGGGGTGATGTTGGAACTGGGATATAATATCTAAGATAGGTACCTTGAAAGGGAAGGCTCATCACTACGTAAGGAACCTTACTGTATAAGGCAACTACTTACATGATAAGGTACAAGTACGTTGGATAAAGCTATAGCAAGTGACCCTATGAGGTAACTGCTAACCCCTATAACCATGATTAGAAACCAGTTACTAAGTGTGGGTGCACATCAGAGTATCGAAGTCAAACTAACTAAGTCATTTGTCAAAGTCAATGATTCTAACCAGTTGTAATCCATGGCAGTATTATAAAAATTATCCAATTCGATGAAACAAACCGATGGCTTTACATCCGGTAGTGTTTACAAATACGACTGGAAACTTGTTCATATTGAAACAAACATTGCCCTATAATTAAACATTCCATCTTCCGAAGTTCTGTCTCGTTCGTTCGCAGCATGGTCTACCCCCAAGTGGTGGGGAAACTCTCAAGAACCGATGGTTGGGAGGCACCACTGAAGTTGGACATCCCTAATGTGGTATTTCTACAATTGTTTTTCGACTTGTGATGTTCATGTAGGATATCTTCCTACCATAGGTGTTTCTCAAAGGAGGGGACCCTCAAAATCATCTAATATAACAATGCATCATTTCTGGTAAGGAAGCATTTTTTGGGGTGCCCTACCTACTTTGAGAAACCCCATAATATCTTGGTGGCGTGGCTTTTAGATCGCTGCAATGGCTTTAGTAGCTCTATGGTAAATCAATTCCCAAAAATCCTAAAAACTTAAGGTAGTAGATGTAAGCCACCCAGATAGAGTAGTGGAGTTTCTTCGTACATTTTGTTCCATGGCTCACGGCATGGCCTAAATGTGATACCTGAGAACTGGGCGACACATCATTGATCGTTTCCAAAGAGGCGTTAACTACATTTGCTATGGTTGGTCTAACAACAAGCATTGAGTGATTAATAGTGGTTTATAATAGCCAATCAAAGAGGAACATGATTAATGATAATAAGGGGTAACCCAACAATAAGCAATGAGATGGTGGTTTCTCAAGTTAATACGAGGCCCCAAAGTTACGGTAGTTTTACTACTATCAATGGTTAAGATGAAAGGTGATTTTTTGGGCCCCTATGACGTGAGAAACCATCATATAATTATACATGTGAAAATAGAAGTAATATTTAATCTAAGAGGATTTCAACAAACACACACACACATATATATATATATACAATGACTTGAGACACACATATAGATACATAAGTTAGAAGTCATCATGCTAATGATAGGAACCTTCAAATCCTACTTCGTAGTGTCAGCGCAATCGTTTCTTTATTCCTCATCGTTAGACATGCCGTAGCAAAATCAATCTTTGATTGAACGCGAAATGCTTGTGGTACACACCTAGAAAACAAAGCTTACCCATTGGTTCGTTTTCGTTTTTGATACCGTTTTCGTGTCATTCAGCGGGACATCCGTGTTTTTTCCATATGGTCTTACAAGGTAGACTCCACACGGGGTGCAACCGGAATCCAAGACTCATTTCCTTAAGATGTTAATTCACTTCCTCTCTTGGCTTTGCAAGCTGAGACTTTTTGTGGACTTCCATGGCGGCCAAAAAATCGAACATGAACACCTAGCTGTTGGGTGAAATAACATATGCCTGCGAATATTGATCATATTGATCATATAGATCCGGCTCTGTACTCCAATGGGTGTAAATATGCATACATAAAAGATCCTCTGTCTATGATACTACAAGTATGTAGATACATGTACGCATATAGTGATTTGCATACACGAAGCATGTGTGAATGAATCCAACTAGAAACTATGATTTCTCACAATCGGGGCACCCCCCCAAAAGGATGGATTATTACAAACTATAGGGGATAACCACCAACTATAAGACCAATATGGATGTTTCTCAGGCATGGTGGTTTCTCAAAATGGGGGATCTCAAACTATGAATGGCTTATTACTATGTGGCTGTGAGTCAAGACCACCGCTGTTTCCCCGTTCATTGACCATTGTTTTCCCTATAAAATTGTTTGTGATTCTTCCCCACTATATAGTCTGTTGACTAATATGGACCCATAGCCATATATAGCTGGTATATCCCCTATTATGGTTGGTTGATATTTCCTAGTACTAAGCATTAACCATTGGTTGGTTGCTTGACTGCTTGACCAATAGCCAGCTGGTATATCCCCTGCTATTGTTACTTGTTGTACCCTGTGATAAACCAGTAACCAGCTAGTTTACCATTGTTGTTGGTTGATCAACTGCTTCTTACTATGTTAACATTGGATGATTTGTCGGGTCCCCTGTTTTACCCGGACCCAGCTAGGCCAACGGCTTGCCACGCGCCCATGCGCCCCACCTCCACCGGGGCCCGAACCCTTGCCAGAGTCACAGATTCCGCTGGTCGGAGCTCCAAAAGTCTTGGCGCAGCTGGTGATGGATCTGCTTACGGTAGTGGCGTAACATCTGGCTCGTGGTTTCAACCAACCGATTGTTCAACCAACCTATGAATAGTGGTTAATATAATGATTTCAATGGCTAATAATGATCAAAATCTGGTTGGTGGTTGAACCACCCCTATGAAAAATATTGGTCTACCAACCCATTGTTAATGATTACCGAGGAAAATAACAAATATAAATCAAACACCGATTGTTAATAATTACCGGAGAAAATGAAAAAGGTTTAAAACCACCAGCCAGCCATGGTGTGTTCATTGCCATAACCACTTTCTGTTTACTGGGGCTGTGGTTATGCAGGGGTTGTGACCATCTGGTAGTGATAAGATACGGTAACCAGCGATGGATTTATAGGGATCGAAGGATCACATACGGTAGTGATTGATTATTGGCATCGTGAGGGTTGAATCTTGAATGATAACCATAATTATGACAACTGCTTGTACATGTGCCGCAAAAAACGGCTGTTGAACACATAATAATGGTCAATGATCAGTGTTTTCATGGTGTGCATGTTCATGAAGGACTGTCATGCCATGTATGAGTGCTATGTCTGAATTAACATGTGTATACTCCGTTGTTTTGCGCGCAGGAAAGCGTAGCTTACCACGCGGAGTCGCGCTTGCAGCAGGTCTGCAGCACCTTTTTCTTTGAGCCAAATCAGCACCCGTCGTGCTGTGTAGTCTCTTTGGATGATTTGTGCTGTCATCCTTGCAGCCGGGGTTATGCCCTCAGGAAATTCGCGCTCCCCCTTCGGCTCTGGCCGAACTTCCTTGACCCCCTTGACTTTTTGTTACTCGGGTGAGGAAAAATCAGGAAAACAAAACTCAGGACGTCATCGCCACCTCCAGTGGCGGTCCCAACCATGGGTCCAACGGGACCACCAGTCCCCGTGAGTCTCTTAGTTGGAGCTTGCTGACCGTATGAAAATATTTGTATACAGCTACCTATATGTATATATAAAGATACAAATGTATTATATCTATGTAAATACAATGGCTTCTCAACATGGGGGTGCTCCCAAATCTAGTTGTAAATCATTTGTAGTACCTCCCCAGAAAAGCTTGTTGCCAGCGCCGAAACGACCAATCATTTTATCATATCTATCATTCTGCTTGGTTGTTTCGTGCTGTCAACAGTCCTCTTTTGCTTACTAGAATGGGGTGCAGGAGCCAATGATTTCCATGTAATACACAAAGGCCGCATAAATACTCACCACTTTAATTGTTGACACCTTGGCAATTCTATAGGTGTGGGTTTTTATGCTGTCAGTGCAGTTGTAATAAGAATATTGGCCGGGATTAGCCACAATAAACTGTAACTAGTAGGGATAAGAAAATAATACTAATTACGAATAAACAGGGTATAAATCACCCTATATACCATACTAAAAATACATGCAAACATAAATGCCACAAATATCAATGAAAACCAGGACAAATACCACTATCAGAATAACTATAGTATGCCACTAGTAACCATATGGATCACAGTGACCATAAGTAACCTTTGCCATAATAATGATCAATTTCATAATACAAAGCATAGCAATCATGATTTGTGCAGAAGCCCCTTGATTCATGACAATTATAAATGTAGCAGTTGCTGCAAATCATTGCGTAGGTCCTTGAGGACTTCTACCCACAGGATGGAGGACAAAACCCAAATCTCTGACCTATTTTACATATTCACTGCCATGTATTGGACAACATAATGTTGCCAACCCAATTATTTCACTAGCATGGAAACCATTTGAATGGACAATGCCATACCAATAAATCCAATTCATGGCAAAGAAAATATGTGTTAAATACTAGTGATGCCCTCAGTAAAGGGAAGCAAATACATTATGATATGATCCCAGCTTGCTTAAACAACTGATAACAACTGAATGGAAAACATTCAAGCAACCTCAAAATTGCTAAAATCCGGCGCTGGCAACAAGCCCCTCCCTTATAGTAATACACCAGACATCTTGTGGCTCCCTATTTTGAGAACCCAAATCTATGGTGGTTGCCGTTGGTTGTGAAAGGGAATGTTCACAATAATTCACCACCACCACTTTCACTGTTCAAGCAACGTTTGTTGCTGTTGGCTGTGGTTGATTACGAACCAACCAAGCAACCACGCCAAATTTGCTTGGTTGATGTCCTTGAAGAACGTTTTCGAACCAACTCTACCTTGCATCATGCTGGTCACAAACGCCTCCTTCTCGGTGATGAAAGAGTACCATGTGGACATCTCAGGCTCAAAAACTTCAGCACTCGCCTTCGCCATGAAGTCAAAATAGCAACGCAGTCAGCAAATCACTCTTGGGCACCGGAATGGCTGCCAAACACACTATCCAAAGTGCATCAGCAATATTGATGCTCTGCCACTGGCTACTTGTATGCTACTTACCTCAAACAACATGACGGTTCATTTTATACACTTGTTACTCACAGAAGGAGAAACCAGCCAACCAACCAACCAACCAACCAATCACCCAAGGATGTTGTCAAACGATATTCCCACGGTATCGCTGTTGCTCATATCTGCATGAATCGTGTCTGGTCTTTCCTACCAACCAGCACCCAATACCTCACCGAGGGGCAGTCGTTCTGAGGCTACCTCCGATTCTTCCGGCTCCCTGGCACAAGTGCGACAACGCGAAAGATTTGGACTTGATGATAAAACTGACACTGAGATTGACGTATGTAGCAGTCATGATCAATGGTGGTTCAGTGAATCCCGTTAGTCACACGTGTCACTCACAGTATGTTGTAATCGTGAACAAGAAAGAGTTAGAATCAACTATGGTGAAAAACGACAGAAATCCCTTTGTCAACTTCTCAAAGTCATCGACGCTGCTCAGCCATAATCGATCATAGCAACGACAAAGCAGCAACAGCAACAACGACCAAACCAACGATTGGATGATGAATAAAGGCAAATAATTTTTGATCATCTGAATCTAATGATAGTGCCCAATTGTGAGTGATTGATACTGCTAATACTGCAAGTGTTGGCCATTCACCATTTCAAACCATTAACCCTGGTTTTTTCAGCCATCATCAGTCCTCAGATTCATCATTCTCAGCCAATAATGGCCATCACCAAATGCAACATTGAACCGTGGTGTATCCATCATTATTTACCAGTAGTGAGTAGTGTTCAACAAATTAGCGATGAAGCATTTGGGCGATAAATCAACCATTAATCAACAACCAATCAACCAATGGACCCAATCGACTTCAGCCATTCACCAACCACTGTCTAATAATGCATCAACCATTAAGTATGAATCAACCTTCAAAAACATGACTTGAGTCCTCATGAAGCCCCTATTCAACCTTCAGCATTGATCAACCAATGTGAACTATTGACGATGACCATCAACAAATACCCATTGAAGATTGAAGATGATTCAACCAATCCCAATCAAATCATGAATCAAGCGTTCTTAGTCCTCAAGAAGGCGGGTACCAGTTGTGGTAGACATAGATATGGTTCGGTGGCAAATCTTGACCACCTCAAAACAGGCGTGTAGCACCTTGAAAGCAAGTGATGAATAGCCAACAACGCTAACACAACGGTTGACTATTAATCTTGATGCAATAATCAACTTATCAGCATCTACCATAGTATCAACTATGGCCATGATACACCATGAACAGTCATTCGTAGTCCATCAATGGTAAATGAATGGTCATTCATAACCCATCTGAATCAACATAAAAGTCATTCATTAGAATTAAGCATGAATCGTCAACCATGATAACCCATGAGAATGCTTTTACAGGTCGACAATTCATGCTTAATTCTAACCCATAGTTAACCACTATTAACCATAGCTAATCATTATCAACCCTTAACCATAGGTAATTACCTTTTCAACCACCACTCGTGTAGGATTAGCATAGAATTTGTCTAGAAATAGTATGGGATTGGGCCACAACTTACCTTAAAAAACACCCAGAACCATCACGACCAATCCTTGCTTCACCACTTGCAGTTGCCCATGGCGCTCCTCTTAGGCTCTTCTGTGCTGGAAGGGGCCGCCTGGCGTGGCAGGCCGGACACAAAGATAGAATGGTTCACCAGGGGTGAAAAATGGGTTGGTGCCGCAGCGTTCTATGCTTGACCTTGGTTATTTGATTGTTTGTCATGCCTGATATGGGATATTTGACGGTTGATTCAATGTTGATGAGTTTCATGATCCATGATTCAACATGATTAGTTGTCAACCAACTAACCAATGAATTAACCAAGGATTCTTTCAGTGTTCAATGATAGTCCGTGATTGCTTACTCGCGATGTATGGTTGCCCCAGCTGTTCACATCCCATAGACAACCAAACCAGTCAAACTGTTGTGGCGTTCACCTATCCATGGCTTTGCGATGGTCAATATTGACCAACACCCCCTAGGGATATCCTCCGTTCTTGTTCATCATCATCAGCTGTTCCTAACCAATATGTATAGCCATTAGTTGGTATAGCCAAAATATAGCTGGTATATCCCCTATAATTGCTAGTTATCATCCCCTATCATTAGCCACTAGTTGGTATACCCCCTAATATCCTCATTAACCATTGTTTCCCTTATTGTTGTTGGTGGAAATCCCCCATTAGTTGGTTGGTTAATATTAACCCATAGCCATATCCCTTCTTGTAGATCCTGGTGCAACCTGGTGAAGATTGGAATTACTTCTCGCCTGCTGCTGCATGGTGCTTTTTTCCCCAATATCAATCCCAGCGCTACGACAATGCACGCGCTGACCACTTCGCGACAGCTTTCAATCAGCGGAAGAACGACTTGTAGGCGATGTGTATATCTCTAAATGACATGATTATATACATTTAAAGCAAATAATTAAGTATGATCAAGTATGCAATGTATGTACATCTGCAGCTTACACATCAATCTCTTCTTGCAACGCTATCAGTGGCCAACGTTCATAAGCTTTGAGGAAATATAATCAGGAATTCCAATGATATGTGCAGTGTACGCACAAGTTGGGAGTATCAAAATGTCTTGGCCAAGGCGGAAAAGCCGAATAGCGTCATCCAAGGCAGGATGGATTAGAAAATATGTTGGAAGCTTGCAATTTGCATAAACATGGCCATATTGTCACAGCAAAGTTCATCATAAAGTAGTTGGCGCATCGAACCTGTCTGTAAGAATGGACATATATGTACACTCATTAAACCAAGAACTGTTTGAATATCCCTACTTTTAGTATCTTTTTTTGGTCACTGTACACTGTACACAGGTTGAACCAAGAACTGTTTGAATATCCCTATTGTTCGTATTAATTTTGGTCACTGTTCATCATGTTTATCACTATACAATATGTATCCCTGTTCTTAGTATTGATTTTGGTCACTACTGATCAATCAAACACACCGATGTCCAACAAGAAGAGGAAACAAACAACCATTCCCAACCAACCATTGCCAAACATCAATAGGAGGGCTCATTTTTGTCCACTACCAATTGTCACCTCATATGAATCAACAACTGTTGGTATCAACCAATACAAACAGTTGTACTCAACCATGCTATAGGTGAATAGAAAATTAAGCCATGAACCATTGCTGTTGCTTATTTTCTGGCACTACTAAACAAGAACACTGAGTTATAAACAGCACTATCAATGTCTATCAATACTTGGCATCAACGTGAACCACTTATGGTGAATTACAATCACGACAGATCAATATACAACTTTTGGCTCAGAACCAATATTGGTTACATCCACTTTAAACCAATGTGTGCCGATTGGTTGTTGGTGCTATTGTTGGATATCACCCATCATATGAGTACCAACCATTCTGACATTATGAACCTTCAACTACTAGGTATTGGACATGAACACTATTAACCAACGGATACCAAGGGTTGTAGGCATTATCATCAATATCTGACCAATATTCAATCATCAACTATTAGGAGCGATTAGTTTATCAACGTGTAACCATTACTACCCACTCTCAACCACTACTAAGGACTACTAACCACTAATATATTAAGTATTTATAGCTACTGGTCACTGACCATGGGCTATAGCTGCTACCAGCCATACCCAACCATCCCTCTCCCCACATCGCCAGGTGCCATTTTTCTTCGCGCCTTCGGTTCGCGCGGAACCTCCGGGTCGTGAAAACTGCAGACGTCCATCAGCAGTCCCAGCCTGGGCCATGAAAACGGCTGGCCACGGTGGTACTAACCATCCAACTTCAAATGAGGTGGTACCCCCCTAGTAATAAGTTGATTAATAGGCCATTTAAGTTTAGTTACACCATAACTAGTAGTTACCATAGTTATAAACCAACTTAGCTAAGTGGGCCCGGCATCCGGGGCGGAAGCAAAACGACAAGGCTGGTGTTCGCAGCAAGTGAAATCGGTCCAGTAAATACTTCCAGGATGCGCATGGAGAAGAAAAATCTACAGGACCAGCTGCTGTACTGGGTGTCTTTGAGAAAAGGTTTTCGAACCACACACTTGACCATCCCAACCTCTTCAGAACAATTGTGTTTTTTCTTAAATGTTTTTTTGACAAATGTCTTTCCCCTGCCCTTTTCGTCCTTCTCATGGACTCGAATGGTGCGCTTGCCCGACAGGGTCACCGAGAAATGAAAGATAGAAGCGCCCATCCCAGTGGAGAGGTTCGTCATGGGCTTTTCGACGAATCTGAAACGTCACGGTGTCAAGCATCCATTGCATGATGTCAGTCTCCAAGAGAAAACGTCCGTTAACCGACTCTTCACCAGCCAGTGCCCTGCGAATGTTCTTCTGAGCAAGGGCAAACAATTTTTCATTTTGCTTCTTGATCAAGAGCAGCCACACCCGCAAGCGCTCCAACGGAAGCTGTCCGCAGCTTCGCACCCTATTCAGAGTTGTGGACGTAGAAGCCGAACCGACTCCAAAGGGCAATTCAATCTTCTTTTCCCTCCGGTTTCTGGTTGTCCTTGTACTTTCGTAGGTCAAAATGTTTGATTTCCTCTGCAAGAAACAAACGCAAGTCATCCTCTATCTCAGAAACAGCCAGCACACAATGACCGCGTCCGCCAAACAACTTTTTAAGGGTGGGCTGTAGCACCGAAGACTGGCTGGGAGGGAAGGGGTGCACGGTTGTCTTGAAAGGGGTTGTGGGCAGCTCGCGCTTGACCCAAGCGTCGGCACACTTAAAAGTGACACGCTTGTCGAAGCAAGTTTTCAATTCCAGTCTTCTTTAGCAGAAACTACGTGCAAGCTAAGGAGCGTCCTAGACTTCTTCTGTTTTGCTTTCACGCAGTCGTACCACTCTGTAGCTTATGAAAAGGGAAACCAGCAATTTTGGGAGTACACACGAGTACATCATGTTTGTAAACCACCCAATATCAGCATCAAAACGAGAAGTATAGGGAATCAAGTATTTTGGTTGGGTATCTTAACCTTTGCAACATTGCTAAAGACATCATGTTGAATAGGGTCTTCATGTTTGTTTCATAGACATGGCTGTTGGTGGGTGTTTTAACCAATGCAACGTGCTAAAATCCCCAGAACCAATACATTGGTAGAATATATTTGTGGGCGGAATAACGCACTGGTGTTCTTGGTATTGGTAGTAAACTAATGTTGATATGGCACATAATTACTCATTATCGTTCCAACCATACGATGGTTATTGGCAACAGTGCAGCACCAAGTACCGATTTCTAGTTCCAAGTAACACGAGTACCAGTAATACCAGTCGTGGGAGAACCCTTGTTTCTATTGATTTTCCTTCGGAAACATACACAGCAATGATCCTGACCAATCTACAACCGACTTGTAATTCACCATCATGGTGAATCAACATCATATCACCATTACCTTTGGGGGAGATTGGCTAACAACCCAACCCCTGAAACAACCCAGTTCAATAAAAGTGCCTTCATGATTGTTGGCAATTCATCCAGATTAATCATGAACCGATCATCATTACGCATTGCTCACCACAAAGCAGAATAAATCACCAAATAGCCACTGCCAACCCAAAATAGTCACCGCTATCAACTATCCAGTAACAATCCACTCCCCAGCTACTAGCGACTATCAACCACTACTACCAACCACTATTTACTGTCAGTTAAGCGCCATCAAACATCACCACCCAATAATCATTCTGAATCATTCTCTACCAGCCACTAACCACTAAGAACGACTCCTTTTGACTACAAGCACCCAGACTAATCACTACTAACCATCATCCAACCATCATCTAATCATGATCTAACCGTGATGTAACCGTTATCTAACCATCATTCATCATCCATAAACAATCACAAAGCAGCTACTAAGCAGCTAACCTTTATCTCTTAACCAGTATCTGGTTGGTAGTTGAACCACCCCTACATGGTATGAAAGAGTATGTTTGTCAACCAACCGTTTGTTAATCATTACTATAGTCAAAACGAAAAACTGTTAATCAAACCACCAACTAGTAGTTCTTTGACCATTCTGTCGGTTAGTATGCACTATGATTCAGCATGAGCCATGGTTATAACCCCTATTCAACCCCTCAAAATCCTTATAAAACCATCGTTAACCAATATTCAATCAGTCGTTAATTTAACCAGAGTTAATAAATATACCAATATTAGTCAATATAACCTATAACCATTATTTATAACCAGTGGTTTAGCCACAATTTCTGGTTCTAAAATCATCATTCACCAACATTCAGCTAGTGGTTTATATAACCACAATTTATGTTCATAGGTTTAACCACCATCAATGCCTTTAAAACCACCAAATGGTTTTAGGTCTAACCACAATTTCTGGCTACAAAACCACCCAAATTGATGATCAACTTAAAACCACCTCATGCTTTGAACCAAATTTCTGGTTATAAAACCACAATTCTGGTATAACCATTATTTATAACCAGTGGTTTAACCACAATTTCTGGTTATAAAACCACCCAGTAGTCCTCCCTCGATGTCTCCTCCTCCGCACGTCCTGGGCCCCGGCTGCCAGGCTCCCGCGGTGATGCGACACCCGGGCTTCGCGTCCAGCATGAGCTCCGTGCGCGGCGGACGCACCGTGGCCTCAGGTGCCGTGGCGGCTCCCTGGGGTGGCAAGGGATGGGTAGTGGTTGGTGGTGCTTGGTGGTGCTTGGTGGTGCTTGGTGGTGCTTGGTGGTGCTTGGTTGGTTGGTGGGATAGTGGGTTCACAACGGCAGATGGTGAGTTGATGGTGAATTTCATGGTTAACGGATGGTTCATAGTGGTGGATGCTTCTAATGATGGGTAGGACCCTCTGAGAACATAGCAATGGCTTGCAGCCTGTGGGATTACCAAAAGCTGCCCAGCATCAACCCATCCTCGGCCATCGAAAACGAGCAGCCATCACTAGTCGGCCACTACAAACCATGGGAGCCCATCGAAACTAAAAACCATGTCTTAGGCAGAGATGAGGCATTTATCATGACTCAACAACAGATTAAGTCTACGAGGTGGTTTCTACAATGGTTTGTTTACTAAAAATAGTATATAATGGATTGATTTGGGGGGTCCTCCATCTTGAGAAACCACCACGCGTATATAATATATATATATATATATTAAAAAAACCATTGTTAACCATCATATACAATCATGCACAATCATTGCCACATATGGTAAACGGCTTAATTACGCAATTTTATCTGGACAGTGGTGTCTCAAATCATGCCTCGATGACAATGGTCAATATTGGCAAATAATGGGTTGACAGTGATTGAAATGGCTATCAGAATGGCCACTGGTGAGTAGTAATGACTACTGTGATATAATCTAGATGCTACTATGTTATGGTTGATGCTGTCCAAGATTGATTGATGAACAATCTGATGGGAAGGATAGCCAATGATGGCTAAGCAAAGTTCCATCGCGCACGGATGAAACCATGCTGTTGAAGCTTGTACTTCCAGCTCCCTGCCAAATAGTAAACCAAACCTGTGTGACAACAACGTTGCGAGGAATGAGCCAAAGTCTTGAAGGCCAAACTTGGCAAATGTAAACTGCCGCAGCAAGTCTGCGAATCACCAGGTGCTTTCCCAAGTGGGGACAGCTAAATATATTCCATCAACTGATCAACAAAAACAATAGTCAGACTCCAACGAGTCCAACTATGAAGCTGTTGGATGACCATCTTCGATGGGAAACACACCACGAGTATTGAGCCATACTACGATATGGGCAATGTGGCCACTCCTGGTAGCTCCAGCCCTCGCTCCCCACTACGGCTCCAACCAGCTCCCTACCAGTCAGCTGACATTCTGCGTGCTGAGCTGAGGAACCGGGTGCGGAGACGTCATCACCTAGGACTAGGAGCAGCCGAGAGTGTGCCCCAAGTGCTGGGAGAAGTCTTTGACCAGCTGAACTTCCAAAAAAATCGCAGAGAAATCAGATTTCTACGATTTTTGACTCGCAAATGTGTTAAATTGCCGCTAAAAAAAGCCATAAAACCCCAACAAACCCGGCTCCAACCCCCCCAGTCAGCTGATGCTGGCGCCGAGTCACCAACTTTCCATCCAGTTGCAGTGGCGCCAAGAAGGGTCGACCCAACTGTGCCAGTTCGGTCTCGTGTGCCGTCATGGAGAGCGCCTGCGATAACATTGGAGTGATTGATGATGGTCCTCGACCACGAGGTTGGTGAGGATTTTGAGGTGAATGTGGTGAATAATGGGATTTCTAGGGTCAACAATGACTCATAATGGTCAATGAAAATACTTAATAATGGTCAATGATAATACTTAATAATGGTCAATAATGGGGGGAAAGAATGGTTAATGGTTATTAATGCTTTATAATGGTTAAAAGTAGTGGTTGATAATGGTTAATGGTTAATAATGATTCATAATGGTTAACTAGTAATAATGGTTGAAAATAGTTGTTCATGATAATGGTAAGGATTTGTTTAGATAATGGCTAATAGTGATGGTTAATAGTAATTAACAATGATGAATAATTCTTGGTAATACTTGTTCAGAATGGTCAAGATTATAATGGCCAATCAAAAAAAAGATGACCGTGATGACGTGATGGTTAATAATGGTTGAACAAAATCATTGACAATAATTGTTAACAATGATGGTTGAAAATAATGGTTTCTGATGATGACTAACAATTTTCAACCATTCTGGACTATAATTGCGCTTATTCCGCCATGCTTTATAGTGGATACATTTAGTGATAACTTTAGTGGCTGATCAGTATTGATCAATTCCATGAGAATTCACAATTGATGGTAGTGGCTAAGTATGGTGATAAAAACACAATATCATTAGCAAATGATTGTTGATCATGAGTGGCTGTGAGTCCACAGCCAGTACCTTTACCCTGTTCACATCCAAACACTG
This sequence comes from Symbiodinium kawagutii, assembly GCA_009767595.1. Taxonomy (NCBI): domain Eukaryota; class Dinophyceae; order Suessiales; family Symbiodiniaceae; genus Symbiodinium; species Symbiodinium kawagutii. The sequence goes on from VSDK01023923.1 coordinate 54,853, forward strand.
AGGCATTGGTATCACTCCTGCTGGGCTGTCCTCACCCATGTTGCATGGATTGGTAGGTACCCCTTGACCACCATGAGCAAGCTGCTGTGTGGCGAAACAACTTTATATCTACCATCCTGGATAGAGCTGTACCCAAATGATTGATAATCAAACCCGTGGTTCCACCCATTGGTTCCCTTTCACTGCGCCCACAGTGTATGGCGATATATCGAACATCACGGCTACAACCATAGCCTCCACCGTGCGCACCGCACACAGCACCTCCACGCCGAAGTTGATCCGCTGAGTTGTCATGTTGGACCCAAGACCATCCGGCGTTTCAAGGGACACCTCGAGCAAGGATCGAGTGACCGGCACCCGAAAAATACGAGGGATGCAACAAGCTCTGGATATACAAGCAGAGATAGGGATCAATGACATAAAGTGATCTGGGGCAAATCTGTAAATAGCTATTGGCGTATATAAAAACTGCGTGATAGAGAGGCATATGCCATGAATTGTAGGTATTTCCATCCAATCCAAAAGTGATCACGCATAGACCATCATTTATTGACCCCTCATGACGGGCTCTTTCCCCATATCCACAAAAATTGACAGATTTTGATATGTATTAGATGAAATAAATGTGTGATTTCAACGAACGAACATATCTATCCAAACAGCGAATCAACTAAGCACAGCAACAACATACACATATCCAAACGGAGCAACTAACCCAATCCAGCTCACCAAGAACACAGGAAGATCGCCAAACAAGCAATAAAACAACCAATCAAGAACTAGCTAATCAGGAACAAGCAAACTTACAAAGACACAAACCCAATAACTGAACAAGTGAAAAACTGCCCGACCGCAAAACCTGTGAAATTGGAAATGGTTCCAGCTGTTGTATCCTCAGCGCAGCTGTTGTTGTTACTCCTTTTCTGTTGCAGCGCTCACTGCTGTGCTGTATGTTGGAAACGGCTCAGGGCCAGTGTCGAGCCAACTCACGTACATGCTGGTGTGAGAGAAAATAGAGAAGGATGTTGTACTTTCACACTGCCAACCAAACTACCAACCAATCAACCAACCAACCAATCAACCAACCAACCAATCAACCATCGAACCAAGCAGCCAGCCAGACAGCGGACTCACAGTACACGATAACCATTATCTTTGATATACCAACTCGCTTCTCAGCTATCATTGCTGGTATTATACCCTTTCTTCCAAACCAGCATTAGGTGGCTGTTTACTATCTTACCTCTCGGTATTGATGATGAATGACCCAACTGACCAATAAAATCATATTGGACATCTACTGCTGGCTCTCTATTGATCCCTATTTTTTGACCGAACAATGGAAACCAAGAGTCGTTCACTTTTCAATTCCCACCCTGACCTGAATATAATTGACTCGCTCAGTATGTATTCTTTGAATACTTAACAAATCTATTTTCTATGACATTACGCAAAAAAACTACCAACATGAGTTTGAACAAAGCAGAGCACATGTTTTCTTCATAAATCCAACCTTTATCTGGTTGGCGGTTTCAGCCCCTTTAAACATGTTACTCAACCAACCATTTGTTAATATTTGCGGGGGAAAAAACATGTATGAAACCACCAACCATTCCTCATGCTTAATGAGATTTCCAACAGGGCTTCCAACATAGTTCCGTGCGCAGTTGCTTACGCGTCCATATTGGAATGACACGATTGGATCTCTAAAACGCTAACTTGTTGAAAAACACGAATTGCCAACCACAGCTAACCACTATTTACCACAGTTATCCCTCATAGTTAACCAACTATGAACATCTATCAAGCATAGAAAACCATATTCAATCACCATGCATGTGCTATCAACCACTACTAACATCTATTTACCATTTGTATATAACTCACCTGTCTGACCTTAATCATATCCATCCTTACCCAACCCTGAAATGGTCGCCAACTATTAACCATCGCTAATCACTATTAACCACAATTCACCGCTATTAACCACAGCTATCCCTCATAGTTAACCACAGCTATCCCTGATAGTTAACCAGCTATTAACATCTATTACCCTTAGTTAACATCAACCACTATTAACATCCATTAACTATAGTCAACTTAACATCTATTATTTTCCCATACTTAGCCATCGAAAATCACCAGCCACCCCATCCATCGCCACCGCTGCCGCCATGGCTCCACCGGATGCACGGTGAGCTGCGCCGCGTGGCACTGGACGTCCAGGTGCCGTTGAGGCCGACGCACCGAGGGTTGCAACGTGAGGGCCAGGGCCTAGCGATGCTTCAACGGTGGAGGGTTGGTTGAGATGTTGGTTGGTTGGTTAAGGTTGGTTAATAAGCCTTAATAAGCAACAATAGTAGGGATATATTATCTATAACTGGTTGGTTGGTTGGTTGGTTTGGTTGGTTGGTTGAAATGATGGTTCAGCTGGTTTGTGGTTGAACTACACCTATGAAAAAAAGTTGAGATGAGATTTGGTTGATGAATATGATGGGTGATGATGATGTGGTTGAAATGATGGTTGAAATGATGGTTGAAATGATGGTTGCAATGAGGGTCAAAAAGTGGAGAATATGGCCTGGTTAACTAAGACGATGGTTGGTTGATGAATATGATGGTTGAGCAATTGTTACTTGGTTGGTGGTTGAACTACATGTATGAAAAAGATTGCTCAACAAACCAACGATTTGTGAAATGATGGTTCAACCATCCAATACACACCATCTTTATACTCACAATCGAAGGTAATACTGACCATGTATAGTTAAAAACCAGCCATAACTTTGGGGGTTCCCTGTTTTGAGAATTGCCCAAATGATGGTTCCACCATTCCTACGGATGTTTGGTTGGAGATTAGTATTTGATGATGGTTGAGATGATGTCATTGAGATGATTTGGCTCAGCCTATGGTCAAAGAAATGGATATGTGTCTTCCGGATTTTTGTGGATGGCTTTGATGGTCATACACTCTGTAACTCCAACCTGGACGCTAAGAATCAGGAGTTGTACAAGCAATCTGTTTACAAGAGTTGGATTGCACTTCTGGGTTAGTTTACCAGAGCAAAATACAATATATATATATACATATGTATGAATGAATCGATATAATTGTTGTGGCTGTAGTTCGATACAGAAAGTGCCCGGTTTGGTTTCAAGATACGGAGTTGTTGGAAGAAAACCCAAAGCTCTTGGAATGTCTGTAGTTGTGTTGTAGGTTCTGATCATGACTTCTTTTGTAAATATTGACGGAGGGTTTTTGTATTCAATATCTTTCCAATTACACATATTGACAAATGTACTACTAATCCAATGCAACGTGGGCTGCTTGAGACGTGCATTTGAACTCATACCTGGCACGGCACATATGAGTATCAATCATCAACCATGATTCAATATCTGGTTGGTGGTTGAACCACCATTATGAAAATTATGCGTGTCAACCAACCATCTGTTAATGGTTACTAGTGAAAATAGAAAATGTTTGAAATCGTCCACTGTTCATCTTAAGCAAAACTCTTCACCCACATTAAATGGCTGCTCAACGGGAATTCTGATGAAGCAATCACTATCTGAACATCATGAGCAATCAACTTCCTGCTG
>VSDK01023923.1:58488-71875 GCA_009767595.1 Symbiodinium kawagutii
CCTGCTGATTAATGCGGACTCAAATTTTCCCTATCATCAATCGTTCTAAACCATGGGTGACTAAAACCAACCATCAATGAACGATCAATAGGCGATCATTCACAACCACGAATCACAAAACCAACCATCAACCATCCAGAAACCATCATCTTATCTACCACTAATCCACCACGAATCATCTTAGCCATGATCTAAACAGTTGACCACCATCATGCACCACTAGTGGCAATCTAGACTCTGCAAATTAGAGCAGCTTGGTAGCCCAATGATGTCATCAACCACTAAAAGCCGTGGTTGACCACCATCAACATCCATCAACTGGTTGGTGGTTATAACCCCATGCAACTGAAAAAATGAATCAATCAACTACCTATCAAACCTATCCCCAAATCTCCCAGATTCTGACGAATATAAGAAATTATGAAAATAAGAAATAAGTTGAAAATACGCATCATATTGAAAATGAGAAACTACATCCCCAAATAAGAATCACATTGGAAACCACCAACCAAATCAACCGCGGCTGCAACCGCTTGTCTTCGCACAAAGTGACTCGAATCTGGATCCGTGTAGCGCTGGATGACGGTTCCTGGGAGGCCAGCGGTGGGTCAATGACGGTTGCAGTTCCATAGGATGGTACTAACTTTAGCGGTTGAATGGGCGTATCGCCAGGATTATATGGAAACAACATGTTCCAATTAGAAGATTATTTCATCATATATAAAAGGTCATTGGAGTTGCAGTTGGGGTTCTCAAATGGGATTATATGGGATACAAGTACGGTCTTAAATCAACCTCCAAGATCAATTAACTAACCCGGTGAAACCATGGTAGTCTCCACAAAGTCGGGATGGGTATCCGCATAACCACAAGAAAGCTGTATGGTGAATCATCAGCAATCCAACCAGAAATAAGTGATGAACCATGGTTAATGGCCAAAATCGACACAGTAGGAGTTGGCCACGGGTTGTAACCAGTGGTGATTGATCATTGGTTCAGTGGCCCGAAGCAGCAGCGCTTCATGGTTCATCATTCTTGTCAGCAACAACAGCCAACACGAAAAACAACAGCCGGTAGCAACTAGCAAAATGGACCAAAAATCATCAACAAGTCGGCAAAGCCCGACCTACCCTCACACAAAGTGCATCGATTGCGGAACATGTGCTTGTCCGCAACTGGGACTAGTATGGACTAGTATCCGAAAGTGGTGGCTCATATTTTGCCGTCAGAACTGATCATTTAGGATGGTTGGAGTTCCCGACATTGATGGGCGCACCTTTCCTGAACCCAGTTTTGAGTCATTTTGAGGATGAGCCTGGGCGGACCCGCTATGGACAACTCCTGCGATAGCGGTCACAGCCCAAGTTTCAACCGATTTCCACACTGCAGTGAAAACCAAACTAAGAGTTTCAACGCAGTGAAAACGAAACTAATATTTACTGCTCAGCTTCAACTGATGATACTATCACACGCAGCCTAAGTGTTCTAACCAGTTCTTGACCGTTATCATCATTTGTCCACCATCATCATAATTCTGCATTAACGAACCATAATCAAACATGTATAATTAAGCACAATATAAGCAGGATCAACTAACATAATGGTGACCAACAATGTCAAGCATAATGTAGCATTATCGATCATCCCAACCATTGCGAGAATTGACTAAGCATTGTCAAGTGTGATTAAGAATGAGCAACCAATCAAATCATCATGAACCATTCAAGTCATGATCAACTGTTCCCCTTCAAATGTCTGCACATACTGCTATCTCGATACTATAACTCTTACCACAGTATCATCAATCACCATTCAAATCAACCAATGCAAATAAATAAGACATTTTCCGATTGATCAGCAATCATCAGCAACCGTGCCAACACCATCATCATCCATCAGCTGCACTGCTGACCACTTCCCGCGGGTGCGCGCATCCAAGGTGCCTTTGTCGCTGGGTCACTTGTCGGCTGATCTGCTGCCTGCAACAGTTGCAAGGAAGCAGTTCCGGGTACTGCAGCGATTTAGTGATGGATATCTGTTGTTCTTTGGAGACTAGCAGTTGTAAGTTGCAAATGGATGCTGCTTAGGTCAAGATGTTCGTTGTTCATTGGATGTTTGGGCTTGCTTGCGCTGGATTTTTATCGCTTGGCTATTATCTTTGCTGGTCACTAGTTGGATATTGGTCTGGTCGCTGTTGCTCATTGGCTGGGAACCCGTGATATTGGTCTGGTCGCTGTTGCTCATTGGTTGGGAACCCGTTGTTGGATGCTTCTCAGATTGGTTGTTGCATCGGTCTCTGGTAGGTTGTTTGATTCGATGTTGTTTGTTGATTCTTGTTTGGCTGTTTGCTCAGTTATGGCTGGTTATTGCTTGATGGTGGTTGGTGGTTGTCTTGATCTTAGTTTTTCATTGGTTGGTCATCTATATATGATGTTTTTGCTTAATTAGATTCTATCGGTCATGGCTTATTGGTTGAGTGCTGGCGATTTTTCTTCTTGGTTCTTGGTTCCATAGCAGCATGTATTTATAACATACCCATTGATTGGAAGATATTGAAGGTTGGTGCTTGTCTGCATCTGTTGCTGTACCTCCATAAGACCAACTTCACTGCCAAGATGATCTTTCCGCTTGGGATAAGGCTGTGGGTCAAAACCCCGTACCCCTGGTTCCCCTACCATTAACCATTGTTTTCCATTACTATTCTTGGTCATTATCCCCTATTATTGGTTGGTTAATATTGACCCATAGCCATAAATAATGCAACACAGTGAATCCCAGCGGCAACGGTGGAAGGTCAATATCAACCCGCCAAGGTTGGCATGACGTGAACCTATCCCAGCAGCTGGGCGCAGCTCAGTGTATCACCCAGCTCTGATCATCAGCCAGGGCATACCCCTCACTTTGTCGTTTACCATCCCCTATACCTAACCGTTGCTCAACCATGAATTGATCATGATCACAATCTTCAAAGTCATGACCATTCCACCGATTTGCAAGTTGAAGAGAACACGGATATTCCAGTACTATCCCGGCCTCCAGGACGTACAAGGCTTCGCATGATTGAACTTTCATTACCTGCTATTATGGATCTAACAGGACATGTTCGAAATTATTGCCAAGCTAAAATTTTGGAGGTGCTCAGGGTAGCGGTTGGTTCTGTAGATTCTTGGCCCATTACGTGCACCAGTGAAAATGATGATAACAATGAACAATTACATCATTTACCTACAAGGTCATTTGCCTACAAAGTCATCTCCCTGCATGGATTACTAATTATTAAAATCTATTAATTATACACGATGTTTGTTGAGGGGTACCCTACCATGCGTGGCCTCGCTTGCCTCCGCCTCGGGCTCGGAAGGCCAGCAGCGTTTCATGTCGCGGAAGAGGTCACCAGTGATGAGATGCACTTGGAGATTGTCAGCGCACACCTCCGCGTGGGGAGGGCCTTGAGGTGGTGAGGCTTGGTACCTCCCATGGGGATGCCTTGAGATGGTCAGGGTTAGTTCTTGGAGTGATCTACATGTGGCTGTTTCTTAGGGAACCCCCCAAGCTATGGTTGGTTTGTTACTAGAAATGGTTGATAAACTGGATGATGACTGGGGGTATTCCTATGGCTTGAGAAACACCAATGTGTTGGTAAGCTCTGGAGTCGTCCGGATTGTCAGCCTCCACATTTAAAATTACCATTGCTGGATGGTTTTAGAATACATCGAGTGAGAACCTTCATGCATGGAATCTGCGTGTTGGTAGCAACAACTTGGATCTAGCAACATGGGTAGCACATCCAAACCACCTGTTTGTGTTTGTGAACTGGAGGCAATCTATTTTCAACAATAACCTTTGCAAACTGATTGCCATGATTTCAAGGATGGTTGACCCCGTGGGCGCCCCACCTGCTTCCTGAAACTCCCTCAAGAGGCCAAAACTCTTTATATGTACACCATAACATAGTTCCCATACGCTACTTCTAAAGCAACTTAACTTATCTATCATGGGGGTTCCACCTTGAATGACAAGTCATCATTCTTGGTCCAGTCTGTGGTTGCCAGAGGAACTTGCCAATGGGACTTGCCATGTAGGTTGATTCCCTGCATGATGGGGTGAACCTCGGCGATACATGAATGATGCAAGAGATGGGCAATCCCAACCAGCCATCACACTATTCTCCAAATATCTCCTGTACTTAATCATGCCCCTGCTGTTGATTTTTGCTTTTGGCGGTTGTGGCTCCCCTTTGCAATAGAACACTCACTTTACCATTCCCACTATCTTCAAAATCCAGCCAACCAACCTAACCCAACCCAACCCAACCCAATCCAACCCAACCCACCCCACCAAACAAACCAAACCAAACCAACCAACCAACCAACCAACCAACCAACCAACCAACCAACCAACCAGCCAACCAGTTACATTGGTATATCCAACTATCATTGTTGTTTATTAGAGCATATCGACCAACATTCACCAACCACAAACCATAATAACCACCCGCCGAACCAACCCACCCACCAAATCAACCACCCACCCAGCCACCACCAACTCTCCCTTGGCCTCGATATCTGGATCCATCTGCAGGCTGCAGCCATTGGCCGTCACATGGTGACGTCCCAACACGTTGGCGCTCAGCTGTTGGCAGGTGACCCGAGGGCCTTCAACTGCTGCATGTTGAGGGTTGGCTCTGGTTGCTTAATGGATGATCATCAAGGAAGACTATAAGTTCAACTATAGGTTGGTAAGGGGGATAATGAGGTTAACCAACAACAATGGTTGTGAACTATGACCAAACATGGCTATTCATACATTCATTAATGTGGTGGTTAATGACCAACCAAAGGTTTGCATGGGATTTGGGTATGCGCTAAAATTAAGTAAACAACAACAACAACAACAACAACAACAACAACAACAACAACAACAACAACACACCACAAAATGATCATTTCATTAGGAAAACGTTGGTTTTGGGGGTACCACTATTTTGGCACATACCCAAATGGTATCAGCCTGCTTACGATGATATGTTACCAATATCATGGTGATTTATTTATATCTAAACTAAGAACATATCTGTAAATGACATATGGTGGGTTTTTGATATTGGGACCCCCGAAAACGGATGATTTATTACTGTACAGCAAATGGGTGAAACAATTTTACTTTTTTGGGTTCATGAAAACGGTTCATTGATGGTTAACAATTTTTGCTAGATTTATGAGCAAGGGGATAGCAAGCAATAGCACGGGATGTACCAAGTACAATGTTTGGCTAAATTGTGAACCCACAAAAATGGTTGAGTGATAGCTGGGGGTGCCCCTATTCTGAGAAACATCCATATGGTCTCAATATGTTTTAAAATGATGTGTTTTCTATGTAAGCTATACTTATACTAATGCTATCTTATGCATATAAATACGTAGCTATGTGTAAATCACTATGCAAATGTAGTGAAATATGTATTAGTAGGATTTTAATGAACAGAATCTATATCCATACATGCATATGCACATACACCCTTCGAACTTCGAGCATGAAATAGCAATAATGCGGCTACATTCTGCATACATGCGTAGACGGTGATCGTAAATATGTAAACATGACATATACATAAATATCTATACTAGTTGTTGGTTTCAACCCCTATGAAGAAATTGGTCAACCAACCATTTGTTAATGAATACTAGGGAAAATGACAAGTGTTTAAAACCGCTAACCATGGTCTTTTTCCGTGGTCTTTTCAGAACCGCGTCAGAGGGTAAAAACCGGCCTACGCTCACGTACCAGAAGCTTGGTAGAGACCTAACCCACTGCCCAGTCCAGACGGTGCTGGAAAACATGCCACTCTTCAACGTCCTGAGGGGTCTTGAGTTGATGACCAAGCACCCGCAAAATCTCGCGTCAATGGAACTAATACGTGACTCAGGCCAACTTAAACGGTAGCAGTTGAATCTCTTCAGAACCGCCCGTCCTGAGCATCGTACGTGTTTTGTCGGCACCGTGAGCCCGTTGTGATTCCACAACTGGGTCAACTATCTCACAAAGGTGTGTATACGATGTAACACAGGTTCCTGCGTCTCGGACTCCGTCCAGGATTCTTCCCAGTACTCCTCCATGATTGTGATGTCGGCGCTCTGATCACGTCGGTGGCAAGGCACAGCCAGGGTGGTGGCTGCGCAGGGGACAGGGCCACGATAAGCTGTCAGCTCTGACAGCTGGCTCTCCACTCTGGCAGGGATGCCGAGGTCGATTAGGTGGATTCGTTTCCCACGTGCCCACCGTGCAGAGGTGTATGCGGCAGCCATGAGATCCAGAAACTGCACAGCGAAGCGGGCCCTCCAGCCACGTGCTCTCAACTCGGAGACAAATCCACGCCCCGCTCTCCATGCACATTGGTACCAACACTAATCACGAAGTACCAGTAAAAAAACATCATTAACCATTTTTTCGCAAGGATTGTTTGTCATTATTCACCATAAAATTGATGGTTATATAGTATCTATCCATAGTCATGTACTTGTATGCATATTATACACTATACTCCTTCACAGTTCAACTGGAGCATCTTTGCAGTCCACACTATAATCAATCCGTGGATGGGCATGATATGCTCGCCCTGGTCGTGAGAAGAAAGACAAGACAACAATCCCCGAGTAATGAGATCAGGATTGCCTCATAACCATCAGGGACCATCATTATGGTTGGGCACTGACCACTATAGTTCCATGTCATGGTTTCCATGGCCATGGTCCGTGTTTGTTCTTACAACCGATGACGCAATGATTGGTTCATAGTAGGGAGAACTTAGCGTGGAGGCCCCTTAGCTGTCAAGCCTCAAACTCTGACAGGCTGATTGAAGTGGCAAAAGGTGAAGGGCAAAAGCTTGAGCTGCCCTCGCTAGCATCAAAATCGCAAAAAGCGATTGTGTCAGAGCGGGCATACAGCCACCATATAGGGTGCCAAACTTCCAGAATTCTGTCAAAGTAGATCAAGCAGCAGGTTTTCAGTTGACAGGTAAGAAACCGACCCATCTGACTCCGGCCGCAAACCGCGGCTGATCGCGGTCGCCCTGACTACCAAATACGGCGCATTCCTATCATAAGCCCAATATCCCAAACTATGATGGAGAAACAATCGACAGTTCAACCGTCAGCCAGTGGTGGTGGCTGTTCGTTTCCTAGTGTCGCCAAACTAGAATCTGATGTTCCTCCTTTTCTTGCTGGTACCCCGCGCGGAGATTGGTCAGTAGCAACCAACCAGTACATACTAACGTGTTGCAGTGCTTAACCGTCTAGGTGAAAACAGGCTCCTAGCCCTGGTGATAGCAACCGCAAGGTCTCCCAAAGAAAAACATCACTCATTGTCGTCGATAATCTCGCTTGGATATCTATCATTATGACACCATTGTTGCTTCCCACGAGTGGCATCTAGTGGCCACTATTATTGTGATTGCCAATTCTTTTGCATTAAACATTACCGTTAACCAAAGAGACTTCCGGGTGTTTGACAACCGCAACCATACACAACATCTAGGTCCCCATGCCTGTCACATCACACGATAAATCGCTGGCAAACAGCAAGGTTTGTTCGTCCTGGAACAGGAGCAGCCTGCCTCACCCATGGTTGACACATCTGAGATATTTTGGCAAAGTCCATCATGGCTAATGATGGTTGATTGATGGTTAAATGATGATGTCATGGCTAACAATGGTGAAATGATGATCAATCATGGCCAATGACGGTTTATAAATGGCTTAATTATTGATAATTAAGGATGGAAAATTATGGTATGTTGATGGCTAGTAAAAGAGCGGGTTAGTAAAATAATGCACAACAACTCATGTCTCAGCAAAATCAACTACCAAAATCATCGGGATGATCCAACTAGGATGACATGGGTGATATCACATGAAAAATCATGGAACAGTGAAGTATTTGTGGCCATTTACATCCATTTGCTAATGTTCATGCCATTATGATAACCATTTTGATAACAGTTTTGTGGCCATTTACCATCAATATGGGACGTCAAATGCTAAAATCTGATTCGGCAATGACATCTCATTGAAGCCCAGCCCAGCGATCTTTGCTTGACATGGCGTGACCATGGTTGTACACCTCAGAACCAGCCGTGATCGTGGGTGACACCGTTGATGATGGCCATGGCTGATGAAGCAGCCCAGCTACTCGCTACTCCCCGGCAATCCATGGTTCATACACGGCTATCTTCAACGGATTGATTGCCAAAATTGTGAACCACGTGCCATTGAATCAAGTTAAGGATAGCCAAGTGGCGACAGAACCAAGTGATTAATAACCCAATGGATCATAATCAAGTGCTGATTGATTATAAACATGTTCTTTTTCATGTTTGATATCAAACCTGCAAGTGGTTCAACCACTTGGGTATGTGCCTAAAAAAGGTACCCCCCAAACCAATGGTTTCCTACGACAACTGATACCTTTTTGGTGGGTTTTTGGCTACCTCGTGGCTTGGCACATAACCACTTGATCATCTTGTCCACGTTTATCACAAGTCTGGTAGACCCACCCACCAAATGCTTCATGGCCAAGTTCATCTCCATCAATTCATCGTGATGGTCCTCTTCGCCAGGGATCTTCAGGGTCAAGGACTTCACTTCGACAATCATCTCCTGCGCACACGTTGTAATTAAGCAACGAGGAACATGTGGAGTAGCTTATTCTAACACATGCTGAAGCTGGCTGAGACTTGTCTATCGATTGTATGCAAACATCAAGGCTTGTGAATACAGGCGCGTATCCGGTAACATGTGTGTTTACACCGTGTAAGTTTAATCATACATCTAAGATGTCCTAGCAATGGAGGTACCTGTTAGGGCTGTGTTCATTCGACAGTCCTGGCCTTCCCTATCGTTTCGTCAGAAGGAGAGCCCCCCTGTGATTTGGCTATGGGTCAAAACCCTGTACCCCTGGTTCTCCACTATTAACCACTGTTTTCCTTATAATTGGTTGGTCATTATCCCCAAGTATTGGTTGATTAATATTGACCCATAGCCATATATAGCTGGTATACCCCTATTGTTGTTGCTTGTTATCTCCTATTATTAACTATTAACCATGGGTTGGTTGGTCAACTGCTTGACCCACAGCAATTTGTGGAGTGAAGCCACGAAATCCAGGCGCAACGCTCTGGATGAACGTGGACTATCGTGGTCCAGGCCTCAGATCGTTGAATGCTTAAGCGCCTGTACTGCTTATGTGCAGCGCGTTCAACCATGATTGGTTGGTGGTTTCGACCCCTATGAAAAACATGAGTCAACCAACCATTTGTTAATAATCACAAGGGAAAATAAAGAATCTTTAACAACCGCCAGCCAAATGATTTTCGTTGATGATCATAAAATTCATTGAAATCTAATTGACCATCCTGAATTTTCCTAGAAATAGCCGACGTTGTCGCTTCACGCATGGGGGATTTGATACTTGGATGTGCATCTCCACTTAAGTGGTTACTAAGCAAGGTCATAGGTGTTATAACCCCGCCTTAGAGGATGTTTTGCCACATTCGGGTGACAACCCAAACAGCACATCCAAGTATAGTGGATCTGACGTGTCAATGCGCACTGATCAAGAGTGGCTGGAAGATCAGATCCCAAGTATCGCCCCTGTGATGAATCCCATGACAAACATGCTAAAGATAGCATGAGAAAATTGAGAGGTGGGAAAACGGAATGATTGGACATCAAATTTCTGAACATCAGTGGTAAGTCATGGTCGCCATACAAAAAACTAGTGATTTGTCGCTGGCTGCTCGTAACCCATGAATCCGGAATGCCAGGATTGCATTTGTTGGTGAAGGATTACTTGGAAAGTTCATCCCCTTAGCTGGTTGGTGGGGTGTTGCCCAATCGCAAAATATGTACCAGTCAACTTCACAGGAAGCCATCATCTCCGGTATGAATATACTGCAGCTTTCATCAACGTTCATGATTAGAAATAAGCCAAACAAATTGAAACCCCAACCAGTTCGCACTTGATGAATAAAATCATGCATGCACAATTCAAAAACTGGAAACTGGGGATTTGGAATCACAAGGATTAGCTATCATAATTACTGTTCCTGGCAACCATGAGTACTCTCCAAACGTGGCTTGATTTCAGTGATGCTGGTTGATGAGATTCACAACCACCAACTGGTTCACATCTCCATCACAGCTCGGGTCAATGAGTAATATCATCTCAGTCATACTGATATTGATGAAATCCTGGATATTGTCATCCTATGCTTGATGAATTAATGGATTAATTTCATACCACTGTGGTCTTGATTACAAGGTGGGCCCTAACCAACTATAACATGGGTTATAACTTATAACCAGGGGAACTACCAGGTATGTTAGATATAAATATAGCTGAGTGGCCTTAGAAACCAAGTTGTAACTAGGGGGGCCCAACCTATTGTCATCAGTTGTTTCAATGATATTAAGATTATCATCCTTAAATAGTTGATGAATGGATGGATGAATATCATACCACTATGCTCATCATTACTATCCTGAGGTACCCTCTAGTATCATTCCATCCTAGGTGGATATGAATTGTGCTTACCTCTAGTATCATTACCATCCACTCTGATCATTACCGAACCACTATCATTAACCCTTGTAATATAATTAGCGGTTATAACCCCTAGAAAATCCCAGAAAAGCCTATAAAACCACCAGCCAAATGATCATTTCCAGACCAATTTGAATGGATTCATGAATCATACCACTATGGTCATCATGACGATCCTTTAGTGTCCTCTAGTATCATTAATGGCTACCCAGGATTAATAAACCCCTGGTTGATTAATAGGGGGTATCCTCTAAAAGCCTTGGGTTTCCATTAAAATGGGAACCCCCCTAGTGATCATCAACCAGGGGTTTAGCTTCATCCTGGGCAGACATTACCATCCACCATGGTCACCATGACTTGGTGGCTGAAAAATACCATAGCACCAGGTTCCTCGCTGGCCGCAGACTGCACAGGCGCAGCGGGGATCTCCTGGTACCGTGGCGCTTTCCCCCGAAGCCGGGGACCCCGAAACGGAACCATCAAAGATTCCATGTTTTCTTGGAGATTTCCATCAAAGGTAGGTTTTTACTCTCCAAAATATGGGTTATAACCAAGTGACCATCAAAGATCCCATGAATTGTCAATATTTTTGGTAGATTTTTAGCCTCAAAAAAAATGGGACCTCAAAAAAATGCTGGTGAACTGGGGGCCAAGGGTCGATGAACATCCCAACATAGGTGCGAATGTTCGGATCGCTTTCGGAATGGCGATTGGTTTATCATCGTAACAATCTTTGAATATTAATTAGGATTCTTTTGGAACATCGTTGTGTCCGTAGTTGTTGTTAGTCCACAGCCATATATTGTACTTAGCAGCCAAAATATATCGATTTTATTTATAATTATAACAATAATTCGGAATCACTTTCACTCTTTAAACTAGGGATAGTCATCACCGACAAAGTATATTCAATATATTCACCATTGCATGCCAACTGATTCTTAACCACCTTTAAACAAGATATCAGCCATCATCGAGCATTCGATCAACTGTTGGTGAATGCCTCCGGCTGTGTCTTAGTTTCTCCTCACACAAAGGGGTAGGTCAGGATAGAATGACCTGCATGATGTGGACTCCACCGTGGAAGCTGCTGATAACTCTAGCAGCGGCTCACATGACTTGAGCACCCCGCCATGCTTTCCAGCCCGGCCACTAATCATCATTTACCAATGTTCACCATCATTCAGTGTTCAATAGCGTTCATAACCAGGATGAACCACCTATAAACCGTCATAAACCACCTATAAACCGTCATAAACCACCTATAAACCATAACCAACCACCTATAAACCATAATTAACCACCTATAAACCATACTTAGCCACCTATCAACCATGATTAACCAGCTTTATTTGCCATGACAAATCATGATTTTACCCTTGCAGGTCTTTGACCACTCACCACTTCGACGCCCGCACCCTGCCCGCACTCCTGTGGGGCATGGGGTGACGACTCTGACAGGACCGCAGCGGCCGTGGCACACTCCTGGCCGCGGTTCGCGAGCGACGTTGCAACCAGTTGCAACCTGTGGCTGGCGGTGTATGGGTAACCATCTGAAAAACCATCATGGTGGTTAACCATGATCAACAATAGTTAACCACCATGATGGTTTAACAATAGATAATGTTCAACAATAGTTAATGTTGTTAATGTTAAAAACTATTAAAAAATATTTTTGTTCAACAATAGTTAATGTTGTTAACCATGATCAAGCAACAATCAATAATTAATCAACGAAACATGTGAAAAGCTCACGCTCAATGATCATGATGATAACCATGGTGTTGGAACACTTGATTAGTCTCTTAATTGTGATTAAATGATCACCAATCAAGAGGGTATCATTAGTTATCAACCATTGATGATTGATACTGGCCATAGGACCAATTCCAAATAATTAACAGTCATCATCAATAACGACTGCACTAGCTTCAACATCGTTCAATACAAGAGTAGTGCTTGTTCATGGTGATTCATGATATTGCCATCTACCATACCTTAAGGGTGGGGGACTGGTCCCGCACCTCAAATATGTGTTTTTTTCAATTTGATCGTAGGGGAGTTAAGAAACCTACCTAAACATACATTTTAAGAACAGTAACATATACCGCCCCAGATAGTTACATCTTGGACTCCACTACACCGTTAAACATGCGAACAAACATTCCAAGTGTGGGAGGGGTACTATGCATGCAGGAGTACACCACCCACAATAAGATCTGTTTATCCATCTGGGTGGCATGCATCTATCTGGCCTTCATGCCCACTCCCTTAACAATGAAGCGTGAAGGCAAATTGGAAACATCTGAAATATTAGTATGTGCCAAAATAGGACAACCAATGACCCACCAAAAAATAAACGTTTTACTAGGAAACCATTGGTTTGGGGGTTCGACTATTTTGGCACATACCCATATGAGAATATGGCAGCAGAAGGCACTATCGTTTCCGGTAAGTTGAACTGTCTTCAGAAGATCTTATAACATCTCTGAAGGCATTGTTTTGGATGGGGGTCAGTGAAAAACTTTGTATTTCCCCACCTGTCAGGTGAGGGTTGTTAGATTTTATCTGAGCTGACTTCTCCTTCTCCTTCTCCTTCTCCTTCTTCTCCTCCTCCTCGCCGGACCTCAACTACGACAATGCACGCCGAGTGTCTGCTGCCGGACCTCAAAGATGTCAGTAGATATGTCAGAAAGAATGTCAAAAGAAATGCCGGACCTCAACCACGGCCAGCCACGCCGAGTGTCTGCTGCCGGACCTCAAACGCGGCCATCCAAGCCGAGTGGCT
>VSDK01023923.1:75904-92134 GCA_009767595.1 Symbiodinium kawagutii
AGAATGTCAGAAGATATGTCAGAAAGAATGTCAAAAGATTTGAAGAGATGTCAGAAAGAATGTCAAAAGATCTGCCAGAAAGAATGTCAGAAAGAATGTTAGAGAGAATGTCAGAGAGATATGTCAGAAAGAATGTCAGAAGAGATGTCAGAAGATATGTCAGAGAGAATGTCAAAAGATGTGCCAGAAAGAATGTCAAAAGATATGCCAGAAAGAATGTCAGAAAGAATGTCAGAAAGAATGTTAGAGAGATATGTCAGAGAGAATGTCAGAAGATATGTCAGAAAGACATGTCAGAAGACGTGTCAGAAGAGATGTCAGAGAGAATGTCAGAAGATATGTCAGAGAGAATGCCAGAGAGAATGTCAGAAGATATGTCAGAAGACATGTCAGAAAGAATGTCAGAAGATATGTCAGAGAGAATGTCAAAAGATATGCCAGAAAGAATGTCACAGAGAATGTCAGAAGATATGTCAGAGAGAATGTCCGAAGAGATGTCAGAAAGAATGTCAGAAGAGATGTCAGAAAGAATGTCAAAAGATATGCCAGAAAGAATGTCACAGAGAATGTCAGAAGATATGTCAGAAAGAATGTCAGAAGAGATGTCAGAAGATATGTCAGAGAGAATGTCAAAAGATTTGCCAGAAAGAATGTCAGAGAGAATGTCAGAAGAGATGTCAGAAAGAATGCCAAAAGAATGTTAGAGAGAATGTCAGAGAGAATGTCAGAGAGAATGTCAGAAGACATGTCAGAAGAATGTTACAGAGAATGTCAGAGAGAATGTCAAAAGATTTGCCAGAAAGAATGTCCGAGTAGAAAGTTGTCAGAAAGAACGTCAGAAGATGTGCCAGAAAGGATGTCAGAATGTCAAAAGGTATGCCAGAGAGAATGTCAGAAGATTTGCCAGAAAGAATGTCAGAAGGTATGTCGGAGAGAATGTCAGACAAAAGTGGAGTCAACAAGCGGTGATGACATGACATGGTGGGGATCACTCGAAGTAAAGTAATTAAATCCTCTTATCGTTTTTCTATGTGTCAGACATCCATGCTGGGAGTTGCATCTATTGTCGTGTAGATAGTACAGCTGTGGCTCCTGATGATAGTTCTCTTTTTTCCTAGGGTTCTATTGGGGGATTGTGTTTCCGACTGACGTGCCCCTGAAAATGCAAACGGAGCCATGTTGGTTTCGGAACTAGAGTCTGAAGAGGATGAATCAGAGGAGCTGGAGCTTGAAGCATTAACAGGGTCACCTCGAAAGGCATCGAGCTTTCGAAACAATCGTGCCTCGTCTTTTGCAGCTTTCTAGGCTTTGGCAAGAACCTTTTTGTAAAATGATCAAATTGGCCGGAAAGAAGAGTTTTGTTAGTGCTTCCACGTCATGGATCTACCATCGCCCTTGAAAATTTCTCGCTGTCGGATCTACAGTGGCAAGCTTCAGGATCTGGACGCCGCCTCCTCCAAATTCCAACTGTATGAGTTCTTTTAGGCCCTGAACCGTCTGCCCATCTGCCAATGTCCGGTAATCATGTGGCTATTTTTTTTGCAAAAATATACTAATGAAGCCAATCACAATCACACATATTCACAAATAAACTATCCTAATAAGCCACACTACTCAACCCAACCTCTAACAGTTGATGACTCTCGCAGGAATCTGCCAACCATCCCCTGCTTGGCTTGGGTCCCCAGCATCTGAGCGCACCAGGGGTAAAAGCCTGCCGAGGCAAGTGAATCGTTGACCAGCGACAATCATTGACTTTAGAACCACCATTAAGCTTCATCAAACAAATTAGTTGTAAACTGTTGTGTGAACTGTTAGCCCATTGACCTTCATTAAGCAAGGTGCTTGATCAATCATTAACATTCGTTCACCATCACTTGCCACTATGAATCATTCTTGACCATCTATCAAAAACCATCACTGACCGTCATTATCATCATCAACTTCACAAATGGCATTTGCTTGGGCAGTAGCTCCTTGGCCCTGGAAGCGATCCGGCTCTCCCTTGAACGGGCGACTCGGACACCGACCCAGCTCCACCAGCGCCCACCTGGCACTGCAGGGTGCCACCAAGTCATCCACCAAACAACGCGAGGATGAAGCCTCCGCCGCCGTGGCCTCCTGGTGCGATGAGTTGGGCAAGGACCGAGCTAGGGCTGGGTGGGCACATCCTACGGCTGGTAAATGATGAATGTAACCATGGTTAGTTTGAAGGTGATTTAGCTACCGTAGAGGGTGCAACTAATCGTGGTTAGTGACCATGGTTGGTTTGGGCTTAGTTCAGCTTTGAGGGTGCAACTGACCATGGCTACGTTCACCACCTGCTGCATCACATGATCGTCCAGGTGTAGTTAATGGCTATTGCTGCCCTTCGGTGGATGATTAACTGATGTGTGTCTGGGTCAACTACCTTGAGTCAATTATTTCTAGTGCAAAGAGGTTCGCTTATCCCTTATCATTCAATGATTGACTACGTGGCCGATGATCCCTATATCATCAACCATCACGTACCATCCCTGGGCGACCACAGTACACGCTACATGACTTCACTGATTAACACCTCCGATGCAAAGTCATCACTAGTGTTCATCTCTGACCATCAACATTGTTCATTGGTGGTTGATTTTACCAGTAGTACCACTACTAAGAATAGGCTGTGATGCTGCTTATGATACTTCTTTTGGATAGCATTGCGGTAGAGGTGATCATTGGTGTGGATCCAAGCTGTTATGGCTAGTGATAGCTACAGTAACTATTGACAGTAGCAGCTATAGCACTTATTTAATAATCTATATACTATTTCTTAGCTGTCACTATAACTATAGACTATGGTATGTAAATAATGTTGAATATGTATATGCTATAGAATAGTGACCTTGTACAACTAATACATAGTGTATATAACAACTCTTTCTAGTGTATCATTAGTTCTCATGGTTCGACTACTGGTTGTGGTCATTCCTACGCCTGGTGCCCCTCGCGCAGCCTCAACGCTGGCAATGCTGCCACTCCGCGGCTGGGGCCGTTCGGAGAGGGGGAACGGCCGTGGCACAACCGTTGCGATGAGAGATGGGGAAGGGTGGGTTTGATCTGCAAATATGGTGCTTGTAGCAGTCATATGATAACTCACTAATAGTGGTTAATAGTGGTCAATAGATGTCCATAGTGGTTAATAGTGGTTAATGGTGGTTCATAGTGGTTAATAGTGGTTAATTACATAACCACTACATTGGTCATTTGGTGGTTTCTCAAAAGTGGGGGTACCCCTAAATCATCCATTAATAGTCATTTATAGTAAGTAATAAACCAACCATTTTTGGGTCCCCTATTTTGAGAATCCACCATATGGTGGTTGATTACAGTTAATAAGCCACAAATAGTGGTCAAAAAGTCGTTGTATAACAACTCACATAATAGTTAAGAACCAACTAATAAGGGTCGGTATAGTGAACAATGGTATTCAATAAGCTGGTGAATAGGGTCAAGAGATAGTGAACAAATGGTTGATAATTGATTTCGGCCCAGGGAGGGAAGGGGGAAAGGTTGCAAAAAGTAGTACGACAATGAATTTTGGCGTTAAACATTTACAGTATCATGAAGATTCTTCAGTCAGGAGACTCAGAAACGTAGAGAAGTTCAGCAACCCCAGTTTAAAAGTCAGCAGTTGGGTACTGCCTGGCAAATGAACCCAATGGGTCTTGATCATCCCGTGATGGCTTAAACAATGACAAATATTCAATCAACCACATTCTCCGCTGGTGCCCGCACCACCATTAGGGTGGTTCATTCATCAATGGGCCAGTGTGTCTTGAGGTGTGCAAGTTGATCTGGATCTTCCGTTTAAAGATCAACCCACCAGTGCTCAACCGGGGTGGTTTCAGGTGATGATTTGGCCCATTTTCGACCGTCCATACCCCTCCAGGGATGGGAACCACCAACTGTCGCAAACATAGTGTTTCATAGCTTTTCTCGAAAAATCGACCCAGAAAAATCCCCTACAACTGGTGTGTAGAAAACTCGACCCAGAAAAATCTCCTATAGAGCTGGTGTCTAGAAAACTCGACCCCGGAAATCCCCCCATGGTTGGTCCATGGTTGGTGGCCAACAGCGGGGTTTCCACCGCAGATTTCCCCATCGCCGTCGCCTCCCAGCTGGTGCCCGAGCTTTGAGCGCTGGCTTCATTGACGCAAGCCACCAGGAAGGGCACCCCAGTGGCTTGGCTGTTGCCTGGTGGCAGCGCGCGACGTTGGCAAGGCAAAAAAAACGGTGGCAGTCACAGCACCCAGGTGACTTAGGTTTGATATATATTTTCTTTTTCGAAATTGGGATTTCCCAAATCATCCGACATGAAGCGTTTTTTTAGTGATACACCTTCTATCTTTTGGGGCTCCCAAGTTTGAGAAACACCCAATATGGTTCAGCAAAATATCCAGGCACCAAAAAGGTGAACGGTTCACGAGTGGCACGGTGAAAGGTTGCCACCAAGTGACCAACCTAATTATTGATGTTCACTGTCATCACTAGCAAATCCGGCATATGATACATGATCTCACTATTGGAGGTTGGTGAGATCACTGTTACTTGCATTTGTTTGGGCGGTAGCTTCTCATGCACTTTGATTGGAATCACGTCCACGTCTACCAGGGTACCCACTGGATCCCACTGGCTAACCCCATGTTTACTCAGGTCAACAACAATGTTGAGCACCAAGCTACTTAGGGACAGTACTAGTTGAAAGTTCTTGATCAACTGGTCGCTTGATTGTTGGATTCTTGATAGGTTAGGGGCGTTGAGGCTTGGTAAAGGGTTGGTCAATGCTTGGGAATGGTTGGATAATGGGAGTTTCGGGAGACAGATTCTAAATGGTTGGTTGATTACTGTAAATGCTTAACATGGTATGATTTGGGGGGTCACCTATTTTGAGAAACCACCAATTCTTGATTGATGTTCGATGAATCGCTGGTCAGCGGTGAAGAATTGCGCCAAGATCTTTTGTTAGGTTTCATCTTTGATCCATCGTTGGCAAACAGCTGGTCAATGGTTGGATAATTCTTGACTAATGTTTGGTTGATTCTTGGTCAATGGTTGGTCAATGGTCAAGAGTGGCCATCCAACCACCCTGAGTCGCACGACGCAATGCGACGCGATCCATGCCCCATTGCAACGAACAGCGATCCACGTGCCTGAAAAGATCCGAAGTGACACGGTTCCCAACTCCACCTACGAGGAGAAGTCGATGATGCTTCGGACCAAAGGACTGGGGCCCCTAAGATAGCGATTTGTTAGTTTCTAAGTGGGGTAAGTACTAGGACAGTATGCTAGTTTATGGGTAGAACTACTAATGAAATATGGTTGATATAACTATAAGTCGAATGGGTTTATTAACCAATTTATAACTACCCGGGCCCCACCTGGTTCTGATCATGGTGAATGATGGCTAATTGTGCCTAGCCCTTGTCAATGATGCTTGACGATAATTGTTCATTCATGGTTCGATCAAAAAGGATCAAACCATGTGTTCAAAAAGGATCAAGACATATTCGATCAAAATCACAAACTTCAGTGTTTTTGTGATTTCTATGACCGACATATTGGTTCAAGAGAGCCACCACGGCCCCTATAGTGACCGGCCATGTGCTGTGCTCAGCTGAGCAGCACCAGGCCGTTAAGTGGTGGCACCGCTTACGGCTGCGGCCATGGCCAGTGCTATGGCTCGAGAAGGATGGGTTCTGGAGGTGCTGGCCTCGTTGTCCAAGGTTTTCAACACCATGGGGATCGAACTAGCTAAATAGCTGGTGAAATCCACACCTTGGGGATTTGAGGATTACTTCAACCGACCTTACTTTGACCAGAAATAGCTGTTCCTTCACTATCAAACGTGGGTGGTTCTTGATCTGGATTTTCCACTACTATCTGCAAAGAAGTATAGAAGAGCAAATCACATTGTGGCGATGAATTTGATCCAGCTTGACCAGGCCGTTAGGCTTGCATATCAAAGAGTATGGGATTGTATCCAGTCTGGTCATGCCATATTTTGTATTTTGAATATTCAATATATACACATATAGAAAGAAGAAATAGATAATGATATTTAGTATGGTCAGTGCTAATCAGCTATCAAAGCTGAATAGGCATTTCTGCTATGATCGAACATATCAATGATTTTCACACACACACAAACCCAACATCATGCAGGCAAACCCATTCAGCCATCACACCAGCCGTCCGCCTGGACATGAGTCCCGGCTGCGGCCCTCCCGACTGTTTCCTCTGAAGGTTCTGCGGATACCTGCTGCGATCAAACGCAAACGTCCCACAAATTTAGGAGGGTTCAGCAAAGGGTGCAGAATCACAGCACACACACATGCGCACACACAGACCGTCACACGGAAGCTAAGTCAGCAAGAAATGCAATGGCAACAGCAAGTCCAGAAATGAACTGCTGGCGATATGTCCGATGTGCAAATAGATCTAAACAATCAGAAATACCTGGCAAAAAAATATAGAATTTTGAAAACAACGACAATTCATCGTTCTGCATAGGATGGAACAGGGACTGAGGGACTTTCGAAGTAAAGACCGATCCTAAAACTTCAGAACGCAAGCATTCTTGTGTCACATAGATTGTCTAGTTGGTGGTTATAACTAATTGCACATAAGTAGCCATTCCACTAGATAGTCATCCCCAGGTATGGTTGAAAACAAAAAACATACAGCCAAATGCTTGAAACCGACAACCAACCAGTCATACAAGCTTTGCTCAAACACTCACATGAATTCCTCTATCATAACATGTTCTCGTCGTATCAGCACATTATATCATAACAACATGATTGGTTGTACCACTGCACCATTATACCAACTTAATCACCACATCATACTTTGGATTGACGAAAAGGACAACACAACATCATATTTTTTGTTGAACGAAAACGATGTTATGATATACCATGTTGTCACATGCCACTATCAACCATTGTAGTATCATAATTAGCCATCAACTACCATTTATCATGACAATTGATGTCACTATTTGTTTAAAAACGTATTGCTGAACCAATGCTTATCATAATACCATTTCTATTGTTCCTATCATCAGCTGTTGATACTAAGCATCATGCGGTCATTTTCCAATTGGTATCATGATAGGGTTATTGCAATGGGATGATTGTCCAATTGGTGGTTTCTCAAAATAGGAGCACCCCCAAATCATTCAATATTAGCTATTTATAGGATCAAACCATCCATTTTGGGGGCTCCCTATTTCGAGAAACCACCAATTGGATAATGACACTCATCAGTCCCATTGCCATTACGTACCCCTGGTTCCCCCATCATTAACCATTGTTTTCCCTATAGTTTGTTGGTTACAATCCACTATTATTTTATGGTTAATATTGACCCATAGTCATCTCATCATCTTCCGCCTTGGGCGCTGCCGCAATCTGCTTTGCATCTTTTGGCCTGGCCGGTGCCACGTCGAGGCTGGCCCCTGGGCGCCCATGGTGAGCAAAGTGACGGGTGTGATACGGATGCTTTGTGCTGGTCAATTCAATATGGCTATGGGTCAATAGTAATCAAGCAATTTTCTAGGGAATAACCAACCATTTTATAGGGAAAAACAATGGTTGATGATGGGAAACAAGGGGTACGAGGTTTTGATCCATAGCCATATGGGTTCATGTTGGTTCATGATGGATCCCCACCAGGTTAGCAGGGGGGGACCTACGAAAATGCAAGTTACATTTAGGGTAGGTATATACCTCCAAAATGTAATATTACATTTTGATGATTTACGGTGTTTTCAGTACCTCCAAAAATGTAACTTACATTTTGGGACGTGCAGCTATGTTACAATTTCTTGGTAAAATGTAAGATGATGCCACGGAGGTCAAGTTTACATGGTTTCAAGGACCTGGGAGTGGCTAACTTACATTTGTAATGCCCATCCCCGCCCACCACCACAGCAAGCAGCAACCGTGCTGAACCACTGGGGGTCCAATTCTGATTCACTGCTGCAAGCCTGGGAAGGGGTTGACTTGCATTTTTCAAACCCCTATCTTGGAAAGGTCCCCTGCTTCAACTTACATTTTTCCTCCTCCCCCCCCCCTCCCCTGCGAAAAATGTAACTTACATTTTTGTAGGTCCCCCCCTCAAACCCTGGCCGAAGGGGTGGTGATCATGATGGTTCATGCTGCTGATATCGGTGCAGAAAAGTGTCAAATGCTTACTGATGGCTCTTCAATGGGTTGTGATTCCTGATGGTTACAGTCAATCAAGAGTGAATAATAAGAATTGACTGCGGCTAACATTGCTAGTAAGCGGGGCAATTGTGATGTTCAGCATTGATTTTCAAAGCAATGGTGAAAAGTGGCTTCTGGTCATCAATCATGATGGTGCATTGATGGCCAACAATGGTTCCAATATTGGACTGTACCATTGTTGGTATCATTGTGAACAATTATTAGCCATGGTATCTGAACCCCATGGTACTCAATATGGTTGATATTGCCCACGGTAATTTATCATGATATACCAGCACCGACTTACAAATAACTAACAACAAGCATCATATGACCGTTTGGTTCGAAGCAGTTAGTCTTTGCCAATAGCGGTTCATAACCAGCAAGAAGCAAAAGCAATATGGCTGTGGGTCAAAACCCCGTACCCCTGCTTCCCCTATCATTAACCATTGTTTCCCTTATGATGGTTGGTCATTATGACCCACAAATGGCTTGGTAAATATTGACCCACAGCCATATGCACACGTCAACGGACTGGAGTAGCTGCTCCTCCAAGTATCATGTTTCATCAGAAAACGCAAAACCGCATGTAATGACAGCCACAGGTTCTGAGCCATCAGCACTATGGACACTATTTCTAGACAATAATTTGTCTTTGAAACAATGTAATGCAAGATCCATATTTATAAACACCTCATGTTTGATGGTACAACCAGCAATTTGTAAACACATGGTGTTTTGCCGGTTCTGCTGGATCTTTTATTACTAAACCATCATCAACCGTTCTTAGTTTCAATTCCCTTGGTTTTAACAGCCTCGCACCGGCATTCATCATGTGAACCTATCATGAACAACCACCAGGAACCATTCGTCATCACCCTCAACAGCCGACCACAACACCGCGCCAACCCCTCGGACAGCGGCGCAGCGCGGCGCAGCGCGGCGCAGCGGCGCCTGCTCTGCGAAGTGAAAGCAGCAACAAAGCTCAGGAGGGCGCTGACATCCACCTCTGCAACCATGGGGGGCACAAACTTCGCAGGTGAGGGCACCAATTGGCTGCTGGAAATTCAGGGTAGATGGTGGTGTGGGTTTTAGTGGTGTAGAAAGATGTTACAATTGTAGAATGGTATTAGACTTAATGATGGTGTAGCACAAACCAATGGCACAACATCATGCTATACCTGCGATCAATAAATTTGGCAAATAGTAAAATTAGTTTTTTCTTAGTGAGGACAAACGAAATGACAGCCGACCAATCGCGTTTGTATATCATATAATTTCAACACACCGATGATTGTTGGCCGTCACGGTCTCTCCTGGACTTTCTATGATTTCCAAACAGTGCTGCCCTCATTGGGCTAGGGTCTTGTGATGCCCAAGATCTTTGGTTGTTTGGTAAAGTAGATTCTGTGCACCAGTTGATAATCAATTTGATGCCCATCAAAAATCCCAAAATGACCATGTCTACGTCAAAAAGGCACCATATGGTGGTTTCTCAAAATAGGGGACCCCTAGAAATGGGTGGTTTATTATTAAGCATGACAAAGAATGGATGATTTGGGGGTCCCCCGTTTTGAGAAACACCCATATCAGTAACACTGAATCAATTGAGAGCCCTTGACAGGTGTTCATTACTTGGTGGCTTATAGATCCCTTGCTAAAAATATATTTTTAGTGGTTATTAATGGTAAATTAATCATATCCCAAAAACACTAAAAACCTAAGTTAGTGGGTATAAGCCATCCAGATTACACTGGTCTACATTTGCACTCTGAAAACGGGCCCCGTCTGGGCCATTCCCAGCTCCGGGCCGGGCTTCTGCCTCCGTCCCCTCGGAGTGCCATGCCCACTCTACCTGCATTGTTACAGCCCCAGGTCACTGCGGTTTCCCCGCCGGGATGACGGGTCTGCGCGTAGGCAGGGTTGGTGCAGACGTCGTCTGGTTGAACTGACACTTTCTGACCAGAATTTCGGAGCTTGAGCCCGCAGCACCTACCCTGTCTCCGCCACTCCTTGTGACAGCACTTATTTCAGACATCAACTTCTGATGATCCGACAGCAAGTTCTTATGACAGATCATCTCCGCAGCTGCTGTCTCGGCTGCTAGCGGCATCAGACATTTCCTGAGTGCTAAGTATCTGCACACCATCGAAGTGCTCAAATCTGAATTCAGTGCATTCTTCAGAGCTGTGAGCTCGTTCAGCTCGCATTCCTGGATAGCTCAAATGAATTCAGCTCACCACCGATGTCAATTGCCTCAGGAAGGCCTTGGCAGCCCAGGCGCGTGCTGAGGACATTCCAGCTTGGGTTAACC
This sequence comes from Symbiodinium kawagutii, assembly GCA_009767595.1. Classification (NCBI taxonomy): domain Eukaryota; class Dinophyceae; order Suessiales; family Symbiodiniaceae; genus Symbiodinium; species Symbiodinium kawagutii. The sequence continues at coordinate 86,462 of VSDK01023923.1, forward strand.
GGCTCTTCAAACAGCACTCCAAATGCCTTACACGGTTTTTGCACCGGCTGCCGATGCAGGCTGGGCCTCCTTCGCCGCTCGAAGCGCAGCATCCCCTTCCTGTTGCCTTCGATCTCCTTGGCCAGCTCTTTGTGAAGGCGGGCCACTTCTTCCTGCGCTGCCTGAGCTTCGGAATTCAACTTCCGTGCGGCTCCAGTTGCTGAGCCAACTGCACCATGGGCGTCGCCTGACAGCTGTTCCTGGCCTTGATTCACAAATAAAATTGATTGGAATGGTTGCTGCAATTCCTATTATCCGAGTACTCTTGCCCTTGAGGATCTGACAGCCGCTTATCATTCTCACTGTTCTTGTTGGTTGTTGCTGGTCACACCATTCCTACCTTTTTCGTCAAGATGAGCTACGCACATTGACTACATGTCATATAGTTGTTGTTGGTTGTTGTTGTTGTTCACGCTTAAAACCATGAAGCATTGCTGAAGCATTACTGGGTGATTGCTTTGGTATGATTGGATAGTGCTGGTCAATCTATCGTCCTCTTACTCTTGCTGTTGTCATGGTCACTGATTGTGAACCGTAAATATGATTCACCACGGCTCATGTGATGTAGGATCCACCATATCCTCCATACTTGGAGACAGGAATAACGATCTATTTGTTGCAAACATGTAGGGTAGTTTATGGTTTATGATAGGTAGTTTGCAGCACCTACAAATCGTAGTCTCCAACATGGCAGTCTTGTTACTCATAGGCCTAGCAGGTAGTTGTGCAGGGTAGTCTATTACTGGTGGATTCAACCACTGCACCAGTCCACTAATCCAATCCAAAATCACTCTCGTCATAAGGGTGGTTCTCCAAACAGGGGTACCCCCAAATCATCTACAGGAATATCAACTATCTAAAATAGAAAAAAACATCTATACCTATTTTCAATCAATAAATCATCCATCCCTATTGAGTGGTTTCTCAAAATAGGGCTACCCCCAATTCATCGAGTTATGAACCATAGTAAAAAACCAACCATAGCTTTGGGGCTCCCTATGGCTTGAGAAACCACCATTTTGAGAAACCATTGTTTTCCCTATAGTTTGTTGGTTATTATCCCCTATTTGTTGGTTCATATTGACTCATAGCCATTTGAGAAACCCCCATATTTTGAGAAACCACCTACTGAAGCAGCCAACTACTGCTGATTTTGGGCACGTTTCATTTGCCGCCCCAGTGGCGCAAAGTCCAATGGGCAGCGAAGAGCAGAAGATGCTCAAGGGTTGGTCGCCTGGAGAACCTGAAGAAATGGCGAGTTGGGTCAAGCAGTTGACCAACCAACCCATTGTTAATAGTGGATTAATGATTGATAATTAGGGGTAATAACCAACAAGACTAGTTGATGATAGGAGATAACAACCAACAACAATAGGGGGTATGCCAGCTATATATGGCTATGGGTCAATATTAATCAACCAACTAATGGGGGATAATCACCAACAATAATAGGGTAAAACATGGTTAATGTTGGGGGAAGCAGGAAGACAGAGTTTTTGACCCATAGCCAAATGGGTCTGTCTGTCTAAACTGGCACAAATCGATCCCTATCTGGTTGGTGGTTGAACCACGCCTATGAAAAATATGAGTCAACCAACCAACCAACCATCCCTAAATATTAGGGAAAATAGAAAATGCTCAGAACCACTGACCAGTATTTGTGGTTGATATTCGGTCATTCTGGTTGATGATGGTTGATTTGGTAGTTCCTAAAATTGGGGTACCTCCAAATCATCCAATATTAGTTGTTTTCACAAATAACCCAAACATTTTTTGGGGGTCCCCTATTTTGAGAAATTTCCATATGGTCAATAACTTGATGGGTAGTAAAAAATGGTAAATACTGGCGCTTGATACAATGATTCAGCTCTCTCCACGACGGTACTCCTCCTCCACCCGTCTGAAAAGATATGGTGACATTCAAAGCGCTTATCCAACCGTATCATGACAACCAGCAATGAACTTGACAACCAATACACTATTGTTATTACGGTTAACTCCTTCATCAGCTCTTCTAGTAGATGCATCAGTATGACTGGTAAAGTCCAGGGTCAATCAAGTATCATTAATTCACTCAGAAGTGCAGCAATCGGAATAGCACCAATTGACAGCAGTATTGCCCACTGCTGTGGACGGAAGAGGTCCCAAGGAAGTGGGATTGTTGAAGCCCGATTTGGGATAAACATAGATGAACTAAGTGCTTCACCGTGAATATCCATGTTAGTTTGAGATGTAGGGAAACCTTGACAGGCGAGGCACCGATGAGCAGTAAAATCTGCAATTTGTTTGGACGTTGTCCCAACTATAAAAGCCTGAGCGCCCCACAAAAAAAATATAGATTGTGGTATAGATGCTCAGATTGAGACTTGATGAGACTTGTGCATCTGAATACTGAATACGTATAGATTCTACAATGTCAGAGTAATATAAACAGTAGCGGATCACCCTTGTTTGGATGGAAATGCAAAGCTACAAATGCGCGTGATGTTTTGTGAATATGCACATTCCACTAAAATCCGTTCGATAATGTATTCATACATGATATGCAAAAACAAAACACCAGAGATTTCTATAAGTTAGATCCTTGCTTGAATGGTTTAACATCAGAGACTTCTATATCATGTGTGGTTCTATCGTTCTATCATGCTCTATCTATACATACATGATATACAACCAGTTCCAGTGTAAGCATGCATACATGGTGGTTTACCATCGTGAACATCCCATAAATGTCCAAAACAGCCAAGCTGTTGGAATGGGTTCACTACTACCCATGGCTGTTGCTTGGTTGTGCTGCCTGACCCACAGCCACATCCCGAGATATCACTCCCCATCTTGGATCACTGCTGAGCTGAAGGCCCCGTCCTCGTTGAGAGAGGTTCACACGAAGCCATGCGCGTTTCTTGGGCTCTTCACCCACTTTCTCCTGCTGGAAACTCAACTGGATCCTCCCTGGAAGTATCATGTGCTGTGGGTTGCAATACCTGATCCATTCAGTTCATGTAGCACTTCCGGCTTTACGGATGCAAACCATAGATGACAAATCCGCACAGATGTGCGAATTTGTTCTCTGTGACAAATAATCTTGGAACCATCCAAGAAAGGAACAGAATAGGTACTCTGTGGGGACGTTCACCCTCTGTTTGTTGCTCATATGAATAGCCCACTACCAATTGTGCTGTGGCGAAAACTCTGTGACAAGCCCTTCGCACTGCTTTGTTGACAAATACATGCCAAAACATTTGTGACATATGGCGATGTTAGGGTCATGATCATATCTAAGCAAAAATGGGATGTAGTTCACATTCCAACAGCTTGGGTGTTATATCTCATGTTCAGGATACATGGGCTCCACTTGACTCACAACCATAATCATTTCATGGATGCTGAACATTGGTATGCCCATGCTGTTGATGATGGCCAGGTCCCTTCAGGTTGCTTCGTGGTCATCGTTGAGACAAGGATCAATGGCAAATAAAAAATACCTAGGCTGTGAACCCAAACAGCGTTGGTTTTTGGTACACTTTGCTGGTACATGCCTTTACCTAGCTTGAGAATCCACTTGTCACATCATGATGACCTGAATGAATCATCGTGCGTCTCCAGTGCAAAGTTAGTCCAAGCTTGACGATCAACCAAGAGATGTCCGGGCCATCAGCTTACCCAAAGGAAAAACAACGTCATCAAAAGTTGCAGGTGCTGTTCCATGAAACTTTTGTCTTGTAGAGACAGCAACCTCTGGTTGTTAGGCACCTGAAGGTTGCTTATCGTTGCTTAGGTTGGCTAGCTTGCTGGTTGAAACTTTATGAAACACCATGATTAAGCGCTGGTTGCTGGTCAAACCACTGGTTGCTAGGTTGTTTAATGTTGCTTAAGGTTGCTGGTTGAAACTCCATAAAGTTCATCTCTATGAGAAACCGCGGATTGCATGGTGAACCCACGGTTGCTGTTCCACCGGCACCGCACCACAGACGTTGAACCCCAACTGACCTCACACCACTCGACAATCTCCATGTTGCTGCCAGCCTGGAGAAAAGGTCTAGGCAATCCGATGAGCTATACCAAATACCCCCAAAAACATATGCACCCTCTGGTAGGTCTTCACCTCAAAATATCTGAAAGGTGGGCCTTATTGAACAAGCCGTGCATAATATGATATCAAACAATATATATATATATATATACATATATATACAGGGTTTTCTGGAAACATCTTTAAACACCCTGTCTGGATTATGGTCATGCACCCTCCACTACTGTAGGATTTTCTTTGAATGAACTATGGCCCTAGACTCCCTATGACTCCCTATACTCGTTGTGAAAATCCATGAAAAAAAAACAATGCCGGTGGATGTATGACCATTCCCTACGGGAAAGTAACGCCAGGTCACTGATAGCAATGGCTTCACTCCAGCAAACAAGTCATCTTTATAATGGAACCACGATCTACTTGAAGTGACTCAGCAGTCTTCAGCCATGGCGGGGTCAAACCTGCGCTGGAAAAATCTTCGAAAAAAAACACATGCCTAAGTTAGCTATTGAAGTTTTTCAGAAACGATTTATATCATGTTATAAACATGAGTAGTGACAAAAACTGTTTAGTAGATACACTTGGGAGTAACAAACAGTAACTATCATACACACACATATATATATAGTAAATTGAACAGTTTAATACACCATCTTATCTAGCTTAAACTAGTGATACTAGCAATATACCGCAATTATGGTTTAATTAGTGACACACCATTAATAAACCAGTGAAAAAACTAGTTCTAATTAGTACTTCCACTAATCTGGTTGGTGGTTGAACCTATGAAATATATGCTCGTCAACCAACCATTTCTTGATGATTACGTTTGGGAAAATAAAACATGTCAAACAAACCACCAATCAGCAGTTGTTCAATCATGGGTTTGTTGCTTGTTATCCCTATATTATCCCTATGATTAACCATTATTACTGGCTATTATAACCCTTATAAAACCACCAACCCCGAATTGTGAACCAACTTAGCTAGCAACTCTGGGCATTTTCCGCGCGCCTCGCTACCCTCCAGCGAAAAATGTGGTCGTGCCATGCGCAAACGAGCGCTGAAGTTGTCCTGGCGCCACCCTCCACTGGTTGCCCCTTGGCGTAGGCTCCCAGCGGGGCAAAGCTTGGGTTCTGTGAACAGTTGTGGAGAATGAACTACCACGTGATGAAACAACCAACTCCAGCTGAGTTGTGACATAAGTCAGTTGTGACTCCAACTGGAAATTGAGTTGTGGCATGATGAAACTCCAACACCAAACGGAAAACATCCTAAGGCTGGATGATTGAACATCCTGGCAAAAACTTGGAATCTATGCCAAACATCAGAAATTGCTGGCAATTTTGGGTAAAACTTTAGCTGTTCATTGATGTTCTTACTCGGAATCTATACATTTGAGAGGTGGGGCACGCAAGGACATTAGCTTGGGAGAAATTGTGGAACACATCGACACATCACCTGAATCATGAATGCATAAGTGCAGTGAACAGGTGCACCCTTGCTCGTTCAAGGTTTATATTGCCTCCTGCCCTCAGCTTCTTAGCTTCGGTGTCGTTGAGCCATCTTTGCACACCAACAACAGCATGTTCCGCAGCAGGAAT
>VSDK01023923.1:116236-265874 GCA_009767595.1 Symbiodinium kawagutii
CTAACAACCAAACAGCAAAGTACCTGAGCTGCAAAAGTGCAGACAACAGGCACCGGACTTTGTTTTCACGCGGCTTTGTGCACACGATGGGTATGTGAGAGATACACAGCACGATTAGGAAATGAAGCACAAGTCAAATGGATCAACTATCAGTTATTGAAGGATCACACTAGATATGGCTATCAAATTTCCAAATCGACTGATGCTGCTATGTTACGCAGTGCCGGCCGGCTGACTCGACAAACCAGTTCTCTAATGCACACCCTCAATCCGACGATCCCTCGGTCGATCAAGTCTGACTCCAACTGGGATGATGCTATCACCAGATTCGAAGATTTCCTGAAGGACGTCCGGCGAGTCGTCGACGTGGTACACTCTCGATGGGTTCTCCTGAAGCAAGCGGCCGTCACACACCGCACGCAGAAATGCAAGTTTGCCTTTCGCTCCCGTTGGCTTGTCTGTGATGCACACGGGAATTTGCAAGTCTGCGAATCCTGGATACTCGAAAGCCCTCCTCACTCGTTGCCGGGTCTCTTCAATGTGACAATAAGATAGGATCAACAAGTCACACTGATTTCGGCGCAGGGTATGAAGAAGCTGACGAACCCGCTGATGGACCAATCCGTTCGAATCGTTCCGAAGTGTCTCACGTCTTGTCAAGGTCAACTTGTCAAGCACGTTGTGGTAGTCGAAACTCATCACACACTTGCGAGAATGAGTCGGGAACCTGCTCAACAATGAGTGATGGGCGATCTCACTTCCTTGTGGCAGTCGTCCAAGCGGAATCAAGGATTCTGATGATGTGTTTCTTGATGAAGGTTCGGTTGATGTGTCTCTGCTGGTTGGTGCACTCTTAGGCTTGGCCTTGGATGTAGGCTGGAGTTGCGGGACCTTTGGTCGAGGAACGCTAGGAGCAACACTTGGAGCAACTTTAGGTTTCGGAGCAGCCTTTGATGATGAAGATCCACCCACACGACTTCCACCTCGAAGATGTGCAGGAAGGTCCGGAATCACTTGTGGCTCAGTCTGATGTCCTAAAGGTGACCTGAATTGTCCTGGCTTGATCTCAACGAATCTTCCCCTAGCAACTAGCCGATCGAAGTATTCCCTGAGACCCTCACACTTTGGTCTTCTAACACAGCCCTCTTCCAACTCTGACTCCTCGGAATTGCAGATTGACTCGACTTCCGATTCAGACTCAACAATGATGGTCTCACAATGCTGAGTAGGTTGGGTATCAGAGATGTAAGCTCTAAGGGATGGCAGCACGTCACGTTTATCCTCCGGCCAGTTGTTCTGAAGAAAGGTCAATCTTTCGTCAATCTGTCTGACTCGAAGACGCAACGCAGCAACTCTCTCGCTACCTGCCACCAACACCGCCAACAATCTCAAGATCCTCTCCTTGAAGATATTAAGCAAGTGGCGGTGAATTCCCCTAGTTCGAGCTTTCGCCTGCCTTCCACCACGCCGCTTCTGAACGTTCCTCCGATGAGCGTCCAACACTTGCGACTCCCTCTCCTCCAAGGGGCTCCGAGACCTACTTCTCCTTGGTGGTGGTCTCGGAGGCTGAGGTGGACGCCAACCCGGCGGTGGACCAGGTGGCGGTACAGGCGTGCGGCCAGGCATGCACCAACGCAGTGAAACAAACGCAGTGAAACCCTCAGTGAAACACACGCAGTGATACAGTTGCGGTGAAACTACTTGGGCCCACGATGTAGCGTTTGCTTGCAGTGTTGGATGCTAATCCCCAGGTTCTATCACTCAAGAATGCCCTAGCACAAACTCAAGGAGAACAGCTTAGCAAAATGCCGAACTGAGGATAACGATATGGAGGTTGGTATTTTGGATACACAGCCAGGTCACTTGACACGACACTATCAAGAATTCGAGTGTGAAGCTATTCAGGGACACGAATTATATTTGAAAGGTCACAAGCTGTTGTGTTGGGATCGGGTATTCGAATATGGATGTTGGTATTTGGGGAACTGGAGCAGCACGAATGCTAGACTACCAGTCCCGGTGCTGCACTACCGAAAGTCCTGGAAAGAAGTTCCGGTTGGTGATGATCCGACTGCAACCTGGCAATGCGGTGCAAGTCGGATGGATTGGCAATCAAGCGAAAGGGGGCTCAGGCCTAACACAAGATGGAGATATGTAATCCGCTGTCCGGATGAGGCTGTTAACCTGTTGACTTAAGTTACCCACAGCCCAGGAGGTAACAAGTCAGTAAACACGCTGGCACGGGCAGCAGCCTTTTTGCCAGTTCTTGAGCCAAACAAGTCGGTAAATCAAAATGAGATATGAATGTCATGACCTGCAACATGGTAGAGCTATACATGATATATACACAGGGAGGTTTTCTGTGGTATTCATCAACTTTAATCCTCTATATTTGTAAGCAATCTTGTGTTTTGAAAAGACGAGCAATATATAGATTAAACGCCATTCGCTGGTACCATGTTTGATGATTTCCTTGTCATGCAAACCAGAGGCTGACTCAGCATCACACGATCTCTATATCATGCTCAACCGTTGATGGCTACTGACTTGCGATAGTTGATTGATTCTAGATGACGGGGCAGAATGGCAAGCAAAAACCGACAATAATATCCTGACAAATCACTTGCCGTCGAGGTTGGAACTGCTCTTCATCGATGATTTCAAAAGCGGTGGCCAGGGGCTACGCGGGAGGCGCCACTCGGGTTGGCCTCCGAAGCTCGCATTGGATCCGGCCCACTCGGGTTGGCCTCCGAAGCTCGCATTGGATCCGGCCCCAGGGCCTTTGCAAACGTTGTCTTCCATCAAATGAGCACACAAATCTATGCCTTTCAGCACCCAAGGGGCTTAGCAACTGCTTGCAGTTCGTGGATCCCAGGCGGTGGCAAACGTAGACCCAAGCCAGTCATGAGTGGGTGCTGACTTTGTCGTACAGCTGTTTGCTAACGTGCCGCATTCTGCAAATGTCCTTGCCACAGCGTCTGTGAATCAACGTGGCTGATGCGACAAGTGGTTCCACAAATTGCTGGATGCAACCAAAGGATAGTCAACCATTAGTTAGGGGTTATGAACCATTAAAAACCAGGGGTTAACCATTATAAACCCTTATTCAATAACCAACCATTAGTCAACCATTGGTTCAACCCTGAGCCTTTGAAACAATGATCGACCACTGTGGGGATCATGTTGGCTGTCAGCCATTTATTATGGTATTAATCAACCTGTTGAGGTCCCTAATGATGCTAAGATGGGAACTAGCGGGGCTTGAAAATTGTTTGGAATGCTCACGTGTTTGACCGTAAAATCATTGCTTGATGAATTCGCTACTTGATGAAGAGACATGTTTACAAGTTGATTTGGGGAATCTTGTGAAACCAAGCTTCAGCCCTGTGCAACCACCGCTTTGCTCATGAGGGGTAGCGTGATGTAGCGTGTCTTGTCCCTTTCTTTCATTGAGAGCTATTCAATCAACTGGAAAGAAACAATCCTACTTCTTATGTCAACTAAAAGTTGCAGCTGAAGGCACTGTACCCTTATAGTTTACCTTATAGCTCTCGTTAATGATTGTCCACCAATCAACCGCCAACCAACCCTGAACCACCCATGCACCAACCCTTCACCGACCCTTCACCATGGCGTGATGACTTCGCCGACCGAGGCGGGCGCCCATTCTTGCAGGGCCCGCAGCTGCTGCGCGTGCAGGTGCACTTTCAAGGGGGACACCTTCACGTTCACCTCAGCTGCATCAGTCAGCTGCATCAGCCATAAGAAAGTGATGATCAATCATCGGCTCCCTTTGTTAGATTGGCATGTGGTGATCATTATGAATCAGAACTTTGTTGGATTAGTGATGATCCTTGAAACTAACAAAGATGTTTACTAGTAATCATCACATGCTGGTCAATCAGCCATTAGTAAGCTGATTATGAGCCAATGATTGATCATTAAGAAGCATTAGTGACTAGTAAATGATGATTAAAAGGAGGATTATGAATCATGATTGGCAGTCATGATAAATCACATGGCCCCTAGCAATCTGTGATCAACCAAATTCATGAAACTGATCATGAACTTCATGTCAAGTATCATGGGTAACCGACGATCATTCTAAATCATGACAACAATAATCATAATGATCCCTTTGAGGGAGGATCATCCTAATGCTCACTTTCGTAGCCAACCAGCAATTCCCAGTTCAACGGTTTCATCATAATTTCCTCTTGGTCTTTGATCAGTATCAACCCATCAATTTGCATCGTTAAGAATAGCATCAAGCATCATTGCAACAATGCCCACTATGATTTAATCATCTAACCATCATCTAACCGTCATGAATCCCATCTCCTGATCATCATCTAACCATCATTTCCCATCCATTGGTTTCCTTTGGTTTCCTTATCTTTTGTTGGTGATTATCCCACTATTATTGATTGGTTGATATTGACCCATGGCCATATAGTGAATCCCATCGTTTGATATTGTTTGATCATCTCCATAACCCTGCGTCGCGTCACAGCGCTTGGGCACCCCCGCATCCAGGGAAACCAAAGGACGCTCACCGCTGGCGGAGGGAATGTTCTGCGACAGCGGTGAGGTGATGTGGTTCTTCATGGTCACTGTCGATAGTGAAATGACTATGGGTCAAGCAGTTAACCAAAAAACCCATGGTTAATGGCTAAAAATAGGAGATAACAACCAACAACAATAGGGGGTATACCAGCTATATATGGCCATGGGTCAATGTTAACCATCAATTTTATGGGGGATCAGTTCACCAACAATAGTAGGGAAAACAATGGTTGATGATAGGGGAACCAGGGGTACAGGGTTTTGACCCACTGCCAAATGACTGATTGATGGTGGTAGTAATGGCTGAAAATGAGGATTCCTGGTGTAGTGATTCGTAGTTGATGATAATGCTTGATAATGATGCTTGATAATAATCACCATGATGGTGGTTTATATTGCTGGGCCAATTAGATGGTCATTGGGTTATTTGATAGTTGTTGGATGGTCGATTATTATGATTGATAATGATGCTAGATGATGACGGTTATTTCCTGATTTATGGTAGTTAACAATGATGGAGAATCATGGTTGGTGTGCTTTGTTCTTGCTTAACAACATTTAATTACTTGGTCTTATTGATCAATAGTTATTGGATGCTTAATGATGGCTGGTGATGGTTGATAATGAGTTCGGATCATTTTAGTTGATAGTGATGGTAACTTCCTGACTTATGACAATTCATAGATATGGGTTAGTAATTATGGTTAGTGGGCCTACTACTTGATACTTAGCAATGGCAAACGGTCGGCTAACTATGGGGATTGTTTGATGAATGACTGCTCGATGGCTAATGATGATTTATGATACTTGACGATGATGGCGAATGATGGTTGATAATGATGGTTGGTGATGTTTGATGAAGGTGGTTATTTGATGGTTAGTGATGGGAATAAATCAGCAAAAACATGGGGAATATCATGTTTGATAATGATGGGTAACGATGATGGGTAACAAGAATTCAATAGTGGACAACGAACCAACACTCTAGCACAGATGGGGTATAAAGTAGTGAATTGACGATCAACGGTGATCAACAATGTTTCACAATACGTGATTATGGTACTGTCGGTTGGAACTTGTCGAATCATGGCAAATACGTGTACCCTCTGATAACCAACATGGCAATGAAAAATCCACCACAATTCGCTGACTTCCCAGAGTTTTCCGAACGAAATGGTGGGTTTGCCATGTTTGTGCACCAGAGGGTAAATTCGAATTCGCCATGGTGATTGTTGATTGCTAGGTGCTTCAGGGTGAATTAAACATCTTCAAATCAAATCACGTATGGTATGTCAACCGTTTTAGAAATGCTGCCACCACCCCAAACCAACTGACCCCAAGCGAAGGCCATCTACTTGGTTGATGCTTACAATTGTAAAATTTCCAGCTTTGGGTTGTGCCACATTTGTGCATTTAGCCAATGGCGTGATCACAAATTTTCATAAAATCAATGATGTGGAAGAATTTGTCTTTGGATTAATTGCGGATTGGTGGCTTTAAGCCGGGAACCAGGAACAATTATTGTAAGTAGAGAAAGAAGATGATGCAAAAGCGACGATTCCAAGGTCCTAAAGTCCGTTAGGTTCCCGCAGGGCTCCCCTCTTTTTTCATCCGAAGGCCCTCAGGCAAGCAGTCATTGTCCCGGTCGCTGGCCGGATGATTTTGGAAGGATGGCTCAGCGCTCTCCCAACTTTGCGCGGCGGCGGTTCCGGCGGGCCCAGCGGTTGGTAGCACTGCGTCTGGTAGTCGTAGTAGCAAGCCGTCGGGAAGGAGTAGGCTGTGGATACTGCCACAACGACGACCACGCCGCCGCTTGTGAGGCTGCGACGTGCTCCTGCAAGCGGTCGTTCTCCACCTCCACGTCCTTCACGCGCTCTTCCATGACGCGGATGCGCTTCAACAGCTCCTCCGGCTTGGGCGCCGGCTTGGGTTGCGTGGCCGGCGGCAGGGGCTTCCCATTTCCCTTACTCATAAATTGGCACTCGAATTGGCACTCATGATATGGACCTGATCAGCACGTGGGGGAATGCCCAAGGTGGCAAGCAGCTCCTGAAGCTGTTTGTAAGCGAGTTTGCTTCAGTGTTCTGTTCCCGCGGCGCCCAACCAATATGCAGCTTAGCATCCAATGTGCCACGTCTACAACTTCATCAGCACGATAGGTGAAAGGCTGTCGACATGAAGCGATCCACAAGTGTGGCGGTGGCGGTTCGTGAGCGCCGGACCAAACGTTGACCAGTTGAGCAGTGTTGACTGTTCCAACCACCAAGTAGGTATCAAATAATTGTCATTATCAACCTCATCAACCGTCCAATAACCATCCAACAACCATCCAACATTCATCCAACAACCATCCAACAACCATCCAACATTCATCCAACAACCATCCAACAACCATCCAATAACCATCCAACAACCATCCAACATTCAAAAACCATCCAATAACCATCCAAGAACGATCCAAGAACCATCCAACAACCATCCAACAACCATCCAACAACCATCCAACATTCACCCAACAACCATCCAAGAACCATCCAACAACCATCCAATAACCATCCAACAACCATCCAACATTCAAAAACCATCCAATAACCATCCAAGAACGATCCAAGAACCATCCAACAACCATCCAACAACCATCCAACAACCATCCAACATTCACCCAACAACCATCCAACAACCATCCAACATTCATCCAACAACCATCCAACAACCATCCAATAACCATCCAAGAACCATCCAACATCCACCCAACAACCATCCAACAACCATCCAACATCCATCTAATACTATCCAACAACCATCCAATAACCATCCAACAACCATCCAAGAACCATCCAACAACCACCCAACAACCATCCAATAACCATCCAACAACCATCCAACATTCATCCAACAACCATCCAACAACCATCCAACAACCATCCAATAACCATCCAACAACCATCCAACGACCATACACCAACCATCCACCAACTATAACAACAACCCCGCCATGAACTCCCTCCTGCCTCCGATCTCCACATCTGCAGGTTGGCACTTGACAGCTCCAGCACAGGGCGAAGTGCCATCAAGTCCTAGCGCTGCAGTTGTGAAGAAAAATCGGGTGAGGACATGGTTGCAGCCCATAACCTTCCTATAAGAACTGTGAATTTTGTCAATTAGTTCATGACTACTTCTTATAACTTTCTATAAAATCTTGTTAAAGGCGTTGTATTTCAAATAACTGTGAAATACAAAATATCTTCTAGTTCATAACTACTATCTTATAGCTTTCACTATATATTTCTGTACATGAAAGCATTTCGAATAACACAGGAAAGCTTCCTACAGTTCTGTCGGGCTTCTGCTAGCTTTGTAGCTTCAACTGGCTTGCAACCCCTGTATGATTGCAAATCTTATGATAAGCCCCGTGACCATGCCGGACATCCACCGAAAAACACTTGTGGCCTGCAGGGCAATGAACTCGTAGGTCTGGCCCATTTCGGGGAATAGCTTTTGGATCTTGTCGGATGTATAGCGTATATAAAGAAGTGTGTATGTATAAATACTGAAACAAAAAATCCATATGTAGATAAACAGTTCAAATCGATTCTTGAATAGTTGATCACTTATAAGCAGTAGATTCTGGGCTAATCAACTTACAAACAGCTATAGTTTTTGATGGTTTGACCATCAATAGTTTACAATTACATTAATTCAACAACTATAGCCGTTGGTGATTGCCCAGTATAAACAAGTCGTACTATTATTGCTTACTTAAAAATCTAGTTCACACTCAAGTATCTAGTTTCCTAGCGAGTTGACTTATAACCAATAGCTAGTTGACTTATAACCAACAGTTACCCTAACTAGTTGACTGATAACCAGCGGTTGACTCACTATTGTTGGGTGTTTTTTTATCCCTTAACCTAGAGATCCTCTCGTCGTGAAGTTGCCATGAGTTGCCCATCGCTCCAGCCTCCGTAAAGATGCTCAAGCTCATGTTTTTCACCTGCTGGAAACAACAGTCACCCCTGTTAGCCCAGTGGAACCTATGGATGGCTAGGAAATATTCATGGCGAAGAGGTCATTTCGCAACCAATACCAAACCAACCATAAACAAAATTGATGACTAATCATTTATAACATTTATATCGTAATCCAAAGCTACATTTGTTGGAGAATGGTTGTGCTGAACCATATAAAAACGCTTGTTGAAAATAAGTTTTTGAGTCAATTTATGGTTCAGCACAACCATGGGTTGGTTGTTGAAACATATATCATTCAATCGACCATGTGTTATAACATATATATGTTCAGACAAAATGCTATAGGTTGTTGAACCATATTTCGTTGGTTGTTGAAGCATATATTGTTTTAAAAAAAACGGTTGTTAAAAAACGGTTGGTTGGATTCCTGTGATAGGGAAACCACCGGCTTGTCCACACCTCCATGTTCATGGCAGTGACTGAAAACAGCAGTTGCTCCTACGGGATCTACATAGCTCCATTCAAATGAATCCATGGGGTGTAAGCAGATTAAGTTGTTGTGTTTGAGATTTGATGTTGTTGCTCATGGTTTTTCAGAAGCAAAAACAACAAGCCATCACTAAGCATGGTTGACCACTACCAGCGCAAGCATGAACCATAACCACCGTGGTTAAACATCGAGGTCACAATGAACCAATCTTCGAGGTGAGAAGAGTTGGCATGCATGTGCCACCGAGAAGTCTCGTGAAACAAAGGTGGTTGACCATGGTTACACAATCATGTAGTCTATTGATGGGGGATAATTAGATTACATGGTTACATAGATTACATGTTTGATTGCAATGTGGTTACTGTTACTTATATAACTTATATAATTTATATATCAATAGTCATTAATAGTAACACGATGATCTATAACATATTCATTGTAATCCATTGATAAGCTTACTATTGTAATGGTTGATCATGATAAGTGGTAGTAGTAATTTGAAACTAATGATGGAACAAATTACTGATTGTAATGTGGTCAATCATCAGGTGAATCATTGCAAACACTGGTTGATGCTAGAGGTCAGTCAATCCTGATTAGCCATTCATTTCGAAATCCTGCGCATGGTACCCCAAGGCACCATCCTAGGGTCAAGAGCTTCCCTCGGGAAAACAGGTACCATGGCCAGGGCCAACATCCCACCATTACTGGTGGAACGTCCTAGCGCTGCATCAGCTGTTGCAGCTGCTGTGGGGGGGTCCAGTTTAGGCCAGGTGCTCCTTTTATGGCCATGAAAAAATCCCAGTTTGACATGATGTTGCGGTACCGAAGTGTTGGGATTTTGAGCCGTCCAATCTGGGGATTTCACTCCAGTCTAGATCAATCTATACTGGTCCAATGTTTGGCCGCCACAATCTGGGTGAGGTAGAATCTTTGGTTTCCAAACATTTGCAGAATCAATTTACATCTTTATAAGTTAATACATTTCACCAAAAATGCATGACTATCATCCTAGGCATAGTGAAATAATTCACTCATGAAATCTCTAGGTCAACTTACCCTGTTGGTTTCTGGTTTCTTCCCCAAAATCCATGAGTGCCATGACCCCAGCAGCACCTGCATCCACGGGTCTGCAGCCACCAGCAACGGAGAAGTGAAACGTAAAACCTGGGAAGGTGGCAGTCCCCAAGTAGTCCAGTGGGTTCTCAGGTTACTTGGTGGCTGTTAGATCCCTTGCTAAAAGTCTAGCTTTTAGTGGTTATATGGTAAATCAATCATATAAATCATATACCAAAAAAGGCTAAAAAGCTAAGTTCATAGCTGTAATCCACCCAGGTTAATGATGACTTTTTAGGGGATTGTAATGGCTGATAGTAAGGTTTTACAGTGGAGAATCACCAACAATACTGGTTTAACAGCTACTACAGGGCGGGTTCTCAAGCCAGTTTGGGGACCTCAAGCTATGGTTGGTGTATTGTTACAAATAGGTGATAAGCTGGATGATAACTGCGAATACCCTGCGTTTGAGAAACCACAACATAGTTGCAACAAGTTTTTTCGGTATGACAGGAACAACTGTAATAGTAGCAATTCCTGATTATGGCCATATCTGTCCAGTTTGTGGATAACAGGAGAATTACATGCCCCATCAATTGTACCAACGGGAAGGAGGGTGTTTGAGAAGCAAACCATGGGTTTATATGGATCAAGGTGGGATACAAACGTTTTCCTTGATGCTGTTGGTTGCAAAACTGACAGCACACCTGGGTTTCAAATCGGTGGATGAATAAATCATAACAAACCAACTAGGCATACCGATGGCTCAAAAACATGTGCTAATTTTGATGCTGCTGAGCTGTACCTGCTCAGATTTGGGCGTAAATTCTAGTAAACGATCCCTGCAAATCTAAGAACCACCGGTTTTCATAGGTACGCCATTACAAATGGTGGATTTTTCCATGCAACCGCGTTTAGGGACTACCAAAGGTGGTCATTACCTAGAGAGTAGAATGCTCAACCCATCAAGACCTAACATCCATCAACCATGTCATGCAAGCCAGTCATTACCAAACTACGCAACATTCCATGGTGACGATAAACCCTGGCGAGATCCAAACGTGGAAACTATTTATATACGGTTCAAATGCAACTATCATTGATGTTCGGGTTGTAATATGTACATTGTTATCATGAATGGATGTGTCAGTGTATCTTTTGTTATTCTAACTAGTATAGGTATATTGATCCACTTCATTGTGATTATATGTAAATGGGTTCCTGTACGATATTCTATCGGTAAATCTATGAACAGCAAACATTGACCATAATCGATCTACATCAAACATGTTTGGTATATTGATCCGTGAACAAAATTAAACTCAGCGGCCAAAATATTTCATGCGTCAATTACAAGAATCACCGGCAGTTCTGAACACAACCGGCCAGCAATCAATCGTGTTGACTTTCCGTCTTCATTCTATCCACTTTCATTTACTTTTCAACACTGTTTTTTCAAATTATCAAAACATATCATGAACTTACTTTAATGCAACAAAATGTACATACTTAATCACATATCATCAAACATGTTCAAATAAAACATTAGAGTTGATTATCAAATCAAATAAAATCAGTCGGTCATGTATCAAATCACCGTAAAATATGTAAAATTGACACCTTTAACAAGTCCAAAAAATAAAAATTAACCAAATATAATAAATAAATTGATCAGACCGGTCGCAAACCAATAAAATCCAATAATGTCGAATAAAAACCAATAAAATCCAACCAGTTGCAAACCGTTGAAAACTTCCCTCGCTGCGACTCCACCGTCCGAAGCCAACGGCACCTCCGTGGCATGTGCCAAGGTCAAGCAGCTTGGAAGTGCCAGGACCTGAGCCCGGGAGGCTCCCGACCCCGAACGCCCAGGGGGTACCATTTGGTGAACTCACTGGGGGGGGCCAAAGGGGGGGTGGCAGACAAGTCCAGCAAATCGCTGAGGGGGGGGTTCCCCGTCCAGAGCGGATGTCAAAGCAGGGTCTTCGAAGAGGAAGCTCCTGCTACGGTTCATCCATGATCTGGCGGCGGCTTCCACATAGGAGGGGCACGAGGCCCTTGTCCGCATAGCCAATGCCCGTGGCCGTTGCAGCAGCCGTGGCGCGGGCTGCTTGTTTCGGTTTCGCCTTGGGCGGTCTGGGCCCCAACTGCGCCGCCCGCGGTGGTGGTGGCGGCGGCTGCAAGGGCGGCGCCTTAGTGGCATCTTCAGTTGGCGCATCCACCGTGGCAGGCGAATCGCCATAGAAATGGTTGGTTGAACCTGGTTGACCTGTAAGAAATGGTGAATTTTGACGCTGGTTGGGTTGCCAATCGAAGGTCACGTCAAACAGAAGAGTCTGCTCGTGCAAGTGATTTACATTCGTAAAAAAAGGACCAATGCCATTATAATATAAGTGAGTGATCATGGCTGAACATCGTCCCAGTACAGTCGACTCAGTACTCCTGGAATATGAATCATCGTTCACTATCGCCAACTGTTATCTCGCTTTGATTTGAACACCAGCTGCCAGTGTTGGTGCCCAGCAAAGCGTTGCGGCAGCTGCGAATGCAAATGACAAATTGCAAACCCTTCCAGTTTTGAAAGCCAACCATTGCCCCTTCGGTTTGTCAATGGCATTCGTTTCCCCATTAAAAAAACATGGTTTCCCTATTAAATTGCATGGTTTCCCTATCAAAAACCATGGTTTCCCTATTAAATCCCATGGTTTCCATATCAAAAACCGTGGTTTCCTGATTAAATCCCATGGTTTCCCTATAAAAAAAACATGGTTTCCCTATTAAATCCCATGGTTTCCCTATTAAAAACATGGCCTCCCTATTCAAAAACATGGTTTCCCTTAGAAAAAAAACATAAACCAGCATTCACCATCACTAACCATCATTAAACATAGAAAATCCCATGGTTTCCCTATTAAATCCCATGGTTTCCCTGTTAAAAAAAAAACATGGTTTCCCTTTAAAAAAAATCATGAACCAGCATTCACCATCACTAACCATCATTAAACATAGAAAATCCCATGGTTTCCCTATTAAATCCCATGGTTTCCCTACGAAATCCCATGGTTTCCCTATTAAAAACCATGGTTTCCCTGTTAAAAACCATGGTTTCCCTTTGAACCCCCATGGTTTCCCTATTAAAAAAACATGGTTTCCCAACGAAATCCCATGGTTTCCCTGCAAAATCCCATGGTTTCCCAACGAAATCCCATGGTTTCCCTTTGAAACCCCATGGTTCTCTACAAAAAACCCTGGTTTCCCTGTGAAAAACCATCTTTATTTCTCAGTCACCACTCACCACGTCCTGGCAGCGCGGCCTCCCACGCCGCCAGAGCCGCAGATGCCATCAGCTCGGACGACTGCAGCGATGGCACAGCAACGGGAGATGAGGGAGTGAATCATAAGTTCAGATGGCTATAGGTCATTATTAACCAACCAACTAATGGTCAATAGTGGATTAATGATTGATAATTAGGATGTAGTCATCAGTTCTTGGTCCAATGACTGATGGATACCAACTATATTTGAGTTCTTGGTATGCGGCAGTCATGCTGTACGGCTACGGGTCAACATTAATCAACCAACTAATGGGGGATAAACACCACCAATTGCATAGGGAAAACAATGGTTACATCAGGGACACCTAGGGGTACAGGGTTTTGACCCACAGCCAGATCTAGTGCATTGGTGGTTTGTAAACCCGACCCAAACCATACCTGAAGGGGCAGGCTCGATCACTGTCACCAAAGGGATGGCCTCAGTAGCCCCACAGGTCCACCTTTTCCTCTGATGATCATGGGAACTAGCCTCCGCCCCAGAAGATGGGCCGCGCTAACCTTCTGGTTTCCAATCTTCACAAATGACGGTTTCCACTTGCCGTCAGGAACAGTGGTATAGCCCATTCGCAGGATCCTCCAAGTTCTCCGCACAGACAGCCTCATCTGGTGTAAGTATGTACCAAGTCGAATCATCAACCTTCCAAAGTAGGATCCTCCCATGGTATACCGTGTCATTGCTGTGCCCGATGATTATCTTATCACCTGGCATGACGACAACTCCGCCACCTTTCCTGCGAGCCATGGAGACTTGGGGGCTCTTCTACTCTCCTCCTCGGCCACCCAGACCCAGGAAATCAATAGCGCAACCAATAGAATTTCCTCTTGTAGCTGTCACCAGAGTTTAATTGGCAGTGGGTCAAAACCCCGTACCCCTGGTTCCTCTATCATTAACCATTGTCTTCCCTTTAAATTGGTTGGATAATATCCCCCATTATAGTTGATTAATATTGACCCATAGCCAATTCACATACACTCGCAGATACAAGCACAGGTCTGGGTATGATAAGAGGATGTGTTCTCAATCACTGGCATTGGGTATCGGTCGCGAACACCAACCTCTAAGAACCGGCAATGTAAGGAAAGTAGGATAGCCTCCGCTTTCATGGCATACCCGGGGCCTACTTCATTCACTTGAGAACAGGTGGCGTCACATGAAAACAGCTGACTACAATCTTCCCGAGCACACTCTGACAAACATTGTTATCAGTCACAATTATCGTAGAATATTGTCTCTAACAATTGTGATGATTATTTACCAATTGCGATTTGCAAACCATTCATCGCTATCAACATTGAATTACCCTCTGGTAAACCAATCGAGGAGTGGAAAATCCACTTCATCTATTAATTTCTCCAAGCAAATTTAATCTAACAGCTGGTATTACTAGTAGCTGTCACATAATAGCTCGTATATCCTTTATTATATAGCTGCTATACTCTTAGTTTCTCCAGGGGAAACTCTGACCACCACCTCCCACCTGCGTCGGGGGCCCCGCAGGAACCGCCGGAGTGGTGGACGTCGAGGCAGCGGCCTGGAACTAAGTGCTGATACCATGCCCTCGGGGATCGCTGCTGGCAGCCCTTTGGTATTCTGAGCTGGCTACGGGGCAATGGGGGATAATGTCAGAAAAACAGTAGCTGGAGGATAACCATGATAAATGGAGGATAATGGAGGATAATGGAGGATAATGGAGGATAATGGAGGATAATGGAGGATAATGTCAGAAAAGCAGTAGCTGGAGGAGAATGGAGGATATTGATATTCTATCCAGTATTCTGATCATCCGTACTGGAGGATAGTGATAACAAAAAAACAGGAAATACAATGGCTAATGATGGTACGCCACCGGTACAAGGTTTTGACCCACAACCAATTATGGTTATACAAGGATGATTAATTCTACAATTTGGTTGTTTGGCTATGGTAACATAGTAGCCAAATGAAGTACCACGGTAACTACCAGTCGCAGCAGAAAAAAAAATAAACGGACTATATAAACCAAGTTAAATCGGGGGGCACCATTGCAAACTGATGGTTAGAGGTTCATAATGCTTCAGAACAATGAAGACTCATATTGGTTTAAAATTAGAATTGATTAAGCGTGATTATATAACAGGCATATATAAATAACAGTTGATGATGGTTTTTGACTCTACAAGAAAATCAACCAACAAAAGGGACTATGATTAGTACAATAATGGTTTGTGTTGACGGTTGATCACTGGTGGTTAATAATGATGGATTAAATTGATATTCAATGATGTAAAACTGTGGGCCAAAATGATGGTGAACTGATGATGGTTCATGATGGCTAATGTTCATTGAAGGTTTGACCAAGTACATTTTGTGTACATGTGTTGAATTGCGTTGATGACTTTTGATTTCATAGTTCAGACTGGCGGAAAATGTATCGTCAAAAACAGTACAACTAGCTAACCAGAATTGAGATTGCAATGGCTGTGTATTCTCTCAAACTAAGGGGCCCCCCAAAGCATTCTTTTTAAGAAAACTTTTTTTACAATGATCAACCAAGCATTTTGGTTGTATCCTGCTCTGAGAAAGCACCAAATGTGCTGCGCAACAAGAAAGAGACGTGTGAGTAATTGCAACGAAGCAGCAACGATGATTTGCCATATATGGACTGGTTGATGACGGTTGCCGTGTCAGCCACCAGCAGAAACAGTCAAACAAACGACACCAGCAACGACAACAACAACAACAACAACAGCAGCAACAACAACAACAACAACAACAACAACAGCAACCAGTTCGTGGTCAATGGTTGAAACCGCTTAAAAATGGCGATTAATAGTGGTTCACAGCAACAGCAAGACTTTCAAAATGAAAAACGATCATCAACAACAGTAAACACGGATCATATGGAATATCATCCCTGCACTATTCTCATCAAACGCTTGCCCTGGCCACCTTCTCAAATTGCACAGTGATTCACCCGTGAACCCCTAACAAATAGAATCATCCACTGTGACAATCAAAGGCTTTGACGCTGCCCAGTTGCATTTCAATGTGAGATCCATGTGTTTCATCACTAAAGCCGCTACAACGTTTGCACCAGCATTCCACCACTAAAAGCTGACCAGCACCAGCACAGCTTCAACAGCACTGGCACCTGATGGTCCAGTTCAGCCATGGCAACATGCAACAGGCGAATCGCCAGCATCACAGTGCTGGGACGCAATGTCACTTGGTGCCTGTGGCACTCACCGGGAAGGCAGGTCAGCCACAGAGGGAATCGTTATGGCCATGGTTAATCGTTATGAGCCATCATTAATGACGTGGATTAACCATCAGTAACCAGCGATTGACCATGATTCACCAGCTCTTAAGCACTATCAGCCATCATTGATGACCGGTATTCACCATCGTCAAGCAGTTATCCATTATCATTAGCCAGCTGTCCACAATTCCCAGCCACCATCAATGACCAGTATTAAACGTTGTTGACCATTATCACACCAGAAACAATAGTGGCTCAACAGGAATTATCAACCATCGCCATCCAACATCAACAGTTTTCAAGCCATCATATTATACTCATTTAAATTTTCCTACGCATCAGTAGCCAATATCAACGATTTTAATGTGCTACACTAGTTTGGGGGCTGCAATTGCCGGGTGATATGACAGTCACGTGGAATGATGGCACGTTGATCAATCAAATATGTGTGAGTGGATTCGTCTTCAGGCCGGATACCTGTTCACTGTTGAACCATCCAACCAATGCGTTCTGTTTCAGCAACATCAGCTATGTCAACATCGATATTTGAAAGTTCCTTCTTGTAGTTTTCAAAACTTGTGTTAGGTTGGTTTGTTGGTCGGTTGTAACCCTTTCAAAAGAATATCAAAGGCATCTTGATTGACCACACATTAAGCATATGGGTGTGTGCGAAAATTCGGGTATGGATCGTTCCGCGGTGACCCGGACGTCTGGAACGAGTGGGTCTTCGTAAGCATCTTGTTCCGGACGTAGCCAAGTAACTTGACATAAACAATTGCACAAACACTTTCATACAAGTTCGTGACTGAGCTCACAGAGAGATTTTTTGCTCCTTTTCGTGTTCTAACCTCGCCAAAGTCAACATGGTGGCTTATAGATCCCTTGCTAAAAATATATTTTTAGTGGTTATATGGTAAATCCATCATATCCCAAAAGCACTAAAAACCTAAGTTAGTGGGTATAAGCCATCCAGTCAATTATAACCCAAATGTCTGCGGCTACAAGTTTCCATACACATTCAGTCAAAGGCAGGAACTAATAGCAGCTCTATGTTCCCGCGTAGTCCGTCGAAGGTTTTCTGCCATTTGCATTGGTTATCCCAACAGGGATCTGATTCAGAGATGTGGGATCGTCCCAGCGATTCTCGCATACACCCATCTGGTGTTTTTCTTCCTCTTAGTAAGGCAGCCACAGGCTGACTAAGGAATCGGCTGGATGTGGGATGTGGCTACTTCCTGTCTGGATCGGGTCTGGATCGGTCTGGAACGGGGTCTGGAACGGATTGATGGCAGTTCCAACAAAAATTCTGTGTCCGGGAAAACTTAAAACAAGGAACTTGCAATCTGTTGACGGCAACCCCATCCTGCACTATACTGCATGAAACCTACATCCACTACATGCTGCGGCAGGCCAAGTCTTCCCAAAGAACAACTTTCAGGGATCGCGGCGTGGATGGACATGAACAGGCTACTATGACCTTTGCGCAAATGACAGGTGACAGGAAACTTTTTCCCTGGAACCGCTCATAGTCACGCTAGTGCTGCAGCTGAAGACAACATCCTTGCTCTGAAGCACGGGCGGCTCTGCTAGCCAATGAGTTCAACACAGACCACGAGACAGGACCACTTCCCGGAGCTGCACATAGTGAGGCTCAAGGGCTGCAGTGCTACCTACGCTATCCTTGCTCAAGCATATAGATTTTTTAACACATGCTCAAGGCTCAAGCATTGTGTTTTAATCATCAGTGCAATTCTTTATCATTATGTCGGTCTGGATCGTGGGGTCTGGATCGGCTACCCTAAAGAGGTCTGGATCATACCTCTGGATCATGGGTCTGGAACGGATGTGGAAACGGACCTTGATCCACACCACACATTTTTGGACGAGGCCATATGATATTCACCATGCTCCGGGTCAAGACCCTGTACCCCTGGCTGCTCACATCCCATAAATAATCCAAGTAGTCTTTGTTGGGATGTTCATCTACCCCCTGTTCCGTTGGTTCATGTTGACCCAGCTCGCCACATAGTCGGTATGTCCCATGTTCTTGTTGATTCTTATTAGCTATTGTCAACAAATAGCCAGCTAGTTGTATCTTCTTCATAATCAAATAGCCATTAATCAACCACTATTAATCACTATAAACCAGCTCATTCGCCACCATTTGTTGGCATTAAGCCAGCTGGCCACTTAACGACTGGCAGGTTCACTGCAACTTGTGCGGCAAGGTGCGTGTTCAGAAAGGCCACCAAAATGTTGCCTCGTTGCGGTAGCACCTGGCATAGCTGTGATGGATGATTGGTGATGGCTTATAATATTTGGCTATGGTGTATATTTATGATTTATTGATTTATTATGATTGTCAATAATGGCTTATGATGGTTGGCGATGATGGATTATGGTTAATAATTAATAATGGTCAAAAAAGGTTGGTGATGATGGACTGTGGTTGAAATGATTTTTACCATAATTATTTGGTGGTTAGTCAATAGGATACCGATGAGTAATTCTCTGTAGTTGATAGTCCTTTGATAGTTGAGGGCTGGTGACTGTCAATGAAAACTTTGTGATGTTTGATAGTAGATATTCATGCTAAGGATTGTTGCATTTGCTGATGGTTGATGACGGTCATGATTGGTGATGGTGAACGAAAACACATTACAATGGTTGCGGTAATGATGGTGCAATGATTTCTGACCAATTAACCACTATCAATCCTTATCAACCAATCATTTACCACATTACTAATTAACTCTCATTAATTGATCATTAACCATCAACGTGGCCGGTAAGTATTACTGGATTGTAGGCGGTGTACAAAAATGAACATCCGTAGTTGGTTTACCAGTCACCATAATTGGATGTGCAGCACTAGGGGTTCGTTCTCAAGGATATAACCACGATAAACATGCGTTACAAGTTACAAGGTGAATGAACCATGGTTCGTAACCACTTGCCCACTGGGTATGCACATCCTAGTAGGAGAACGGTTACCTTCTTGAACACACTGCCCTGGTTGTGTGGAACATGCGCAATTCACAGCTGGTTTGCCTTTAAAACATAGTGATGCCTTTAGCTTCCAGACTGGTTTACCAAAGGGTAAATAGCAGTTTGCAAGTAGACGCGCTCCTGGAAAGTGACATGGACCACCAACGATTGTTGGGATTGGACAACCCGTTTCCTACAGGGCGATTTGGGATCCCTGCAAGCAGCTTAGTTCGTTGATCACATGCAAGACTGCACCGGCTGACAATGGTATGCCAGCAATCCACCAGTTGTTCATTGATCACCTCTTCATTTAAGAGAGAGAGTCCATACTAATGAGTGAATCTGCTTCTAGAGGTAAAACACTGGCTGCCATTGGCCACCAAAAACATCTATGTTTACTGTAAAGCTTAGAACCCATATTTTAAGGCTTAATTTGACCCTTGTTTGGAAATTTTGGGGCCCATGAGCATTGATCTTGATCTTCGGTTGCGGGGTTCCATCAGCAAACTGTAGCACAAACAACCAGTGTTGCTGCATCCTTAATCTAAATCCACGTTGCATCCTCACCGTTGATTGTTCATACTTAACAATTCACCAACCTCCTTAACAAATTATTGGTCATCGATAACCGTCATCAACCATCATTGCTCATTGATGATCGTTTCAAAACCTATCAATCATTACCGACTAATTAATAACTATTCTTAATCCTTATTGATGATTCATATCCATGAGCCACTACTACCAATACTAACTTACTCACCCCCATTCTCAAAGCAAACCAACCCACCTGTCCCCGCCTGCGCCAGATGGTCGCTACAAAGCCACGTGGTGGGACGGAAGGATTGCGTCAAGGCGGCGGGAAGCAGTTGACCTGGGACTGAGGTCACTGGGGCGGTTGGTCGGGGGATTGGTGCACATAGAGGGGTTGGTGTCCAGGAGTTGGTCATGGGTGCAAAAAATCCAAGAAATCAAAAAGTGAAAATGGAGGATTTACTGGTGATCAAACGGATTTGATGGTTGAGAATGGGTTGTTGATGATTCATGATGTATTTGACAATTTGTGGGTTTGAAACACAAGGATCACGCATGGGTTATAACACAAGACAGAAACCAAGAGTTGTATGACACAAACTAGAGGCAGCAGTGCACACTGGCTGGAAACTTCGAACCAAGCAGGCTGCCCCCACACTGCCAGCTTAAGACCAGGAATCTGACATGGGATTAAATGATTTCTGTGGAACAAGTATGTCAGCCAGCCATGACTCGAAACAACCAGCCACGGAGGATGGATACAAAGCATTTGATAATATATTTTCAAGATTTTTCAAGTAATGAAAATAAAATCTGTGAAAGAAAATACTCTGAGAGCCGAAGTGAATCACTGGATTCTTAATGACCTACACCTGGTTTAAGTCTAAAAGGTCAAAGTGCCATACTCTTAAAGTCTGCCCCTTGACGGTGACTGCTGCAGTACAGTCTCTGCACCAAGTCTTTGTAGCTGCATGCATGTGTGTGTGTGTGTGCGCATGTGCGCCTGCGTGTGCGTGTAAAACCAAAATTCAAATGTAAGTGAATACTCTGTGCACCTGATTTGCTTCGCTGTTCCTGATCCTTACAGCTAAATTGTCAGTTCTTCGAAATACGCTTTAGTGAACAGTTTGTTAGCTGAAAGTGATAGACTTGACTCATTGAAAGTGATTGACTTTGCACCGCCATTTACCACTTACCACCCAGAGATATCAAATGCACTCACGATCCAATATGTTTGTGTCGCATGATGCATTTTTGTCATGATGTAGCATTTTACAGGGTTTCTGAAATGACAACGGCTAAAGCAACTAGTGGCCAAATAAAAAGAAAACAACAGTGAGAAAACCAGACACAGTAAAACCCCGTGTGAACCAACACCATGTACCTCTTGCGGTTGTCAGCCATCATTCATACAATGCTATCCAGTCAAAATGATTTGCTCAACGCTCGCCAACCGATGGCCGAGCATCATTCACAATACACAAAAGGTGGTTTCTCAAAATAGGGTACCCCTCAAATCATCCATATTAACGATTTATAGTATTAAACCCACCATTTTTTGGGCTCCCTATTTTGAGAAACACTTCTCAACTCCCCGTAAGTCTCCACAGCTGTGCTAAGCTCTCCACACGCTAGTAGCATCGCAGCGTCAGGAAGCTGCCTGCAGCGTAGAACTCAAATCCTGGTGGATTGCCACTGTCGAAGTTACGTCTTTCTGTTTGTGTGGTGGTTTCTCAAAATAGGGAGCCCAAAAAATGGATGGTTGATCACTATAAATGGCTTATATAGGATGATTTGGGGGGTACCCCTATTTTGAGAAACCACCATGTGAAGACCAGTGGATGTTCGCATTGGTTCCACCTTTGATGTCAATCCAGTATGTGAACCGAAAGTAAAGGATGCCCCCAGACTGTTGGCTTCCCTGCACATGAATATCTATGGACAAACGGATATGAATTAACGTGAATGAATCGCCATCGGTTGAGTTTGGGCCGATCTGTTGGCCATGTTGCTGGGGGAGAGTCAACTGGCCAGAATGGATGGTCCTGAGCAGCCATTACCCATCCAGTATAAGCCAGCAACTAATACAGCAGCCAAACATAATGAAATCAATCAACCACCAACAACCAAGCATTACTAACCCTTACAGCACCGTAAAGAACCCTAACCATCTTCAGTCATTCTTAGCCACGACCTCTGACCTTGGAAAACCTGAGCCTTCCCCACTACCAGCGCCAAGGCTGCTGAGAGCATGCTGTGTCGGAATATTTTGTCTCCATCTTCGCAAGTCCGGAATCTGGACCCAAAGCTCTCCTCTGTCTCGTCCGGCACGAGCTTTAGATACCATGGCTTGACAACCATGGATTTGTCGCCAAGACGCCGGCGTTTTCCAACACGCCTGGCCGTCCCTTTGAGCAATTCTTGCCTGTCCACTGCTTGCAACACCCTGATCTTCTTCAATCCAAGATGGCACAGGAGCTTGACGCTTCGAACCCTTCTCAGCTTCTGCTGCTTCTCTGCAACACCTGCTTCAACTTTGATTGCTGCAGAGCTGGAACCTGCAGCTCTCCTTTTCCATCTGCTCCACCAGAAATAAAATCTCTTTCAACTGTTGCCAACTTCACTTTGCTCAAGTCAGTGGACTGGTAGAGGTAGCGCAATTCACCGGCTTTTTTGAGGGCTCTGGCTGGCAAATGAACAGAATAGGCTTTTGGGACAAAGCAGCAGGCATAGATTTGGATACCACGTTCTAGATCCTAGATTGCTGATCAACAAAAATCCAAACGGATAAATCAATGATAAACAGAAAATAGTAAGCAACACATCTACCTTGTTGTCTGTTCTGCGCACAGGAGGCCACAAACACTGTTCATGGTCAGCACCTGTTGATCATCTATCAACTAGTGTCCACCTGGCTGTTGGCTTGTGCCCCCAAAAACAATACGTATAGTTGTTTTTTTTACCGTTTACTACTGCTGGTGGCGGCTTTTAACCATTCAATCAATGTTGTTTTACAAATAACAAACCATTGTGACATCAAGCACCATCAAATATGTTAAATCGTTGACACTTACCACCAATCGTCAATGACAGCTGAAGTGGTTTATATTATCAAAAAAAGGAAATACAATGAAATGAAAAGGATGGATCTTCCATATTTGCAAAGTTGTATGAAAACAACGATATGACATCACGTTACAGTAAAAAAACACATCACCATGAAACATCGTTAAACAGCCCTGAGAACATGGTTAAGACCGAGTGCACAATGCAAAAACATCGATTGTTGAACCACCCCTTTGAAAAATATGTTCATCAACCAACCAACGAGCCAACCATGTAAGGGAATTCATCTGGGAAAATAAAAAATGTGAATCAAACCACCAACCAGTATAAGCATTGACCATACACTGGGTGGTTTCTCAAAATAGGGGTGCCAGGGTACCCTCAAATCATCCAATTGATTACGTATTTATGACAATACTCCATCCAGAACTTTGGGGGTCCCAGATGTTGAGAAACACCATATACCATTTGTTGCTAACTGTAGCCATAAGACCGAGTAGACAAACACAGCGAATCCATCGATTAACTTCTATGATTAAGTAGCTGTAAGCATGCACCATACATGTTAATAGCTACACAAACAATGGAAATGCATCAAAACCACATGGCTATGGTTAAAAACCTTGTATCCCTGGTTCACCCATCACTAATCAGTGTTTTCCCTATTCTTGTCGCTTAATTTTCCCCCCTTAGTTGGTTGATATTGACCCAACTCGCCACATGTGTTCGCCATCTCCGGTCTCCGGCGAGCTCAGAACCTGCTCCATGCTCTCACAGGCCCACTGGCCTGCGACGGGGGCAAAAAGGGGCCGCTAGCGGAACTCCCGGGATGTTGAAAGGCGGTTCATCAGCAGACAGTAAGAATATGAGGCGACACCAGTGAAGGTTGATGTATCATGGTCAAAAACATGATACTTACTTGATAAGATTGGTGATGGCGGGCAATGGATTGGTAGGCTATACCCGTATGACTATTATTTGCTCAGGATTCCTGATATTACTTTCAAGGTTGCCAGCTTGGAATCAAGAATCGCTTTCTGAATCATAATAAATATATAGTCTATTGTGAATCTACAATGGAATCTAGAGTGAGGTTGCTAGAATCCATGGTTGAATCCAAATAAATCTAGAGTCTATAGAGAGATTAGAGCGTGAATCTAGCGAACTTCGGGCAAATAACGGCCGCCAACAAGTCTGGAATGGATGTGCTGGCCATATTGCATCAGCTCTGGAGATGGCATTGACGAGATGGGACGTCATTGAAACATTTCTTAGGTCGATAGTTTTTACCAATAGTATCCACAATAAAAACCAAAGACATCCAAAGACCATGGAGTTTCGACCTTCGACCAACATATTGGATGAGAAATTTCTGTTGAGCCAATGAATACTTTCATGCACCAATTCATCAAGCAATCAAACGTCGCAAATGCAGGGTTGTCATCAACTACTGCCCAACCACTGGTACCAATCAGTAATCTACGTTTCAAAAACTACATTTGGCGACGAAAGCCTTCGATTAGCCAAAGTCTACTGAAGGTCCAGCATCGATTGACGCTGGCTCCAATGCACTACCGCGCTGTGGTATAAAAGTGCCGAGGAAAACTTAAAATCACAAAAAAAGTGTACCTGAGGAAAACCCTACCAACTCAGATTAGGAAGGCAGCATGGGAAGTATGTCTCTACAAACTGCCAGGCCCACGGAACAACCTACCAATGGCAGGAGGGGGCGACGCAAAAAAAACTCCCCGACATGTTCCTCCAGAACAGCAGGGGGCCGCCAAAAATCAAAAAGTGAAACGCACAAACCCTCGCATTTAGGCCAGGACATCCAGCAAGGCGTTGTGTCCCATGCCACCACACATGACCGAAACGCACCGCCAATCTTTCACTGGGGCGGGGCAGGAGTGGTCTCGTAGCTGCCTTGAAGTTGAAACGCCTTGAAAATAGATTTGGACATGTATGTTTACAAAAAAAAGATATCTGCGATAGAGGCTAATAATGCACCAAGTCAGGTCCTTCACGTGCATTTGGGTTTGCGGGAACCGATGGTGGAGCATCAAAATCCTCGAAGTCCGGGGGCGCCCAAAGGACAGAGCACGCCCAGAGCACAGTGGAGAATAGCGTCTCGCAGGAGCTGGGTCAGCATCTGAGGCTCCAGGCATAAAAGCCCCGGTCCTTCTCCTGTGGCTCCAGGAATAAAGCTAAAGCCACTAGGAAGTTGCAGAGACTCCGCTTACGCTGCCGCCAGGATTGGCAAAGGATCCTGTCGTTCAATTGCACCAAAATGGAAAAAATCAAAAATGCCCAAAATGCAGTACGTGAAGCGAAACTTAATCAACCCTGCATAAGCGTCTTTGCTCGCTCAAAATGCGCAAGTTCAATCTTCTCGAAAACATCAACCACTGACTCCGACTTGTAGGTAGCCGTCAAATTGGCTTGCACATATACTCTGGCAACCGGGAAGTAAAATTTCCAGCCTAAATTATGGTCTTGACCCATGCCAAACCTATGCAAAATTACATTTCTTAAGCGTCCAGATTAGTTTGATAGGAGGATCCAAGGCATGATCCAGCATGTAGGGCCGATCTTCACCCAGCCAGCCCTTGTTCGATCACGCCTTGCTGTCGTTCAGTACTTCCGCCTCGGATGTCCATCCATCAACTGGTCATGGGAGTCATGCTTCTGAGTGGTTTACCTTGGTTAGTGCTGGTTGCCGGTTCCTTGCGGGTGTTCAAAAGTGGTGACTCGTAGTCAATAGTGGTCCATAGGGTTTGATAGTACTCAGTAGTCATCTGCTCACCTGGTTAATGCTTTGAATCACCTGAAGTTAGTATCAGCCAAGTTGGTTCCTCAGTGTCACTGCAATCACATTTCATGTTTGAGATTCACTGCCAAGGGTAGTTCAAGCGCGTGGCCCGCGGAAAAGTCCATATATCAAGTGTCTTGCTGTTCATTTCCCACTGTTTACCAGCTACAAAGCTGTCTGGAATCTGCCTGGATAATCCTGCATCTGGGAATGGTGACATTCCAGCCAGCCATGAAACAGCCACTCGAGCTCCAGCACACCCAGGGTCCCCGACCACCATGGCTAGAGCTTCATCGTCCAGGGTCCTGCCTGGCGCTTCGCTCAGTGGAACGTCACTCTGATGGAAGAAATCCTCTGCTGAGGATGGTGAACATGCTATGAAACACATCCATGGTGGTTTCTCAAGCCAGTTTGGGGCACCCCAGAAATGGTGAGTTTATTACTACAAATATGGTTAATGAAGGATGAGGGCTTCGGGTACCCCTATTTTAATCTTATCATCAACTTTCATGGGTCTACCCATCATGCTTTTCCAAACAGGATTTATCTTACTGATAGCATGGTCAGGGTTCCGGCAATGGTAGGATGCTTATCAAATTTAACAATCTTGCCATCCAGAAGTAATCTTACTAAAATATGATCATCTAGCCAAGCAATCGAGGATATGCTCCATTGCCAGCACCCCTACTACTTAGAACTTAGAACCGAGCGCATGACTGATCTCAATCATCAATGCTGGAATGTGCCGTCATGATTGTGCTCCTTAGGGCTAGTACCATACTCTATGCTTCCAGCGACCATGATACGGGGAGTTGGGAAAGAAGCGATCAAGCCTCCTGCACCGGAAAAAACATTGATCACGCTCAACAGACTTTAGACCTAAGAGCTGGAAGCCCGATACAAGATCAGGCCTCCTCAATGGGCATTTCTCAAAATAGGGGGTGCCCCCAAATCACCCTCTATTAGTCATTTCTACGAGTAAATCCACCATTTCCACCATTTTTTGGGGGCCCCTAATTTGAGAAACCACCAAATCGGAAACAATCCGATCGGCTGCGCCACAACAGACCACCGTTGCGCGGCCAGTGAACTCACTGCTGCACCTCCCAGCACCACATGTCTCGTCCCATCGTCCTCCTGTAGGACCAAGTTGGAGTCCGAAGCTTCCACATGGGTTTGTTTGGGGGGAATATGATATTATGAGGATGATGCTATGAGTTGATAACCCCTGGAAGTGTTTCATAACCCCTGGTCTGGTGTCCTCAAATCGACCGTCCTCAAATTTTGACCATTTAGGTTACTTAATCAAACCTGGTTGGTGGTTTCAACCCATAGGAAAAACATTAGTCAACCAACCGTGTGTCAATGGTTATTATGGGAATTCAAACATGTTTAGAACCACCAGCCAGGATATTATGAGGCTGACGGATGAATTGATACTATCAATTAAGGAGGATAATTCATAGCACTAATATCAAGTGATGATAATTATTTATACCGACGGACTGAAACTTGGAATGTCGATGTTGTTTCCAAAATTAGATTCCCCCCAATTTAGAATGTCACCGCCAATTAGCGTGGTCAGAAAGTACCCGTGGAAATTCTAACTTTCAGTGCTTCGGTGAAAAAACATTGCGAACCTGCCTGCCTCTGGGGTCCTGTGCAAAAAAAGCAGGGAAACCGAAAGCTACGGAAGGCAAAGGCTTGCTGACAAAGCCAACCAAGGTATACACCCTAGCAGACCTGGCTTCCAGCCAATAGCTTCGCCCTTTGCGCTGCTTTTCAGCGGGCGAGCAAGCGGGACTTCTGCCTGCTCACAATAGCCGGACATGTCAGTCATCATTTCAACCTGGCCTTCCTGCAGGTACTTCTTTGCGTTCTGTGGCTTCATTGTCCCAACCATGATCGCCATGATGTAGCCCCGGCTGGAGGTAGACTGATCCGCCGTGTCATGGGCACAATTTGGCCAATCCATCTCTCGGTTCTCACGCAAGCCAGAACGCATCTGCAATCGATTGAGCCGATCGTCTTCAATGTCCAGGGTGAAACCAGGCGTCCTCCTTTTCTGGCTTTTGCTCATCTGACTTCGATCAACCGCCTGCCATGTTGCCCGAGGTAGGGCTGACGGAGATGCCCCAGGAATGGCCACAAGCAGCACCATTTTGCAAACCCAGCCATGTCTCTTCGCAGCCGCTCCTGGAAATCACATTCTAAGTTTCAGTCAGTCGGTGATAAAACATCATCATGCACATGCAAACCCATCGAAAATCAGCAAAAAATAATGATGACTATGCGTCAATATTAATCAACCAATATAGAATCTACCATCAATATTAATCGAGCGAAGAATTCTTGCACATGTCTGCATATTATGATGAGTTTTGCTCTTGTTTACTCAGGATTGATCCGTTTAAGTGGCTACATTCTAAATTTTATACTTAGGGAACACATATCTGCAACCGTATGCTGTTTTTTCATCAATTTTGATCCACATAAATGGTTGCACCATATTTGCAAAAATGACGGCATTCTAAGTTCCATCATTTTCTTACTCGCGAATTCATTTAGCCAAAATCTGATAGTCAGGTTTCATTACTCCAACCGAAGTGAATTTAGCGGGACATGTTTCCAAATGGACATTCTAAGTTTCAGTCCGTCGGTATAATACCAATCAGTCAATTATGAGGATAAATGAATAGTAGTATCAACCAAAACAATGACTGATTGGTTGATAATATCAATTGATGTATTTGTTAGGCTAATGATGGTTCCGGGTTCTTATCAACGGTTGCATGTGCTTCTTTAGGCTTTTGTTAGCAAATGTATTTATTTGGTTAATGATTAATGATGGTTAATGATATTACCAGCTGTTGCTTGAGATTCTTCAATAGCTGGGTCAACCTCCTGAAGTTTCGTGATGGTTCGGTCGGCCAAACAAATCTATCAACTCCAATTCAATGGATGGTTCAGGAAAGCCCTGAGCATCGCACCAATCAACAACAAATTAAAAAATGTGATGACAACCTCAAAATACATTCGCAAGTCATTCACAACAATCATGGCCACAGGGCAATGGTCGGGCATAGAACTGACACATACACACACACACATCTTTGCTAAGCCAAATGAACAATGATCCTGTTGATCAAGCTTGACAAACCGCCAGTGCCCTCGACAGGGCTCTGCAAGCAATTTACATTTCACACTTCGTGTGATTAGATCCTGCAAAAAACCGAGTCGAATGATCTGATTCCGGAAAAAAGAGGGGCATGTACATGTACGGTACCATATGGCACCATGTACCTATTGATCCTTCAACTATGTGATACAAATTGATACCCCATTACAGCATCCCACAACCCCTGGGACATTGGGACTCTATGAGCTCGTTGTCTTTAGTTCCCAGCCGATGGCAGCGTCCCAAATTGATGGTGTACCCAGCGGCTGTGGCTCTGTCAGAGGCTGTTCCCGGTCCATGATTGCAAGATTGTTGATCATCCTTCACCGATTGCCAATCGCTCCCAGTCATAACTGCTAAGAATGATAATTGCCGTTCTTAGTCAAAACCATTCTGGTTGAAAATAATTCCCATCGTGATCTACTTCTAATCATAACCATTATCAACCACTTGATGGGCCAGCCTGGGTACACGGCCACTTGGCTTCTGCTTCAAGCCGCAAACAAGATAGACCAAGTGGGTGTTTCTCAAAATAGGGGTACCCCCAATTCATCCATTAGTAGTCATTTATCATTAATAAACCAACCATTTTTGGGGTACCCCTATCTTGAGAAACCCCCAAGTGTGCTCCCTTGTCCTCGTGGAAGAAACCAACGCTTCGCAGCGAGAAGAGGCACTGAGCCTGCACCCAGATCCGCCGTTTCGACAGGCATCGCAACGGAACTCCTTGGACGTTAGCATCCCCAGGTAGTAATTGCGGTTACTAACTAACCTACCTTATATAGCAGTTATCATGGTTACCTACTATTCATGGCACATGGTTGCCTTGTAGGGCTATATATCAAGCTTATATCCCAGTTACATCTCCAGCTGCACGTTCGAGGATGGCTACACAAGAGTCAAATCAAAGCTAGCAGAGCTCCCAACATACACTTGGATGCATCGTGTACAAGTACGAAAATAATATATATATATATATGTGTTTGCACAAATTCTCCCTGAAATCATGTTCTATTCCTAGTGTATTGCGCCAGCAAACTAACTTTGGAGTAGTAGCCCGACAGGTTTATTAAAACCCCATTTTGATCCATTTTGCAGTTCGATGATTGATGGCTCATAAATCAGCCTTTGCAGCACAGAAACCAGCCAATTTTGGGATGGTTTGCTACGGCTCAGCCAGCCCCATCCCCATCTTCTCATCCGCCCATCTCCGCCTTTGTGACACTGGACGAGGTGAGTGCCGGTGCTCCGGAAATCTCGGGGGCCTCATCTTCTGCCTGCAGATTTGGGGATGAGCCGGAGCCAGGACAGCCGCGGCTCATCCCTGTGAGGTCAGGCACTGAGAGTCAGCTCTGAAGCTGAACCTTCCATTTTTGTGGGTCACAAACTATGGGGATATTGAGGGTTGAGTGAGAGGTGGATCTACTCTAGATCTACCAGTCAGAATAGCTAAGCAATGTGCGGTTTCACATGCTGTAACCCTTCTGAGGACAACTAATGATGGTTTTACCAGGGCTTCCGAAATTCTTCAAGACGGCTAAAACCCGAATGTATTGGTTCAACAAAACTATTTGCAAGCGGGGGTAGTTATAGGGGATGTATTCCAACACTGCTATATCTACGATGGATTTAATGGCTGATCATTCACAATCGCCTTCGATAGACATTCACAAAGTAGGTTTACCCATGACAAATCAATCAGGGTGTTGACATTGCGAAGGGAAATATAAGCCGGCTGTTAGCTATGACTCATATTGTCATGAGCCGTGGTCATCATTTCTAAGTATTTAGATGAGGATTTCAACATATTCCAACTTGAGAAGTTACATCATAAAGAAATAATGGTCAATTGGATCTGATTACATAGATCAATCAAATCAAACAAATTCAAAAACAAATTGTGGGATTTGTGCTGTTTCTACCTGTTTGGTAGCTCTCCGGTACTTTCATGTCGTCGAGCATGATGCCAACAAAAGTGAGAGTAGAATTTCCAATCAGGGTCAGGGTTTCATCCATTGGTTCCCCAGCCAATGTGTGTTTCTTGGACATGATCCCAGAACAATTCTGAGACATACAACCGATTCCAATCAGCCATTCTACGTAGACATGGTCGTAACAAAGGCATTCTTCCAGTGTTTAAATGGCTCATGACTTCAGCTTTACCACACGTGGCTCGTGGCTTTGAGAGGTTCAGAGCCTGTCAAGCCAAACATGGCATGGTCCGCAGCTCTATGCGCATGCTCAGGATAAGGAGGGACCAGTAGCCACTGGTAGTTCATGCAAATGCATGTTTGCCCCAACACACGCTTCTACCGGAGCACAAGGGTCCTCAGCTTGAGGATCATGAATCGGACACTCGTTCTTCCGATTGGAGCAAGGAGGCAAAACTTTGCTTCAGGGCCTTGTACTTGATCTGGGCTTTGCTACTGTCACTCAGCAACTTGTCCAGTAGCTTTGCAAGCTGGGCAATGCTTTGGGGTGACTCAGCTTGTTGGGGCTGGAAGTTCTTGTATGCATACATGTCGAATGCCTCCCTGATACCCATGCTTCTGGTGTAGTTGTGCAAAGCATTGTCCAACGTCTCCTGCCCCACATCTGGGAAGGGCTGCCTCTTCTTTGGTTGGGCATTGCCACCACCGAACTCCTTCTTAAGGCGACCGGCACGACCACGACGTTGCTTCGCAGTACGCGTTCCCCCTTGCAACAAGGCGGAAGCAGACCCATTATCTGCTGGAGCTGAAACAAACAAAGGTTCGACAAATAATTTCTGCATTCCTGTTGAAAATGAAATGCTCAATTGCACGAGCTCATGGTTTCTCCTTGGTAACTCATTTTGAAGTGGGGCGAGCTCTCAAGTCATTTGGCTGTGGGTCAAAACCCGGTACCCCTGGTTCCCCTATCATCAACCATTGTATTCCCTATGATTGGTTGGTGGTTATCCCCATTATTGGTTAATTAGTTAATATTGACCCATAGCCATATAGTTGGTATATATCCACTATAATTGTTAGTTATCATCCCCTATTATTAACCATTAACCAGCTAGTTAATCGTTGATTGGGGATAACCAATAGCCATTTGGGATGAACCAAGCTTTCAACCGAACACCCCTTTGTGAACTCGCGCCACGTTGCTGCTTGAAGAGACCCCCGCCCGGAAAATGGATCAAGGCCAGTTCAGGGAATCCACTTTTGGAAATGAAACAACAATCGATCAAATTTAGTGGCGTGGTTAGTACCCATGTGCCCATTATATGGTGGTTAATTAATAGTCAATAATGGTTAACAGTTAACAGTTGACATAATCGCATTGATTGAAATTGGTGAACAAACAAATTTGAAAACGAAACACACATTTCAGTATTAATCTGTGTGTTCAAGCAAACAAGCTTAGTTCAAACAAATGAAAAAAACAGTATTTCCATCTGTTTCATTCAAACAGCCAACCAATCAAACAAAAATGAAACAAGTGGAAATGCCGGCGTACCCCGCTCGGCTCACGCTTCACAGTTGGATGGTTGGATGGTTGGATGGTTGGATGGTTGGATGGTTGGATGGTTGGATCGCTGTTGAAGAGGAACAAATGGAAAATCCACAAATGGATGGCAATATATTCATCAACTTGAACCACTTTTCAACATGGACTCAATATATCAAAACAATCGTTGATCCTTTTTGGTAGGTTAAAACCATTAGTCAAACAATGGTTGTTAATTTCAAAAACATCAACACAATGGCTGTCAGAATCCCAGGGTAGGTACTATCAAGCATTGATTCGTTGGTGGTCGTGAGCTGCAAAAATATCAGGAATTCAATCAACCACCCCAAATTTTGAGAAAAACCAACTAGATATGAACAATGTTAATCAACCATGAACTAACAGTCGCTCAGCAACTAGTGAACCAACCAATCCATCCACTGACCATCGATTCACAATCAAGTCACCATGATGAACTGAATGAAAAAAACTAAAGTAGTTTAACCGTGGTTCTCCTATAGTCATTCACTCACCATCATTCAAACAGTATATCAAAGGTTAACTAATCATCCATCGCTTGCCACTATTCAACATCAAACGTTAACCATCAATATCAATGGTTAACCATCAATTTGATGGGTGATTAGTTAACCTTTGATATAGGTTAACCCATCAAACGTCAACCATCAATTCACCATTGCCCGCATCCACAACTCCCCGTTGCAGCCGAGTACCTCGGAATCACTGGTGGACCAAGGAGGCGAGGATTGCGATACCACACTGGAAGCGGATCGGAGCAAGGCATCCAGAAGCTGATGGTTCATGGCTAAGCAGTATAAATGGTCAATAGTGGTTTAATGGTGGTTAAATGGTGGTTAAATGATGGTTAAACGATGGCTAAATGGTGGCTAAATGCTGGTTAGATGGACAACAGTATTGATAACATTAAATAGCTATTAAACATCAGATGGTCAATAAGGGTCAGCAGTGGATTCAGTGGGAAATTTACTATTTCTGTAGGCAGCAATGCTTTGACATGGTTTAAGACCATTGGTAAACAAGATTGACAACTACGTACTACTATTTGCATTATTGCAAACCATACTCTGGGAAAACTCGCCTTCTAGAAGTTAGCGCGGCTACTGCGAACTTTGGTTGGCTATGGTTAGGTGATCTTCCAAACCAGTTGAACGTCGGTGGTAAAACGGTCAGTAAGGACTGTAAGAACCGCTAAGAAGCTGCCGGTTCTTTCAGAGTTGACTGCCTCAGCTCCTTCGTTGTTTTTGGATCATCCCACAACATCACTTCTTTGCCTTTGTAAGCGTGGCAATACCAGTCGATGCTACTAGCATCATGTCAAACCCATGGTTGCTTCTGCTTCAAGGGGAACCAAAAATGACAACCATGACATGCAATACATCAAAACTTGCATCATGATGGTGTTGTCCGAAAAAGAATACGTCTTTTTGGACAGCCATTGTTTCAATATGAACTGCAACTTATTCACAGTCTCACATACTATTCATGTCAATGCTATTGTACTGCGCATCTCAGTGGTTTTGTCTTTTCCATGCCGACTGACTTGACTCGTACTCATCACAGCTGTACTTGCAGAAACCTCATTGCTCAAAATTGTTAATCTCCAAACTGACTGGGTCGGCGTTGAAAATGGGGAGTTTTGTGGTTTGATATGGCTACTAAGTAATCGTTATCATTGGAGGAGCCACGGGCTCACACATGAACACTTTGCACTTATCTCTTCATCCTTCATGACATCAAGTAACGTCAATGTATTACACATATCTTTCTGAAGTGTCAGGGGGCGTATTACCTGCAAGGGTATAATACACACACATGCCAATATAATCTATATATTGTGTGTATACACATATGCATGCACATATCTATCAATTAACGGATATTTACAACACATATCTTACATAAAACTATGGCTGTGGGTCAAAACCCTCTACTCCTGGTTCCCCCATCATTAACCATTGTTTTCCCTGTGATTTGGTTGGTTGATATTGACCCATAGCAATATCTTTAGACATATATTTGCACATATCCATGAATATCTACTATATATATATATATATATTTGTAAAAATATAAATAAATAGATATATATATATATATATATATTGCGTAATATTATAAATAAATAAATAAATATATATATATAATAAAACAAATTACATTATATTATATTATATATACTAATATGTAAATGTATATATACAGTATTTAGATGTACGTCCTGTACGTCCACAATAGGATCCTTGAGGCTCCGGTTAGATGTTTCCCTCACGGCGTTCCTGGGTCGAGGTGTCCACGGAGCATTTTCTCGTTCCGTATCCAGAGGAGACCTCAGCGGAAGGCGATCCAGGAAGATCAAGGGTTCATGGTGAATGGTTCGTTATGGGTTACAAATGTGGTTAGGAAATGTCAGGAATATTGACCCATATTTCCAATGACTTGTAAATAACTACCAGCTGGTTAACCATAGTAAATGGGTTAGATATGGTAATGCGATGTCTTCTTTTACTGCTTTCTGTGCTTGGAGAGCTGTTTTGCTCTGGAGATATTGTACGTAATGGGTTAAATCTGGTTTGTTGAGGTTAATTTTGTTTAAACAATACAATGATTTCGAGTTGATGAATTAAACACCGGTTGCTAGTCTGGTAGGCGGTTTTATCCACTGGAAAAAGTAGTCAATCAACGAAGCATCCCTAAATATTGGAAAACAAATACGTGATAAAAATCACCAACTCGTCGCGTTTTATTCATGGTCATTTGATAGTTCATTAGCTAATGGTCAATCATCTTTTCTCGATGTCTAATCATGGTCAACGCTCATGGCCAACAGGATTGGTCCATGGTTACCGCTTGGTATATGCGTAGCTTCACCCAAGCAAATGGGGTGAAATACGTTGACTTGATCCAGAAACTCATCCTGTTCCACACAAATTTATAGCCATTAAACCACATGAACCGTGATTTCCAAGAGGCTATCATTCTCTTTAGATTTGAGCTTGTGAGGTCATACATATCTAAGTGTACGTAAATCAACATGTACGTTTGATGTAAGTCTAAGTCAATGTACGCAAATGTATTCATAAACATTGCACATGTGATGGTTTGTCAAAATAGGGGTACCCCCAAAATCATCCATTATCAATCATTTATAGATAGAAACCAACCATTTTTGGCGGTCCCCTATTGCAAGAACCCATCAGCCAAATGACACTGGGTTCAGGGTAGTTCAACACCCAAGACCTGAGTACCACAAGGGCCCTGTCCAATGGTCGCTGCAGGAAGTACAGCTGAACAGCTGCAGCACAGCTGTCCACGTTCAGGGTTCAATAGCTCACCTTTCTCGATGAAGTCAACGGCAGCCACGCCACTGCTGCCACAAATAAACACCAATAAGCGCAGGTAGCCAACTCTTCAGATGCAAACTCACTGGTAGCCAATTTGTTGGCCAAGTGGTAGTGGAACTGCCAAACTTAATATGACTTTCAAGTTGCTTATGGATCGGTAAGCGGCGGGTATTAATCACAACAGCAGTCACAGACTTGATGATTTCCAAGAACACGATTTTTTTAGGATGATGGAATGGGATGAATGGACACACATATCCATATCTCTTGCCAGCCATACTCCAGCAATTTGGCTGGTCACTACAGGCATCCCACGGTTGTTCCACTTGCAAACTGAGCAGCTGGGTGATTCTTGTATCCCTTAAGAGGAACGCTTATTGTTGTTGGCATCATATTGATATCAACCAATCCCTTCAATTCACCGTTCCCCGATTGGATGACTGATGTGTATCTAGATGGGTATGAATGGTTGTCAAGCAACCAATCAACAGTTGACCAAGCAACTCAACCAACCCCTCAGTTAGTATGGCAAGCAAATCAAGTACATAGATATCAACGATGGTTAACTAGTTGGTCAGTATGAGTTCGTATCGAGACAGCCAATCCACTTACCCACCGCGTTTCCGAAACTCTGTCGCCATGGCACTCTGCCCAATGCACTGCAGCTTGCAAGTCTGAAACCTGCTTGCGAGGTCGTCACAAATCATGGCAATCATTTGAAACAAACACAGAAAAAACAATACGGCAATGGTTCAGAATGGCTCATTATGTTCTTCTTGGTAAGTTCATCATAGCTAATTAATCAATCTAAAATGGCAATATGGATCAGTA
Organism: Symbiodinium kawagutii; assembly: GCA_009767595.1. Lineage (NCBI taxonomy): Eukaryota > Dinophyceae > Suessiales > Symbiodiniaceae > Symbiodinium > Symbiodinium kawagutii. The sequence goes on from VSDK01023923.1 coordinate 153,160, forward strand.
TTGCACTGGCTAATAATAATTACAGAAAAGATCAACTAAGGATAGCTATTGGCAGTGGTTCATGATGGTTCAATCATAATCATAATTATGAACAAATTAATGGTTGCAATGATTGTAAATCATGGCAATGACTGGTAAGGACAATGATCATCCATCAAGGGAAATTATCATTAATTACCCATCACGCATTGGTGGTTCGGTGCCCCATCGACACCATATCAGTAAATTAGAAGCCACCGCCGTCACCCTGGTTGAAAGTGCACATTTGTTTGAAACCAACCAGCTAATCATTATAAGGACTCCTCACACAAAAATATGGCCGATCATTTGATCGTGGCTGATTTGGAATCTCGGGGCCATTTCCGAATCCTTTAAAAAAACATATGGCTGATCATGGGAATCAATCGCAAGAAACAACTCCGGCTTCAAATCATGTATCTTTCAGGAAGGCCAAGGAAAAAACAAAGAGCACAACCTGTGCTGGAATGTTTGTCCCCCACACATAATCAAACAACATGGTGAAGGCGATGACTTGTGGTCAACCTTGCAACATCCTCTAGGCCCTGCCCATCCCATGGCCATTGGCATTATCCGCAAGGAAAAAAGGTTGCTCTCAAACCGTCAACAATCGCCAAGAGTAGAACAATAGGTATACATATAACATTTATCCTACAATTGCTACAATCATCAATCATCCGTTCCAATGATTGATGATTTATGATATCAATCTTTGCTATAATGAATATATACATACGTATATCGGTATACGGTATAATCATCAACCATTTGTACTCGTAGGTATGATCTAAATCATACTTATCATTTGCTATATTGATTTAGTATTAGGCATATAATCTACAACAGTCATCCACAACAATCCCTATGAATTCTCATCCAACCTTGTGGGTAAACTGCAGCAGTTCCGGGTGGAGGTCCCAAGTGCCATCGCCAGGGCTGGCGGTGGAATTGACCCAAAGATGGTGAGCAACTAGTGGATGAATCAGCAGCGAATGGACTACTAAACTAGTGGATGAGTACTGGTGGATTACCCAAAGATACCCAAAGCAACTAGTGGATGATTACTAGTGGATGAATCAAGAACCATCAAGCAGCAGCAATCACCGGCAAGAATTCATGTGCTGATTTAACCAAACATAATCAGCAGCAAAGAACATTCTGCTTGTTAATATCAACAAAATGAGAAGTACCCGCTTATATCCCGTTTGTTTAGTTGTCAACCATAAATAATCACCAATCATCATAAATTGACAACTAGTCCTCGGTTCTAGCCATTACCCTGTTTGGATTGACTGGATCTTGAAGAAAAATGGATATGACAAGGATCAACCAGATCGATCAAATCTTGAAACCAGGATCACACTCTGGTAGTCCACAACTCGGTTGCGTGGAAGCCCCACCATTTATACCTGATCTACCGAAAAACGAACCAGTGATCTTACTTCCAGGTTCATTTACCAGAGAGTACACCCTCTGGCAAACTAACACGGCAATGGAAAAAACACCATTTGGGTAGGAAAACCCTGGAAAATCATCCATTTATGGTGGATTTTCCATTGCCAAGTTAGTGACTACCAGCGGTTATACCCCATGCGGCCAACCACCGGCAGCCCATTGCAACTCTTTTGTTGCTCATCAGCGATGCACACAGCAGGCTGATGAGGCTCAAACCTGGCAGGTCAGTGACATGGCTGGGGATCGACCGCAGAGCTTGTAATGCGACAGTACTGGTGATGAAAAAATGAACGTGTTCCAAAATAACCTATATAGGGGTTTCTCAAAATAGGGGACCCCAAAATCATCCAGTTTATTACTGCAACTATGTATACTAACAAACCAACCATTTATGGGGCGACCACTGCGACCACCATATAGCCAAGCTACATCCATTCCCCAAATGTGGGGCCTCACTTGTCGGGCACGCCGCGGAAGGGAGAAGGGCTAGATGGTCGCCTGCAGGTCATTGATCTTGATGAATGGATTGCTGGCGGAACATACAGCTGGTTGGTGGTTGAACCACACCTATAATTGACTATAGTATTGCTGAATTAGTTACTAATGGTTGCTACAGTGGTGACTGGTGGTTATCACAATAATTGGCTATAGTAGTTACCTATATGGTTGACAAATTAGTGGTTACTGGTGGTTAGTAATGGTTGCTATAGTGATTATGGCTAATAATGCTCATAATCTGGTTGGTGCTTTGGATCCCTATGAAAAATATGCGTGTAAACAAAGCAACCCTTGGTTGATACATTTGGGACAAATCAAAGTTTGAAAACACCAGCCAGAAAGCAACAACACACACAAACACGTAGAAAACCGATATCCGATGGCTGATTGTACAGTGACCGTTCTTGGGTATTGGTTGAAGATGTTTCATATTCTGGTTTTATAGTTTTCACAATCCAGTGACATCCAGTGACAAGCAATGTCTGCACATTGATGCTTACTGTTGGTTTGACGATTCATTGTGGATTGCTTTTGATCATCATAAATCATCATGAGTCGCTGACTAACATCTCCCAAGTTTCTTTCAAGGACTACCAATCGCAGAAACGTTTCCTCACCATCTACTTTGTATTTGTCTCAACCAGTTCCTCTGAGAACCCACGTTCATCATAACTTGCCGATGGCATGCCATAGCCAAGGAGGGCCCTAGGGCGCCCTAGGGTAGTATGACCCAGGACCTGGGCGGTGACTGAGGTTTTGGTGGTTGCTTGTGGTGACGAGGGGAATGATGGTGATTCAGATCAGTTTTGTATATCATGCTGGCCTTACATACTACACTGGCTTTCTGATTCTTCTATCATGTGAATCATCATCATAAAATAATGCGATTCATTTTACCCGCGCATTATGCGATAGTTAATCAACCAATAATCTTAAATCGATCATCTTCATAATCATCTTGATTATCCTCACAATCATCATCGAATCATGCTTTAATGATTCTTTATCTATAATGGCTTATGATTATTGACCTCTAATGGCTTATGATTAGCCCAACCTATGGTCCATGGTGGTTAACATGTTTCATTTGTATGGCTTTATTGCCTATTGCTTACTACCTACTTGCCTCAAATAACCCACTGGACCTACTGGCCTTATTACCTATCATTACTACACTCTGGTGATCTCACATGGCAATGTAAAATCACCATTTCCAATAGGTAAGTAATCTACAAATTCAGGATTATCCAGCCAGCTATGTTAGATCACCAGAGTGTACCTATTCAATGCTTCATACTGCTTGACCCAATTCGCCATATATAGCTGGTCTATCCCCTAGTCTTGTTGGTTATTACCCCTAATTATCAATCATTTATCCACTATTAATTATGGGTGGTTCTCATGGTGCTCATGACACCTCCTCACCCACCATCCCTCACAATGCGGGTCTGCCACCCCGCCCTCCGCAGGATCTCGGCTTTGGAGCGTGGAAGCACCGGGCAACGATCGCGCCAGTGGCCCGGCACAGCGCAGCAGCGACACACGTAGTCCGCAGGGGGAGCCTCGGTGCTGCGACTGGGTCCCATGGCCAACAACTCCGGAAGACATGATTATGTACATAATCATAACACAAAAATCATAATCATAACACTACAGCTGCATTATTCAAACATCATTTATGTATATGTATGTAAAAATATTTAAGTATAGAGATAGTATGAAATATTGGCATATGTTGTGACTGCATGATTGAAAATGATTGTAAAACTATGTATGTAATGTGTGTGTACAGGCTCGTAGGTGCTGGTAAGCTGGCAGGCGAATATTCAGCAGCAAATTACGCATTTTGTGGAGATTACGCACTCAGCAGGGGACTATACAATTATAACCAACACCATACATACAATTATCATGTTAACCTGAACGATCAAAACCATCAATCACCATCAGCAAGCATGTGCACATGCAAAACCATCATTTATAGGCAGCATTATGCATCACTTTAACCATCACCAATGCGGGTGTTTCTCAAAATAGGAGTACCACCAAATGATCCTTTATTAACCATTTCTAGTAGTAAACCAACCACTTTTTGGGGTTCCCAATGGCTTGAGAAACTATAGCATATAGTACCACCATCATTGTTCCTACCAATGCCCTGCTGCTTTGGAACTCCCTGGCGCTTGTGGAACACGGAGCGCTTCCGCTGCTTCGCTCCGCCAGCTTCAGCTTTGCCTGTACAAAAGCGAGGTGGATGCTGGGCAATCCAAGGCTTCCAATGGTCATTAATGAGGGTTAATTAATGAGGGTTAAGGAGGGTTAGTGATGGTTCAAAGTCAGTGGTTAGTGATGCTTAACAAGGGTTAATCCTTGCATGGTCATGAGAGCAAAATGATAGTGATGGTGCATGATGGTTGATAATGGTTTGCCAAGGGAAAAACTACGCTTGCTGAGGCGGGAGGAAAGATCCGACGCATCTGGAGGCGTGCCATGTGAAAAGAAAGCAACGCACACATTCCACATGACCAGCATGACCACCATTCAATGCATTATAGTCTGTTCATTGAAAAACACACATATATATACAAACAATGAAGCTTGGAAAGGTGTGATCCTGTGACTAGCAGAAATATGAACCATGGCAACTATCATGAATTGGCATTTAACTTCTATGATTAACACCTCTAGCGTTGAGAGTCTTCCCTTTTCACACCTTGACAAGTGACAAAACAAAGGATTTCTGAAGAAATGTTTTTTCCCATTGTTTTGCGGTGAAACGCTTTTTCAATTTCGTCGAAAGCAAAAGATGTTTCTTCGGTAGTATATACCCAGTTCACTGAGCGCATGTCCTCCGTGGCAAGGAAACACCATGGGGTGTAACAATATTTAACAATGTCTTAATTTTCCAAGTAAACGTATTTTGGCTTCATAGCAGTTCTAAAAAATACTTTTCGGATACGGGTCCCCCAGAGAAAATAGAGAATCCGGAAACACACCCCTCTTGAGTTCCAAAACTGTCAATTCAGGAACTCGCCACTATGAAGTACCATCCCTACTGATATACTAGGCTATGATTTGATATATCATGATATATATCAGTCATTAATCTATCGTCTCGTATTCGTCACCTGTCTGGCACTTAACAAATAGGGTATCACACCAATACGACATGTGGTTGATTGATTCATACTAACAATTGATTGATAGGGTGTCATTGATGACACCAATCTATTTAAGATTCACCCACCATTAATAGGTCATTGATAGGCTGCTGATCGTGATAAACACGGCAAATGCCAAACCTCTAAACACCTGGTCGTCATCACATGCCAACAGAAGCTAACCAGCCGTCCCTGCCAAGCGGCTCGAGCCTGAGCCGACAGCCTTCCCCTGAGGAACTGCTGTTTGGGATTCAAACGACTTGTTCCGAAGAGGTGTGGAGGATTGATCCCATTGGCTGTCTTACAGTAAGATATATATACATATATACGATGATCTTATAGATCAAAACAATACATTTCATCAATCCATTGTAAAAGCTGTACGGGATAATCTACACTATTGATCCTAGTAGGAATTCATGATTACTTGTATTCGAAAATGATCAATCACATTCATACACATAGCAACAATACACATAATCGTTAACGTGTAATATTTTGATTGATAGCAAGCAACCAATCATGTATTCAATAAAGGTGAATATTTTGAATTGGAATAATGCAACTACAGTATCTATTATTCTCATAATAATGTATTATAATTATGTATATCATTACCGCAATATCTAGTAGTATCAAACCAATTACTACTACAGAATCTATTGGTGACATTACTATTAATTACTTGGTGGTTTATAGATCCCTTGCTAAAAATATTTTTTTAGTGGTTATATGGTAAATGAATCATATCCCAAAAACACTAAAAACCTAAGTTAGTGGGTATAAGCCATCCAGATTAGTATATTATTCTCGAAGTTCCTAACCACTGGGAATCCATAACCGGTGCGAGCCCTGATTGCCAAACAGAATCATCGATGCCGGTCGATGGCCAACAATGTCACAGGTGTAAGCTGGATTGGATGTTGGATGAGCAAGTCTATCCAAGATGTACGTTGGTTTCATACGCTAGTGTATCTGTTGCTACTGCAAACTAACTTGCTCTGTGTGATATACGTCTAGCCATGTATCACTATCCTGGTCTGGTATACTATCGAGTATACTAAGTGGCAATCTGTACACTGGAAGCATGTACAATCAACCTCTTGAATACCAAGCTGGAAGGCAAAAGCTGTAGCATTTGAGTTCAATAGGAAACTTGTCTACGCATAGGGAATCTGTCGCTTCCAGCATTGCTGCTCACTTGCCAGCCAGATCTTGGCTATCAACTATGACCTTTCAATCATCAACTACTAAATATAAAAACATGTGATTTCTTTGACATGTTGCAGATGTGCAGACTGTCCCATAGCCATGGCTGCACCTTTAAGGACCGTACGTGCCATCAACCGCGCATCAACGGTACGTGTTTACCAGTGACCCATTTGCCACGTCGTGGGGCACACGCGTTCAGTTAAGGGTGTTTCTCAAGCCATAGGGGAACCATTACTTGTTACTCACTGATAGTGCTAAAAGGCTTAATAGTCGTTAATAGTGGTTTATAGTGCTTACTTACATAATCACCACATTGGTCATTTGATGGTTTCTCAAGTCATAGGGGACCCCCCAGTTATCATCCAGTAATGATCGTTTTTAGTAATAAACCATCAATTTTTTGGGCTCCCTATTTTGAGAAACCATTGCTTGTTGATGTTGTGTGCTTGTCATTAGGCAGAAATCGTGCACCATTGGTGGACATTGTTCATGTTTGACGACCATTGACCTGTGAAAAGCGTACAGATTAGCTACTAGTCTAGTTCCTTTTGACACTACTCTGTAGCTTGTTGTTGGATGAAGCGATTTGCAACCAACCTTGATCTTTAACCGTTGAATGGTCAATGATGCTAACTAGCCTTGATCAGTGGTGCTCCCAATGGTCAATGATGGTGAAAGTGCCCAATGAACATTGTCAACCATAATGAACCATCCGGAGGACCAGTGATCATCGCCATGAAGACCCACAAACTGCATCTCATGACCTGCTACTTAGACGTGCATCCCCAGGTAGTGACTGCTTACTAATTTGGTTAGATCGGGGTTAGTTCAGCCTTGTAGGGGTTATTACAGTGCACTAGTTACCTGTGGATGCACATCCAAGTGGTGAATAATGGCTATACAATGGGATCATTAATAGGATATGCAGGACTTATGGGATAGCTCACCGTGGGATTGGTTATCCAAGTGGTGAATAAATTGGACTAATGTGATAACTAGTTTAGTGAATTCCTAATAACTACAATTACCATAACTACAACCAGTAATCAACAATGATTAAAGCAACACTAGTTTCTAAACATTAGGTATCATTGCAAAACATCATTGCTTACCAAACATTTAGTCACCATACTCATTAGTTTGGTAGCTACTAACCTGTTAACTATTACTACTAACCAGTTAGTACCTGCAAACCATTTGGTAGCTAACTAACATTAATCATTACCAGTTAGTAGCTACTAACCTTACTAACCATTGGTTTCACCTTATCATCACCCATGGCCATCCTCTCATGGCTATCCTATTGCAGGATGCCGCAGCAAGCACCGCTGTCCTGCTCCAAGGTGAAAATCCAACAAGCAGCGCCGCCGATGACCACGGGCCGTGGGTTCACCGTTGCTGTCTCCTCACGGCCAGGCTGGGGCTGAGGATGGCCCATGGTTCAGAATGGTGCTTAACGGTGGTTAGTGATGGTTAATAATGATGTTTCATAAACTTCAATGATGGTTGATGATAGTTGTTGATGGTTGTTGATGGTTGTTGATGGTTGATGATGGTTGATGACGGTTGATGATGGTCGATTTGATGATGGCTGATGATGCTCAATGAACACCTTGGGGAAAATGGTGGTTAGTTGATGGTTGACTGGTAGATGATCGATGGTTGCTTGATGGATACTTAATTGATACTTAATCCACAGGTGAATGCTGGTTGGTGATGATTGATGATGGTTATTGGGGGTGGTATGGTGGCGAAAGCGAAATGATGGTTAAATGATGGTATTTGGTAGTGCATGATAATTACTGATTGTAGATGGTGATTAATGATGGCCGGTCATGTTGTAAACAAAATCAAGAATGGTTGAGGATGAATAGCGATTCTTATCATGCTTCATGATGGCAAGTAATGGTTCCTAAGAGTAGGAAAACGTTCCTGCAAACTAACAAATGAATTAACCTGGAAAAGGAAATCCACCACTCACCATAAGAGAACCCTGAGGAACAGTCTACAAATGGTGGATTTTCCATTCCCAGCGGTAGTGCTGCTTCAGACCCCTTGATTGCTCCTGTACTGTAGCTTTTTCAAGCATCGCACATGAGTATGCAACAAACAGTGATGTCTGATTTCCCAAATACCACGCAACGTATCAACAAAAAACATTTTTTGATGGTTATCCCCGATAGCCAACCACTACTGACCATTGCTAACCCTGGCCAACCATAGCAACACATATCAACAAAAACACCACCACAAGCTGCCAACAAACAACTGGTTGGTGGTTTCAACCTCTTTGAAAAATATGCTTGTCAACCAACCATTTGTTAGTAACTCATAGGGAAAATAAAACATGTGAATCAGACCACCAACCAGCAGTTGTTCAACCATGAGTTTGTTGCTTATTATCCCTATTATTTACCCTTGTTACTGGCTTTAACCCATATAAAACCCCTATAAACTCATGGATAAAAATAAGGAAAATACTAAGGATGATTTAACCCTTGATTAAAAAATAGGGATAATAATAGGGATGATTTAACCCTTGATTATAGAAACCATTATTAATGGTTTCTAACCAGACAATCATCGACAGCTCTCCTTCAACTGGAGGCTGTCGCCACTGTAGCGCAAGGCATCTTCCATCATGTGCCTGCGCAAGGATGATCATGTCAGCTACCACTAGCGGCTTGGAATTCACAAAGGCTGACGGTTGTACCAGTGATGCAGGTAGTAGAACTAGGATGACCACTGATCCATGTTATTTCTCATTGAATGCTGCTCAAATAGCTTAATTACCCTCCCTGAATTTGGGAGTCGAAGCTGGACATCGATGGATTAAGACTACATTCAATACATGCGAGTTTCAACCGGCAAATTATGTTCTTGCCATGTTTTTTCGTGATAGCCTAGTTGAATTCGAATGGCGCCTCAAATGGGGTCAGTTTGTTTCTCCTTCCCTCAAGCCCACAGAGCTGGAATGGCTGACTGCATTGGCGAAATGTGGAAAACGTATCTCTCAGTATAGCAGGATGAGAGCTCACTACCAGGGCACCTGACGCATGTTTTTCCCCTAATTAGTTTCGCAGCAAGGGAAAGGACCCTTTTTTGCAGGAAATGGAAAAATCTTCCTTCTTTATCTATTTCTCACTTATCCTTCTTGTTGATGACTTACTTCCTAGTCTGCATTTGTTCCTTGAATGGTTTCAATTGTCCCAGCCGCATGTCGGCAATGCATTCACAGCAAGCACCCCGCGGACAGGAGATCCAAATAAGGTAGAATCACGCTCCAAGACCAATGACCCTTCATCAATGCTTAATACATGGTGATTGTTTGAAAAATACATTTCCTGGATGCTCATGACTATGACAATACACTAGTCCTAGCCATTTCAAGCTCGAAGATGTGGCCCCATAATTTGCTGGCATCGTATGTGCATCCCAAAATTTTGTGTTTGAATGCCGATCTTAGCTGATTATACACCGCACATCCTTTCTCAAATCAACCAAACCCACAAATAAGCAAAGAATGAACGTTGCACGACTTCACTGATCTCCAAGTTGGTTAAATAAGGAGGAACATGCATCATTGCAGGTCATGTGTATGCGAAGCTAGGGAAGCCATAAGACCCACACGGCCAAAATTATGCACCGGTCATGTTTTGAAGTTTCTGAAACCTAAACCACCCCACTGAAACATCGCCCATGGTTCCTGTGGAGCGTGATCTTTACTAGGCTAAGGATGACTAAAACGTCGCGTAACGGTGGAGCTAGCAGCGCTCTTATCGAAGCCTTGGAGCACTGGCAGATCTTTCTGCAAGCGGAGGGCGCACGCGAATCATGATACAATGACGTGGTTCATCCCAGAAGCACAGACGACCTGTCTCCTTCTTTTCCCACTCCTTAACTTGTCCCAGCTTGTGCAGAATCCTACCCAGGCTTGTGCAGAATGTTCAATCGGATCTCACGACCCTTTCCTACCGCTTCCAATGCTGCGGCTGCACAGCTTTGAAGTCTTTGGAGTGCACAGGGCCTGGAACTCCTTGACGAAGAGTGGTCAAGGGAGCCCACTCCCACATTTGGGACCGCCTTCTGGCGATGATGAGCTTTCATCCTACGAGCGCATGGTGCATCTCCTCCACCACCTTTTGCTGGGCTGTATAGCTCCAGCAACGAAGCCCTTTCAGGCCAGGCCACTTGCCTTGCTTCAGATCTGGCAAGCGGAAGCGACTCAATCTCCTGTGGTTTCTTTTCACTTTCCTCCGCTTCAGCAATGGAAACGGCACCGCTCACGTTTGTCGGCCTAGCTTCTTGGTCATTTCTTCAATGTCCTTATTGAACGCAGTCAATCCCTCCGTGACGGTGAGGACGAAGCTCGCCGCTTCTGCGGAGATGTGGCCAAAGAAGTCCTCGAGAGAGGATACGCCTTGATCTCTGCACTGTCTAACCAATCCCGAATTTCGACCAAGAGGAATCGTTCACATGTGGGGCAATCTTTGAATCAGTGACTTGGATTTTCTCAATTTCACCAGGATATGATATGGGTGCCCCCTAAACCTCTGGGAGACCTCAGCCTCGTTGTTCTTTTCAAAAACATCTTTGGGATCGCAAAAGGGGTCCTACCCCCAGCATTCCTCAGATATCCGGGATGAAGCCTCAGCCGCGGGCAGTGCTCCCTGGTGCTCCTGGCATCTGAAACTGTACAGAACGAGCTGATTTTTAGGGCCCCCAAAGCTCTCAGAAGGTATGACTGGAGCAAGCATCAATTATGAATTAACCATCAAAACCTCAACCACAATTGCCATCAACCCTCAATCAACCACAACTAACCATTAACCATCATTAACCATCAAAATAATCATGACTTAACCATCAACACTCAATGACTCAATCACCAGCAACTCACCAGGTCACCCGCTGTTCACCAGCTCACTACACCACTTCCATTCGCCCTTCGCCCTGCGCCTGGACTGCACCAAGAGAATGGCCAGGCCGGGACTACCTGGTGTGGCTGGTGCGGGATTGGTTGGGAAATCTTCCATGGGAATGGCTGCGATATTGTAATGGGAAATCAATCCAACTACTGGTATTAACAAGGACTATTTCCCAATCATTTCTGCTATTTAACTGGACTATTGGCAAATAACTATTGAATGATTCTCTTATAGGTATTGTAATGTTGTACCCAAGCACCATCATAATCAACCACCACAGACCACGACTCACCATCATAATCAACCACGAGTGGCTGTCACCACTAACCCATCATGGGATGGTGGTGATGGGATTATTAGCCACCATAGTCACCTCGTCATGGTGGTAACCCATCATTCAAAACCGTTGTAAACCACTATTAACCACCCTAAATCACTCTAAACCACTACAAAAACCATTACGATAACCTCGATAATCAGGAGTATAAACCTCTGTAAACCACTACTACTCACTATTAACCATTGAAATAACCACTATGATGAATCAATCACAAGAACAAAACCCACGATCTACCTCCATAAGCCACTATCAACGACTACTACTCGCTAATAAAACCATGATGATTTATAAAACAACTATGAATACCTCTAAAATATCAGTACAAACCACCATGATGACGGTTTTACCACCATAAACCACTATAAAATAACCAGAATCACCACCAGAGTCGCCCATTTGCCCGGCCCCCGGCACCTTGGCTCCTTGTGTCTTTGAGCACCCGGGAGAAACCGCGCAGCACCATGGCCAAGCCATGCCGGGCAGATGAAGCGCCTCAAAACCGGGGCCAGGGCAGGCTCCTGAAAATGCATGACGAAATGGTGGTTTCTCAAAATGGGGGTACCCCCAAAATGGCTGGTTTATGACTACTAAATGGTTAATACCCCAAAGCTATGGTGGGTTTATTACTATAAATGACTAGTAAGCTGGATGATTCGGGGGTACCCCTATGGCTTGAGAAACACCAAAATGGTGACTGATTCATGGCTATGATGGTTCTGATGGCTATAATGGTCATCGATGCTGTTATGCATTATAGGTCGTTGATGCTTGTCTAATTGGAATGACCTATGATGGTTATGATGGCTATGATGGTTACGATGGCTATTCAATCGGAATGATGGTGATAGTGGTATCACAGTTGATTATTAGAGTTCATGGTTGATAGTCACCACCAGTTGATGATTAATGATGGTGGACTAATGGCAAATCCATACTGATTGTGGTTGCGGTGGTCGATGATGTTGGCTAATGATGACGGTTTGACAATGCTTAATGATGGTTGGTGACAGTTGATGGTTTATAGTGTATGGTATCAAATAATATGGTTGATTGGACCAGCCTCCCATAATCAAAAACTGCTTGATGCTGGTTCGCAATGATGAATTTTGATATATCATGATGATAACATTGATGAAATGATGGCAATGATTGGTAATGATGATAGACTGGATCATCCCCATAAAATCGGAGTGATATAATCATGGAACAATGAGTGTTAACGGTGGTAGTGATTAAAATGGTAAATAGGATACTCCATCTTACAGCTTGGCTCGGTTGACCCAGTTGTCATCCACAACTGCGAGGTACCTTTTGCCCATCCTTGACAATGCCATGCAGGTATTGAACCTACAAGGTGGACCCCCCGCTTAGTTACTTCGCTAACTTCGATCATAACTAGGACAACTATCAGTCATGGTGTATAAATATAAATATAGATATACATATAATTATACATATAAATATAATATAAACATAAATATAGATATAAATATGGATATGAATATAAATGTAAATATGAATATATATATATATATAAATAATATTTGTATAAATATATTACTTGAGTCAAGTGGCTCATGAACCACCGAAAAACTGGGGGCCACCTTGTATGATGGTATACCCTATGAGTCTCACCTTTGGATCTGGGCACAACCATCCTCCAGCCCCCAAGTGCCTGAAGCATCGTCCGACTGAAAATCGAAATCGCAGCGGTTGAGGAACGGCAGGTCACTCACTATGAGGTCCACAGAGTTGTCCTCCTGGGAGACGGTGTGGGTCGGTCACCCTGAGTACACTCTGGCAATTTTACATGGAAAGTCACCATTCCGAACCATTCCCAACAGAGAAATAATCTCTATACGAATAGCAAATTATCGATTGCTGCGGAGGGCACACAAACTTGATTCAAATCCAGTTCAATCGTTTGGATGTGATGCATTTCAGAATGAAGAGTTCTCCAAAGTTGTGCTTCAAAAGCACAGGCCATGAAAGTGACATGCAAGCTGACCCCCTGGTGTTCAGCAATTACTCCAACTTCGAAGTATATTAGGTGACTTGGCCCATTCCAACAGTTTAGTTCACCAAAATTTGCCGTTGCCGGGGTACGGTATCCTATTATGTATGACTGCCTTTGAATTGATCAGAACATCTACATTACTCATCATTGGCCGTGATTATAAACACATTAAACATCAACAAACCACCATTCACCTTCAATTAACCATCAGCTAGCCGTTATTTCAGCATCAATTTAGTAAACCATCAATCAACCATTATAACCATTGGCCATCCATCAGTTAGCCGTTGTTGGACTCAATCAACCATCAATCAACCATCCATCATTAGTTCACCATCAGCTAACCACCATCCTTACCCTTCACTCCAACACACCAACGCCCTGGCTCCAGCTTCAACTTGCGCGCGTCCCACTTTCGGCTTTCCAGGGAGGAGCCTGGCCCCGGTCAATCTCTGGAATTGGTTCAGTTGGTTCACCCAGAAAAGGTGACCAGCACAATGTTTCCGGCATCCCAAACACCTAGGGCGTGTCAACTGGCCCTGGGTAGGTGACAGTCCTGCGAACCATACCCAGCTGTGGCTCTGAACCATTGGTATTCACGATCTCAGGCGATCTTCCGGTGGGCCAGTAGGGCCCCACTTCGGCTGAAGGACCCGTACACATCAGGTGTTGATCTGGGGAAACACATCACCTTCCACAAAACCAAGAAAAACCGTTGGGTGAATCATGCCCTATACCCAAAAAAGGGATGTTGGTCAAAACAAGGTTTCACTTCAGCAAGAAAATTTGTCAAAGATGCTTCACATTGCTCTTAATTACTTAATTCATCGTCCCATGGCTCATGGCAACAACAATGGCCATGTGACTCACTGACCAATCCTCCCTCCATACTACGCTATTCCTTTGGCTTGCATCCATTGTTGCTTGGTCAATTGGTTCTTGACCAATCAGGCAAGCAAGCAGGCAGCGCAAGCAAATGTACCAACAAGCATACCAGTCGTACTTGGTATATGTGATCATTCTTTTGGGATGTATCCACGTATCATTCGGCTCCTTACTTCTTTGGTTCTTGATCAACCAACCGACCAACCAAGCAAGCAATCAAGCAACCAAGCGGGCAAGCAAGTAAGCAACCAATGAATTCCTTCTGCAAAGCCTAGCCTGATTGTATTCTTCCCATCTTCTTGGCCAACTGGCAGTGCATGGCCGCGGTGTGACAAGCACTTGGGTCCTGGCACAAAAGACAGGGACAAGGTGCGACAGCAGCAGGTCCCTTCGTGAGCTGAAAGTGAGCATGAAAATCATTGAGCAACGTCAGTTAGAACTGCTTAATTAATGGTTGATATTAGTGGATAAGCGACAAACATAGGGGACATGATATACCAGGTATTTGGAGATGGGTCAATCTGAGAACAAACAAGCCAACAGTCCAACTACCAGTACTGTGATCACTATTAGACAGCCAGGGACACATGGGGCCTTGACCCGCAGCCATTTCATCTTAAGCATCTGTGCATAGCCAGAACTGGGAGTACCCTCACGGCGAGGAATATATTGATAACGCTCGTTCTTAAGCTTTGTAAACGCCAAAAATGGATATTAATCAATGGCAATTCTTGACCAGTGCTCACCAGTATCATACCACTTCCACTACCAATCAACCCCCTTGAGCCATCAGTTGAGTGGTGGAAAGCCACATCAACCATCATTGACCATCATCAACCATCTTGAAACCTTATCAAACATCATTGAACCTTATCAAACCTCATCAAGCATCATTCTTCACCATCATCCTATGGTTGGGTCACAACAGATGCCACTCACCAACCAGTCTGTTGTTGAACCGATGACCAACCATGGGTTAAAGTGGCATCTGTTGTGACCCTATTAACCAACCAGCTTGACCATCCTTTGTCCTAAGGTCACAACAGGTGCCCCTGGCCTCGCCTTGTCTGACGAGATGCACAGTAGCCCTGGAAACCGACAGGCGGCTTCCACCGCGATGGTGCCCACACCTGTCGCCATGGGAAGTTCAGAAGCTGCACGATGGACATCATGACTATGTCTTTGTTGTCATGTATATGTGCCATCAATAAATTGTCTCTATGTTGTAGCGCTATATATTTCTAATCTATTTGGACTATAGATCAAAAAGATGTATATATATATATATGGTGTATAAAAAAAGGTTATCGATATATATATATATGTATTCAAAAAATATAAGTCAATAAATATACACATATAAAAATATAACCATATATAAACATATACATATTGGGAATGTATTCCAAAACAATCCAAAATAAACAAGTACACACGGACTTGTTTGTATATGCAAGCCTCAAGTCAATCAACCCGCAACATCCGGGTCATGCTCCGATGCACAGCAGGCCTCCGAAAGGATCAAGGAGCAATTCGCCGGGTCCTCAGAAAACTGGAGCCCAGCAAGCAACAAAGGACTGGTTGGGAAATGATTGGTCAACTGTTGGTGGTTGAACCACCCGTATGATAAATATTACCTAGTTAACCGACCATTTGTTAACAATTGCTAGGAAAAACAAAAAAAGTCTAAAACCACCAGCCAGTCAGTTAATGCTTGATACTGCTGATTAATTACTGCTTGTTCATTGATAACTGTCAGGTAACAGTTGGAGATGATGAAGCATTGATCATGTATAAACTTGTTAAGTAAAGCTGTTTACTCACCAACACTTGTTACAACCTACTAACTAAAGGTTTAGATTCATCAATCATTGTTCTAGAAAGGATTGATATATTGATTGTGCTTAGCAATGGTAATACTAAGTAACATGCACCATCAAATGGTTGGTGATCGATCAATATCCAATAATTCGGAGGGCGAATATAGACAGGAAAAAAACATCCAACTGCTGTAAAGGTGTAATTAGCTTGTAAACATCAACAGTTGGCTGATGGGATGTTACAAGCAATAATGACATAATGACTGCTCACAACTATCTATGCGCGACAATGGTTGAAGGTGTCGGTGGTGGTTCATGCAGCGAAGAATCCATGGCTACAATGGTGTTTGGATGTGACTATATAAATATTTTTTGCCCATGGTTAATTGCTGTTAATTCTACCATTGCTGAACCTTCAAGCACATCAGCAAGAAACAAGCCATTTCAGATCCTCACCAACCGGCGTGCGGCCAGACTTGTCTTGACCTCCGTTTGGTTTATCGGTACTGACTAGGTCCCTGATAACCCATCGCGGCGGGTTGCTCCCAGTGCCTTGACGCTTGGGATAGCGACACCTCACTGGAGCATCCCCATACCAATCTGGTTGGTGGTTTCAACCCCCATGAAACATATTTGTCAACCAACTATTTGCTTATAATCACTAGGGAAAATCAGCAAAATGTCAATCAAACCACCAACCAGCAGTTGTTCAACCATTCTGGTTGCTAATTATCTCACTTATTAACCATTATTAATGGTTTATAACCCATATCAAACAAGCTAGTCACTATCATCAACCACTATCATCAACCACTATCATCAACCACTATTTGTTTTTTTTACCATTAATGATTGTGACCCCTACTGAAGGACTCACAAAAACCAAATCCTTTGGCACCCCGTGGGCTGGGCCATGGAGGCCCAAAGGCCGCCTGTTCCGAGTCTCGTGGCTGGGCCCTGTCCAGCCGCTGTGGAGGGTCGCAGCCGCGGCAGATTTCGCACGTCATGGGGCAGGTAGGCCCTGCGATCCTTGGACGCGACGATGATCAGCAGTTGACCATGGGCAAATGATGGGTTTCGATGGCACTGATCATGGTTGATGCTAGTCATAGAGCGAGTCATATTGATATTTGATAATTAAATATAATGATTGATATTCGTTGTCATAGAACTTATCATGGTTGATGCTGATTCACCACTGTATACGACCATATGCTGGCTATCATGGTTAATGATGCTTGTTGTCATGGCAAACATCATGGTTCATGATGGTTAGTTAATTAAGTTTGATTGACTTCCTTCCATTTTTCAGCTTTGATTGATGATGGCAGGGCATAAGCGAAGAAATGACAATTTCGATGCTTACGGACACACACATTTGGATGCAATATAAAAAAGTCGAAAAAACGTGCAAAGCTTGCATGTCCGTAGGCATGACCTGTCCTCAAACCATCAATTGTTCATCCCAAAAATCTTCATTTAGCCGACGCAGTTTGGAGGACTCTGGATCTAACCCATTGATGTGACTGATTGCCTCTAAATTGGTTTAGTCTTATTGACCGGGTGGCATAATGATTCATAAATCTCAAGCTATCAGCATCCATGTGGTTGGTTGATTGACAGCAGGACTTTCCGTTTGTAACCTCTCACCGATGTGCTCGCCATTTGTCATTGTGAATAACCTCCAGCCACCATGAACAATGGAGCATTAATCAACCACAATTGACATCACTAATCATCATCATGAAGCATGAATCAACCATCACTGGCACATCATGAACCATGACCAAAGTCATGGTTGACCAGCATTAATCAACCAGCTCAAAAAATAATCACTCATCGCAATGAAGCACTACGAATGACCATGACTAATCATCACTGATCATCATGAGAAACCATGAGGGCTCACGAAGACGCCGGCTCACTAACATTGGCACATCAGTGACAATAGATCTAGCCGTCATGAATCCTGTTTACTACTCCCTGGTTCGTACTGTTCCTTAACCACCACAAATAATCATAACTATAATGAACCATTTATAGCATTCGTTAACCTTTGGTTCACCATGAGTTCACCACTTTAGGCACAAAAATTCATAAATGAATGAATAAATAAAGCTTCAATAATAATCAATTAATCATTATGACCATTCATAAATGAATGAATATAGCTTGAAACATTATTAACCTAAGTTAGTGGGTATAAGCCATCCAGATTAGTTCACCATTTTAGGCACAAAATCATACATTAAAAATGATTAATCATGATTGTTGGTGGAAGTCCCCCATTAGTTGGTTAGTTAATATTGACACATAGCCAAATGAATATAGCTTCAAAAATGATTAATCATGATGACCTTCAACATCTCATCCTTCATTGCATGATATCGCTCCAAGCTTCGCCCACAGGTACGCAATGGAAGTTGCGCTCGGCTCCGCCGTAGACCTCGCCGCGGGGGTTCACCTGGGCTGCAGTGCGACCTACGTTTGAAGCTGCTGTGGACTGCTGTGGTGGTACCACGCCGGGGTCTAACTTGTGTGAGGTTGAGATTTTCTACCTGCTAGGGTCATAAGACCTAAGGTTTGCAAGCCAAGTTCAGGTTTGAACTACTATGATTCCGTTTCGGTTGTTTGGCCTTGCGTAGCTAGTGAGTAACTACAACAGTTACACTCCTTACTCAAGCTTCTAGCAGTTGCAAGGTAAATGGAACAGCTGTTTGAAACAAATCTGAAGCCACTCAACCTTGGGGTAGGACCACGTCACCGCTGATGATCTATCTGAATATTTCCTGTCTATCTAGTCAGCTGTGTATCTAGCATATCATTTTGTCAAACTAGACATGGGTTTTCATTGCAGGAGATGATGGATTGGCCACGGGTTTTCTTCTCATATCACATATCAAGGCCAATCCACCATCTCTTGAAATGTTCCTCTCATTCGGCTCTTGCACATTTCCATCAATGTACCTGCATATCAATATCTCAAGATATCTGCCTACCTTGTGTGAAAACTATAGCAACATATCTATCAACTTCTCTTTTATTTCTTCATCAATATTTTTCACGTATCAATGAAATATGCATTTCTTTAAAATGATTTTATCGCTGCTTGTGTCAATTTCAAACAGTATCAGTGCGTATCGATTGGTACAAATCATCCCTGGACAGCGGTTGAAGTATGTTGCAGCCACGTGCAATGGTTGGAAGACTTCTCAGGGTCATGAAGGTCCGTGACTTGAGGTGATATTACACTGACTAAGTGATCACGAGTGGATAATAACCTTTCATTGCCGCGATTAGTCATACTATTGCTAAACAAGAACTGATTTGACCATAACTAAATGTTTTTGTTGCCCCATCATCACCCCATTTTGCTTGAACTATCAGGTCTTCACCACCGATTTGGCTGTGAGTCAAAACCCTGTACCCGGTACCCCTGGTTCCCCTACTATTAACCATTGTTTTTCCTTATTATTGGTTGGTCATTATCCCCAATTGTTGGTTGTTTAAAGCCTTGACCCATAGCCACTTTGCTTGAAAACCAACAATGGTCACAGTCGTGGTGCCCGAGAAGCTCGCCATTCATCGCCCAGCCAAATGCCACACGCGAAACATTGGCCACTGAGAAAACCCATGACTTCCTCGTGGGGTCAGCTGCACGGGGTGAACGAGTGGCTGGTGAAGCCACAACGGTTGAGCTCATGGTTAACTGATGATTGTTACTTAACTAACCATGGTTAATTGATGGTTGTTTAAGATTGTTTACTGGTGGTTAACAGATTATTGATGGTTGTTTAGGATCATCAGTTAACCATGAGATTGTTAACTAGTAGTTAAGTATTGGTAAATAGTGGCTGACTATGGTTAGTTCAAAGTTGATTATGGTGAACTATTGTTTGATTCTGTTTAGATGATATTTGATTAATTGATATTAGTGATTGGTAGATAGTGGTGAACCAATTGTTGATTATGTTTAATTAGTGGTTCTTTCCGCTTAACTCATGGTTAAGTGGTGGCTGATTGATGGTTAACCAATGGTTGATGCTGAACTATCCTGGTTTAATTGATGCTTCAAGCAATCTTGTTGTTAAATGCTGATTCAATGATGGTTGATGGTGAATCAAGGTTAAATTGCTACTTCATTGATGCTTAGTTAACGGTACACCAATGGTAGAATAGTTGACGCTTCATCAACTGTTCCTAACTAAGACGGTAAACTGTTTGGCTGTTTATTGAGGTTTAAGGAGAATGGTAGACAGCAATGGGTTCATCATGGGTTTATACATGGTTCGCAAATGGTACATAAATGTTGTATGCACAACTGACACATGGTTCCAAAATGATGAATAAGTT
The DNA here is from genome assembly GCA_009767595.1 of Symbiodinium kawagutii. Classification (NCBI taxonomy): domain Eukaryota; class Dinophyceae; order Suessiales; family Symbiodiniaceae; genus Symbiodinium; species Symbiodinium kawagutii. Next base: position 173,847 of record VSDK01023923.1, read on the forward strand.
TTTACAGTTTGAACCATGTGTTAAGTTTGATAAAGCACATACAGTCGACCATTATTCAGAATGAACCACAACTAAACATCAACAATCATTCACCAATCAAACATAGTGATCGACTATCAGCCACCATTGTTGATTATCAACCATCAAAAACCATCATGAACCACTCTTGTTAACCAATACTAGCCATCATTGGCCACCATCATCCATCATTAATCACTGTTTTGAACTATTTAATCATGAGTAGCGCCTCTTATCAATACAACAATTGAACATTCATCGACTATTCATTAAGCACTGTAGTATTCTGAACCATTGTTCAATCATCATGATCCATCTCAACCCTAGTAATCATCATTAAAACATCAATTTCACCATCATTATAAACATCCAATCACCATCATTGACCATGATATTAAGCATCATTAAACCATTGTCTAAGCTTCATTGAACCACCCTGAACAATCATGCTTCAGCACAACTGAGCATCATTATATAACCTTTATGAAACACAACTAAGCGTCACGAATCCTTATCAAGCCTTATTAATCGTCATTATCGACCATCCTTATCCAACCATCACAACTTATTTGCCACAACTCGTTGCTTCCAGGGTCCAACTCGTACCCATAGAGATCCTCAGTGCCAACTCGGCTTGCCGAAGCGGTTGATGTTAACATATGGGTGTTTCTCAAAATCGGGTACCCCCAAAATGGCTAGTTTATTACTATAAATGACTACAAATGGATGATTTGGGGGTACCCCTATTTTGAGAAACCTCCATATCATGGTTCAACTAGTTTGCTATGATGGTTCTTTCAATGATGGTTCATGTTAAGAATGATAGTTGCTTCATGATGGTTGATACTGCTTCATGCTGCTGGACCCATGGTTCACAACTAGTGATTAGTGGTGGTTCATGATCGTTGGTGAGTGGTTTTAACTACAATCATGTTCAATCATGATGGATTCTGGCTATCTGCTGGTTGCACAATCTATATGTATTTGCAACAATGCTCAACAATTTCTTGGGAACATATGGTGATTTCAAAAATTAATGGTACCTCAAATCATCCACTATTCACTATGTACGCTAGTAATAAGCCATCCAGAATTTTGGGCCCTCCTACTGCCTGAGAAACCGCCAAACTTCATAACGCTTGCTGATGCCACAACCGTAGAGAGTGGTGGCAGGTGCTTTCAATTACCGGATATCACATTCGCTCGGTGCATTGAGTATCTGAATGGAAAACCCTAGACCATCAAAGCTTGGTCATCAGCAGTTGAGCTCATCTTGCCACCCATCATCAATCACCAATCCGCTTACTGTCCCCGTAAAATGGTTGGTCTTCCACTAAACATGATTTAAACAAATGATTTGGGGGTACCCCTATTTTGAGAAATAAAACACAATCTTGTACTGGTGTGCGGTCACCATCCATGTGGGTAGTAAAAACTTCACCAAAACATAGGGGATTCGCGACACCAAACTGGCCCGATTACTGCTGGCTACACATCCATTTTGTCCTCATAACAATGGCAACAACAACCAGTTTGTGCTGATAACTCTTATGTGCGGTTGGGATTCATTCCCTGGGATAGCCCACCATAGAAAACAACCAGTAAAGTGTGAGTGAACCAAACCCACCATAACTATGGCAAATCTAAGCAGTTCCGAAGTGGGGGTGCACAGCAAGTTCTGATGAATTGCCAAAGCCTAATCATGGTTGATCACAACAATTCGCAATTACTTTGTTCTCAACTATCGACTTTCTCACCATTTCACCTCCATTCACCCCTTACAAAACATGCTAATATCCAAGTTGCGACTCCCTGAAAACCTTTACCATGGTGAATTACGGCCATTGAACCCCACATCAAACATACCACTTCCAATACGCGAACCTTAACCCCCTTATAACCCCCCACCTTCACCGTGCAAACCCACTGATCCACGGCAAACCGCCATGGCACAATCTCCAGATCGTCGTTGGCCGTCATAGCTCCGGCACCCATGGCCGCCATGGCATCTTGCGAGCGAAAACCTCCACGGTTGCGTCGCGTCGTGGTGAGGGGCGGGGCGACAACGGTAGCCGCCCAAGGAGGGAAGTGATCAGTGGAATCATCATCCGCACGGGACATGCACGATAGGAATTGGAACAATCAAAAATGAGATTTCGTAAAGTTTGGGACCCGCAAAAATGCAATAAAATGAATGGTTTATTTCTCAAACTGCTACCGTTGGATGGTTTGCGGGTACCCTGAGCACAAATGGAATGAGAATCAAAAGAGTATCGCCTATTCACAATGGCAACGAACACATGCTGTGCATGAGACGAAGAACCAATGGGAATTGGATCAATCAACGAGGGTCATGAAGCAAGCATCAGTGTTTAAAAGGGTAATGATTAGTAGGTGAAATGATCATCCATTAACAAGGGAATCACTACTCTCTGGCAGCCCGGAAGCCATCCGTCGATCGCCAATAGGTAAATCATCTGGCAGATTTTCCACGCAACCGGGTTCGTTAGTCAGAGGGTAGCCATCATCAAACACTTTGTTCCCGGTCTGTGTTGCTGCATTATCTCTTTAAAGGCAACAATTATCAATCATTATTAACCATCAAATAAGCATCATCGAGTAGCATTCATCTACCAAGGTTCACCGCCACTTTCCCATTGCATCATTATTGTTTCGATATTTCCCGTGAAGGTTCATCGCTAGCGCCATTGTTCTCCTTTTTCAGTAGCCATGCAGGAGATTGATCCTTGATCACTGAAGAAAGAATGATCAGTAACAAGCAACAAGTAAGAATTAACTATAAGTGAAACTCTGATCTTTGAACACCAACTGAATCAATCATCATTAATGACACACAATGATTAATTAATCGTTAGCTCGAGGTTGATCATGCAGAAGCCGAGTCGCATTTGTTTACCTTCGAACCGTGGCACTGTCCAGAACCAAGTAGCTCAAAAGGTTCAAAACACACAGGGGGTTCTCAAAATAGGGGACCCCCCAAAATGGATTTTAATTCCTATGAATGACTAATATCGGATGTTTGGGGGGTCCCCAAATTTTGAGAACCACTGGGGAATGATTGGTGGGAAGCATCATGAAGAGAGTGAAGACTCCGATTTTTTCTCGGTGAGCAGAATTAACCACCCTTCTTCTCCCAGCAACCCGGTTCATCGTGATTGCTTCAGGTTCATGATTGATTGGCAAATGTTTCATAGTGATCATTGTTCCCTCAAGATTCATTATTGAGGTTTCTCTTGAACTATCTGTCATGCACGATCCAAGCTTAGTGACCACTTTTAATCACAAACCATCATGAACCTCCTTCAGTCATCGTTCACTTTCAAAAAGCCATATACCAACCACTACGAAACACCGATCACCATCGATCGACGCAAACAATCAAGCTTCAATAACCGACGTTGATCACGATTGAACATTTAGCATCATTGAACATTACCAATCAAAAAAGGAACATAAACCACTGATCATTCCAGGAGCAAGAACATTCTTTGCCTAACCACTGGTAGACTATCACTGGATTTTGGACACTCATGGTGAGCGGTATATGCTCAAACCTCAAAACGATCAGCAGGGTACGCCATAACAGCGATGCTCACAAGTCCAATCCTATGGATCTACCTGCACTACTACCTCTGCTAATGCACCCAAATCTTGTTGCTTACCCGGCTTAGGTAACTAATTCCTTGATACCCAAGGGACAGAACCTGAGTGCAACTCACCATGTTCTTTCGGAGCGATCGCCATCTGGAAACGGATCAGGCGGCTCGCATGGCGCTGCGAGGTGCCTTTGTGTTGCCCATCCCTCACGCAAGAGGCACGGAATCGCCGCGTGGTCTCGTGGGTCCTGGAGCGATCCGCCATGGTGACCCATGGTGCTGTGGATGATGGTTGGATGGTTGGACGACAGCTGCAAGGTTCCAAGCCAACTACTATGGTTGGATGGTTGGATGCTTTCCAAGCCAACTGTTACTTGGCGAATCATGGCGATGGAAGTCATAACTACTATGGTTGTGATTGATGTCCATTGACGATGTGTTTTTTCATGACCGATGTTAAGAAAACAAAATAGCAATCAAAACATGATGACCACCCACAAGTAGACATGGGATCGATCATGTTTCATTGAACGTATTCAAGTACCATCAACCACCATTAACCACCATCAACCACCATTAACCATCATTAACGACCATCAACCACCATTAACCATCATTAACGACCATTAACCACCATTCACCACCATTAACCACCATTTACATCTGACCTTTTCACCCATACTGGAAAATATAACCCCCATGGCTATCTACTATCAAGTACCATCAACCATCATTAACCACCATTTACATCTAACCCCCCTGGTTATGACCCCCCCTTTGCCCTGATGACGCAACGGTTCCCCACCAGCCGTCACCGACACCTCGAAGGTGACCCTGGGAGTCGGAGCTCCGTCCGCACTTCACCTGGCACCGCGGCTCGCCATGACGAAGGGCGCGTTGCGCTTTTTTTTCAGCTGGGGAGACGGGTGAACTGGAGATTCGTAGGGTGTTTGTGCTGAAGGGAAAACAGAGATTGGCTGTTTAATTTGATTTTTTAACTAACAATGAGTTCAATTATTGTGGTCATTAGTTAATTGTTTTGTTTGTTTTATTGTAGTAAAGCATGATGCAAATTGTAAACGAATCAACTGTTGTTTTTGTGGTTGTTTGATTGCAATAAAGAAAATAATTAACTAATGACCATAATGCCCATGATGAGATTTAAGAAAGATAATGGTTATAGTTTGACTTCAAACAATCAACGGTGTTACTAAGACAACAGTGATAATTGAACAATAAAACATATTAAGATTGAAGGTCGTATTGTATGCTATTATAGTTTAATTGTTGGAAAGTAACAACTAATCACCATAATGGCCTCAATAGTTTTTGATAGATGAAAACACTGTTTTACTTGGTTTCATCTTTATACAAATCAAAAATTGTAGCCGTAAAAACATGTATAACCATAATAGTTTTTTGAATAACAATTACTGTATGTTTTCCTGCAATTTAATCAATATGTAGAAAAATATAATAATATAATGCCTATGATGAGCGGTTTGATCAGTTATTCAATAACATTACAGACTTACTATTGTCTATGTTTCTTGAAAAACTGCTTTATTCTCGTTTGTTTGAAGAACACACTTGCTGTTTTTTTAATTAATTTTGTGTTTTCATGGCTTTATTTTCAAAGAAACATAAATCCCAGTAGACATAATAATCATAAAAATGTTGCACGCACAATAGTATACCCCCCCTAAATTTTCTATTTTCTTTTTTTTTTAGGGGGGGGTCTGCTTTGCAATTGCATGTCTGAAATCTGGACTCTCCCGACGACACTCCCCGAAGGCCTCTTTCTTTCTTTTCTTTTTTCTTTTCTGTTCTTTCTTTTAACCACAATTGAAACACACCATTTAACCACAATTCAACAACAGTAAGGAAGAAACAAAATAGAAGTGGGCCAGGCAGGTTGTTTCTTATTGCAGTTGCTAATTTCAATTTATAATTGCAATTGCAGGAGCTTGCAAGGGGGTACCCTTTGCGAACCTGTTTTTTGCAATTTTTTAAAAGGATTTTGGAAAAGAAAACAGCTGTTTTGGACAAGGTAATTGTTTTGAATTTGTAAAGGTTTTGCTTGTGCTTTAAAAAATAATCCAATCACAATTAGAACGCATTTAAACACAATTCGAAAACAGTAAGGAAGAAACAAAATAGAAGTGGGCCAGGGAGGTTGTTTCTTATTGCAGTTGCTAATTTCAATTTATAATTGCAATTGCAGGAGCTTGCAAGAGGGTACCCTTTGCGAACCTGTTTTTTGCAATGTTCTAAAAGGATCTTTAAAAAGAAAACAGCTGTTTTGGACAAGGTAATGTTTTCTGAATTTGTAAAGGTTTGTTTTGCTCATTGAACAGAATTTAATCACAATTAAAAACCTTAATACTGGTTGTGAGCTGGTTTTCTGGATCAATATTGAATTAAAATTAGCCCATTTATAATTTAGATTAATTTAGTAACGGGGAAATCTGGTAATTTGTGATCTTTTGGAAACATATTTGCAGCTATTGTGAATGTTGCACTATTATTGCAGCTGCTCTGGAACAAGTTAACATTCTGCAATTTAAAATCAATAAGAGCTAATTTAAATTTAGTACGGGATGAACAATATGATTCTGGAAAATAATTGCAGCGATTGCAATCGCTCTACTATTGCTCGTTCAACATTGGCCTTATTAAAATAGAATCATGTTGTTGATCATGATTATAGATGGTTATGGTTTTGATGGCTATGATTCTTGTGATGCTTGTTCTGTGGCTACTAACCTGGTTGCCAGAATTGTTTATTCATGGTCGATTCAAATTTGATCGCTGCTGGTTGGAAATGATAATTCATCAATCAACCAACCACGAATAATCACCATATTAATTATGGTCGACTGCTGTAGCCGTGATAATCCATGAAAATCGTCGGCAGTGTCGGTCAGAGTATTGCAAACAGTTGTTGCTGGCATGTATCGACTATTATGATATATGTTGTTCTCCACTATATTTCACCATCATCAACCATGTCAAACGATCGTCATGTCTGATTACCCACCACTTTTCTTTGCGAGGTCGTCAATAAAAGTGATCATAGAATCAGAATCGAACAACAACTTTTTTGTCGGCCTAACGAGGATAAACAACCACCATCCATCATACACAATGATTTCAATTGACTGTGGTTCTTGTTGTATATCGATTGTGGTTGTTGTCCACTATGTTTCACTATCATCAGCCATGTTTAACCATTGCAATAAAACATTATCAAGCACATTTCTTTGTTAAGCTGTCATACATTTGTTCATTGAATCCATTTATTTTGGTTACATGCTCGATTTCTTTGTTGGGCTGTCACGAAAAATGATTGCAATTGATTACAGATCATGTTATTGATTATTAATTACAATTTATCATTGATTATTCATTGCTATTGCCATTCATTAATCATCATATGAACTCATAGATTGATTCATTACAATTGCTATTGCTATTCATTATCAATCACACTGAACTCACAAATCATTGCTGCCGGCGCACGGTGCAATCGACGAGCTGCAGCCCAACGGGGGGAAGAGGCCACCAACTCCTCCCGTAAAGCGGTGTCACACCATCCATGGTTGGGGTAAACCAAATATGTTTGATGAGGGTTGAATGTAATGATTGTAATGGTGGTTCATCAGTGGTGAATGATGGATAATCAATGGTTTTAATGATGGTTCATCAGTGGCCAATCAGCGGTTAATGATGGCTAATCAATGGTGAATGATGCTTAGTCAGTGGATAATGATGGACAATCAGTGGTTAATGATGGTGAAGAACTGGTCAGTGGTTTCAGCCCCCAAAAAGGGGAAAACAAAATGCTTGAAACCACCAAACAAATAATGTTGCTATGGGTGAGTGGTGAATGATGATTGAATGATGATTTAATGATGAATTAATGATGAATTAATGATGATTTAATGATGAATTAATGATGATTTAATGATGATTGAATGATGAATTAATGATGATTTAATGATGATTTAATGATGAATTGATGATGATTTAATGATGATTTAATGATGGTCTATACTGGTTGAGGATGGTTGATGGTGAATGATGCTTAGCGGTTGATCATCACTCTGGTGGTTGATCATTAACGTTAATCAATGAGTGCTGAATTGTTTGTTTGTTCTTTATGATGATTCATCAGGCTTACTGGCTTACAGTGATTGAGTGTTGAATAGTTAATGTCATATTCACCAGTGTTCGCGGTTTACTATACAAGAATGATCTCAATAGTATTCCCTACCCTATCAGGTGCAGCTCTAGTAACCAAACTGGTTTCTACCATTGTTTTTTGGGGCTGGTCACCCACTAAAGGGGTGTCTTAAAATAGGAGACCTCCAAAATGGAAATGCTTTATTGTTATAACTGCTAATCACATTATATAAATGATTTGGAGGGTCCCTTATTCGGGTATGGGTCAAAATAATGAACCCCCAATTTGCTCATGATGGAAATCTATGAAATAAACCAATGCTTTTTGGGATGCCACTATGGCTTGGCACATATCCATTATGAGAAACACAATCATAACCATACCCAAACATAGCGCCAAAATACCCATATTGGCTTGGTGGCTTATAGATCCCTTGCTAAAAATATATTTTTAGTGGTTATATGGTAAATCAATCATATCCCAAAAACACTAAAAACCTAAGTTAGTGGGTATAAGCCAGCCAGTTGGGCATCCCATTTTTGGCAAATACCCATCCAGTTGTAATATCATGGGATCCATGGATCTGGGGTTAGTCACCCACTCTGGGAACCCGAAACCTAGGCTGTACCCATCTCCTCCAACTGTCGTAGGCTTCCATGAAACGATGTTTCGCTGCCTGCCGTGTGCGAAAACAACATGCCACAGAAAATGCCCAGCTACACTCCGGCAAATGAACCTCTGGAAGTAGAAAATCCAGTATTTGAAGTGGTTTTACCTCAAGAAAATGGTGATGTATGATGGTTTGGTTCTGCCGCATAAAACTGTGATTTTCAGTTTCCCTTTGCCAAAGGGTGACCCACCAATTTGTTGTTCGGAAATCCTCCTGAAACATATCATAAACACCAAGAAATATCAGGAAACACCAAAAAACATCAAATTTGGCTGGAGAAAACTGAGGCCGCCCTGTGAATGCTGGATCAACCTCTGATTGAGCCAACCAGCTGAGGCCCTCTCACGTGACACAAACCCTGCAGGTCACTGCGTTTACTCACAGCCATCGAGGACAGCTAAGCCTGTGGCCTACAGATTTCCCAGGGAAACTGTGGGTTCAACTTCAAAAGCACACATGTGCCTGCCTGTTATCGAGATATCATCAACAATCAAAAACACTTGCTAACCTAAAAAGACCCTCCCAATGTTCGACATGAGGAAGGAAAAACATATTTAAAAAACATGTTCGATTTTTGGTGGTTTTTACTGATTATGCTGTGTTGTTTGCGAACACCTCTAGATTTGGAACGTTTGCTGTTTTATTTTGCTAAGCGTTTCCGTTGTTTAGCAGAAGTCTGCAGTAGTGAGGCTGCACACAGAAACGGTAGATCCTTACAATGCCAAACTACGTTTGAATACGAATCCCCTAAACGAACAACCACGCAATCCCTCTATCAGGCAAAAACATATCAATGGTGGAAAATTCGGTTTGCAGCCGTTGGGGCATCGGTTGGGCAACCCTAATTTTTTTCAAATTTAGCTTCTTTGATGAAATGGAAAATCCAACTCCCAAACCTGAACCATTACCGTCTCAGCCTCTGTTTCTCTAGCTAGATAAGTGACGATGAATCATGATTTTCACTCCTTGTATGTCCAAGTTCAGCCGTATCTGGTAGGCCATCCCGGTGCAAAGTTTTGTTGCCAAGAAGGGTATCCCCAATGCAAACACCAGCAAAAAACTGAATCAACATAACCATATATCTATGTTACAGGGCGGCATCGGCGCTGACTCGGTCCCCGCCGGTGATGAAGGTTTCCGGCGCGCACGAGACCAACTCATCCACCGAATTGATAATAGGCACGAAGTGAGTTGTCGCAATCTTGTCGAGCGCTGAGGTGATGAAACATGTTGTTTGCTGGTTGATGTTAGCCCCCCGCGCGCCGGTGCAATCAATCAAGCTGCCCGGCTCATGCCAAAACAAATCCAAAACGCGTCATGGAACTACAGCTCCCAGGTGCAAATCTCATTCTGGGCTGCTCGCTCTCTGTCGCTGTGTTCAAATCCCAAACGCACGCATGCCTTCCCCTGGAGAATCTTCAGGCAAATCAATTTTTGATCAATCTCATTTTTGTTTTCAAAGGACGGCCTGGGGCATCTACGTCAAACGCTTGCCGAATGCGTGCAAAGGTTAAAAGCCCGCGATGTCGCACAGAAATCCAAGGCAAACAAAATGCTCGACAACCGAACGTTTGCGACTTTTCTAATCACCACGTCGCGGCACTTGCTAGCCAATTTCTACGAACGCTATGTGTCTCATTGTTCTGTTACAGCTCTTTTCGTGCTCGGGTAGCCGGTGATGTTTGTTTTCAAAACAATAACATACATGATTATGACGCATCATTAGCGATGACACTCGTTGCGAACCGCTGTTTCAGCCAAGGAATGAAATCCGATGCTTTCTAAACTCGGCTTATGCTACCCAATTTTTCCTGGATTTTTGTTGGGTCCAATTTTCCGCCGGTGGGGTGCTGGCAATAGAAGTGCCGGCACGACAGTTTGGGATGACAGCAGATCTTTGGGAGGTCTCGGGTAGCTGAAATGGTCGCTTCATTCTCTCAAAAGAGATGAGTTTGATGTGGCAATCCAAGGCAAATCCACGGTGCTACAAAAACAATGGTACTGCTACCAGAACTGGTTGGTGGTTGAACTACCCTTGTGAAACATATCAGTCAGCCAGCTAACCATGCGCCAAGAGTAGGGAAAAGAACGAATATCAACAAATGTTTCAAACCACCCACCAGTAATAGAAGGCCAAATTACCAACTTACTTGCGCGTTCTTCAGCCTGGTCCGTGTCCGTCATCATGAGCTTGCCGTGAAATCGTTGTTTCCTCAAATTATACTTTCTAAAGAGTCAGTCATTCCTTGTGAAACCTTGTGGTGTGAAATGGAACTTTTCAGGACGATTCCTTGGTGGCTTATAGATCCCTTGCTAAAAATATATGTTTAGTGGTTATATGGTAAATCAATCATATCCCAAAAACACTAAAAACCTAAGTTAGTGGGTATAAGCCATCCAGATTCCTTTCATGAATTCCTTCGGCCGCATCTGCCATGAGTAGCAAGAAAGCAGCTCCCGCTGCTTCACCGCGAGTACCTGTGCATCTCCCCCATAGCTGAAATAATGCGCATTGATTTGTTTATGATGGTAGGTTGATCATGGTGCATCAATGATGGTTAATGATGGTCAGTGATGGTTACTTGCAATCACTGACCATCACTGACCATCATTCACCATCACTGGTCATGAGTGATGGCTATCATTGTAGAGCCCTGCTGATTCAGTGTGAGTCCCCTTGGAGAGGTGCCAAGCCGAGATCGAAGTTGAGAAAACTCCTCGCAGTTGAGATCTCTAGGCTCAAGGTAGTCAACAAGTGGTACATGTTTTAGATCTGAAACATAGTTTCTGAATATTTTGCAACAATTACTACCCATACAAATAAATTCAAGCATACTATTATAATAGCAATAGTACCGTTCTGTGAAACATGTTTTCGGTATTAGTATGGCCATGCTTCACGTCACAAATTGCCCAACAGTTGTAGTATGTGCGATTCCAGTTGGCACCATTCGATGACAACATGATGACAACCAATGCAACGGATTTCTCTATTTGGAAATGTTGACCAAATGACATTTAGCTACAAATGCTGTCGGAACATTCTGAAGTGCAATAACCTCTTCACAGCAAACCCATCTTTTCCTTGTCAGAAGAATACAAATGAAGTCACATCATGACAAGTGACAATTCGACTTCATTAAGTATCATCATTGGAACATTTGAGTCTGCAGCTCAACCAACAATATCATCAGATCACTGTTTGCGGGAATGACATTAACAAGGTACCCCTCCAGCAAAAGTCGATCAACGAGATAGCGGAACGCTTCTACTCAGAACCAGCTCCACTTCACGACACCCTGAGATTAACAGCACCAAAGGATTGGATCGATCAGCCGTGCGACATCCAAAAAGGATGAGTTACAGGCGTCACAGTTCGGAAATAAAAGGGTCATTTTAGAACATTTCATTTGGAAAAGCAAAACCCTTGTGAAAACTTCATTCTATTTTGAAACTGAAACATGTTGTTTTATGTTGTTCCACATCCGATGGCAAAACTCAGAGTGAAACTCCACGTTTCAGCTGGAGTGAAATCCACATGCCAGTGGGTCAGTTCACCCCGTACCCCTGGTTCCCCTATCATTCACCAGGCTGTTGTCCCTATGAAATTGTTGGTGGAAATCCCCCATGAGCGTTGGTTGGTTAATATTGACCTATAGCCATATAGCTGGTATATATCCCCTATAATTGTTATTATCATCCCCTATTATTAACCATTGACCAGCTATTATTGGTTGGTTAACTGCTTGACCCAACTCGACACATGAAGTTGGAGTCTTCCAGCTCTAGGCGGATTATCTCCAGGGCCCAGGATCAGATGGCCGGCCTCCCACTTTCTGGATGTACTTTGTTGTCAGCCAAGTGACTCATCCACGTAGGCACGTGGCACCGTAACAGTCAGTTTCACCTGCTGCCGTTTTGGAGCTAATCTATCTTTATCCATCTAACTCATCTAACTGACTAATATTTGATGTATGTCCCATCTATACACTATTTGAAGTATATCTAACCTAATCAGATCCAATCAAATGAAACTTGATCTATCTACATGATATTCCAAGTATATCTCATCAAATCCAATCAAATCAAATCAAGTCTAATCAAATCCAATCAAATCCAATCCAATCAAATCTATCTCTACATCACCAAAGTAAGGACGCTTCCACCTCCTGTGTGGCCCTCAAGGCTCGCTAAGTGCACCTCGTCCGCTGCGGCCGCCATGGCTTTGAATGTCATCTGCTGCCGTCAGAAAGGCCAGGACGCCCTGGCCAGGCATCAGGTGCCAACGCACCCGGAGATGTGTCAGATCCCAAAGATTGGATGGGCATTGGATGGGTGAACCATGGCTGAGGCTAATCGCTGGTTAATCACTGTTAATGTATTAGTGGTTAATCATTATTAGTCGTGATCATTAACTATGATCATGATGAGTAGTCATGATTAGTGATATTAGAAATATTAGCCAATATGTCTTATATGATGGCTAATCATGGTGGTTATATGATGGCTAGTAAGGTTGATTCAATGATTCGTGATGGTTTATTTGATTGAATGCTTAATGATGGTTAATCAGTGGTAAATGATGCTTCATGAGCCATGGCTAGGGGTGATTCAAGCTAATATGGGATATATGATGGCTAACAATGGCTTTATAGTAACCATTAACCATGGCTAAGAAGGGTTATTCAATGCCTAATGATGCTCAATCAATGGTTCATGATGCTTCACGATGGTTGGTTGTACAAAATGATCAGGAAACGATAAGGATTCAAATGGTTCATGATGATTACACTGCTGGTCTCATGGTAATTGCGGCTAATCATTAAAATATACTGCTAGTACCATTGGTAAATAATGATTAGATGGTACCATGACCATATGATATCTTATAATACTGCTAATCGAATTACCATTGGTTAATGATCCAAATGGCAAAATAGTCATTAGAATTCACTGCTGCTGGTCAATTGCTGGTTAGGCTCTCCTTACCTGGCAAACATTGCCCTGGTGACATGGAAACTATCTGGCATCTATAGCCGGTTTACCTACAAACGAAGGTGACTTTTCCCTTCCACATATTGGAGTTTCTCAAAAGAGGGAACCTTCAAAATGGATAGATTACTACTATTTTTAATGATAAATCAAACAAGGATGATTTTAGGGTACCCCCGTTTTGGGAAACCAACATTTTTTGGTTTCTTTAGTCGTGACCCATGTATCACATTCTGTCAGGTACATCAAGGTTGAGCAAAGTCATGTGATGGTCTTTTTTGAAAACAGGAGTACCTTCAAATCATCCAATATGAGCTATTTATAGTACTAAACCAATCTTTTTCGGGTTCCCTTTTAAGGTACCCCTATTTGGAAAAATATTATTTACTTAAATGGTTAACAAAAAAGTTTTGATTAACTTAGCAAATACCTGGAAATGGTTGTAATTTACTTAAATGGTACCCATTTCTAGGGGGTAAGGTTAAATTTCATTACGTTTTGTAAACCCCATATATAGCTGGTATATCCTCTATTATTGTTGGTTGATATCTCCTATTACTAAGCATTAACACTATTGGTTGGCTGGTTAACTGCTTGACCCACAGCCATGTGCTGACCGTAGGTCTACCCATGAACCGTGTGCTACCACCTCCTCCCAGGACTGGCCACCTGAAAGAGCCCGCAGTGCAGCACAGAGCGCAGAAGGTATCGACGTTGACGCGTGGCCATGCCGTTGAGGTTCAACAGCAACTTGCCCACGAAAGCTTCGCCTGGCAAAACCCGTTGTGATTTTCGAACAGCCAGGGGGGATCAAGGCTTAACAATGGTTATGAAGTGGTATAATAGGGGGAACCAAATGGAATGTAGGTAAAGTGGTCATATTTTTTCGAGTGGTTATACAATCATTGAAATTTACATACACAAATAAATATATATGTAAATATATATATATATATATAAGTTTTACATATATAGATACACATATATATTTACATTTATATTTACAAATATATTTACATGTATATATTTTTACAAATGTATTTACATATATATATATATATTTATTTATTTATTTACAGATATATATTTTAAATCTATAAATATATATGTATATATCACAAAATACAGATATTATCATGATACTAGGGCATACTAAATGTAATGATGACAGGGGGATTCAATGGTTCACACAGTTGTGCAATGATTACTTTCCATCAACCTAATTGCGTAATGAATGGTGAATATATACAGTGATTCCCAATCGTCGGTTCTATCCTGATGATGCTCGGGGAGACCAAATGCACCCAATCAATCACTGGTGGTGAAGAACTAACGGTCAGTACTCTCTAATGGTTGATACCAGGGGATATGAACCAATAAGAATATGGGATACAATGGATACAACAACTCTTAAATGGCCGGAGGTGAAACCAAAACCACCAAAGATGGGTCAGAACCGATGGTTGCACTCCGGCAAAGTAAGCGGAAAGTTGAACATCCACCCTTTACAGCCCAGTTTACCTTCTCAAACAGGTGATTTTTGGCGCAACCAGGTTAGTTCACCAAAGGGTCATCCCGGTTCATGCAGGTAGACCACAGCCCAAACTGGGTGGGTGAACATCACAGCCAAACGAGTGAATGCTCATGTTTTTTTGACTGGGAACCTGGTTGGTGGTTTTAACCCCTATGAAAAATATTAGTCTATCAACCATTTGTTAATAACTACTAGGGAAGATAACAAATGTTTGAAACCACCAGACAGGAACAGTTGGGGTACGCAGCATTGACTCACAGCCAGGTGTTCCGACACCCAGCGATTGTAGATGATGAAATGTCGTCGTGCCATGTCAGTTTACCATGCCGTTTGTTGCTAATTAATACACTCAGGAGTGTCCACAACGGGCATACCCCCATCATATACCATTCCTCCATTTCATTCATAAGTTCTGATAATCATCATGAAGAAACACAAGCGGTAAGCACAGTCATAACAATTGAGATTGACTCTGATAATCCGTCCAAAATAGCATTCCTTACCTATGTTAAAGTGGGTCGAGTAGGTAACATATGCCATTGATGAGCTACGCCCTGCTACCATTGCCATCTCACTCAGTGCTCTCCCACTGGTGCCTTCTTCTGTGCGCGGCAAAGGGCATGGCCATCGACTTTCTGGAGAGGCATCCTGGGAGGGCCCTGCAGGGGGGTTTGGTCGGTGGGTGGGGTGTTGTTCGGTTGGTAAATCTGTAAACTTGCAGTTGAATGATAAGGCAATTGATGTTGAAACATGTGGTGGGGTAATTGGTTGGTTTCTTGTAATGGGATATGTAACCACGTTAAATGTGGTTTTTCATATTCATAATTCATCCACACATGAAACAGTTCGATAACACCACTTGGAATATGATGGAATATGAATAAATCAATTGCTGCATCTACAAAGTGCCCCCCTCCTTTTCTTTGTTAAGTGATAAGTTGTTTGATTATCATACTTACAACTAGTTGCTGACAAAAAAACTAGTTTATTGGTCAACTCTCGGGTATGGCTATACTTACTGGTTGACTATAGCTATACCATAACTGCTAGTTGGCCTAGCTATGACCGAATAGGGGTAGCATCATCCAGTGAGTCAACCATCTATAGTAACAAGCCAGCCATAACTTTAGGGCCCCCAAGTCTAGGCGTGAGAAATCACCCTTTGAAAGGCCCCACAGGTATAAGTCAACCAACGAGCCATTGAACTATGGTTAAGTTATATGGCTGTCGGATGCTGTGGGTCAAAACCCTTAGTCCCCCTGGTTCCCCCATCATTAAGCATTGTTTTCCCTATGAAATTGTTGGTTATTATCCACCACTATTGGGTGGTTAACTGCTTGACCCATACCCATGTATAGCTGGTATATCCCCTATTATTGTTGGTTGATATCTCTCATTACTAAGCATTTACCATTGGTTGGTTGGTTGGTTGGTTGGTTGGTTGGTTGGTTGGTTGGTTCATATTGACCCATGGCCATATGTACCACAACTGGTAGTTGCCCTAGCTATATCCGAAGTGAAATAGCTGGGAGGCTCACCTTGAAACTGCTCGCGCAGCGGTGAGCCGCGGTGCCGTCCTTGGTGGCACTCAGCGCTGACCACTGATGAGAAGCCAAGGGCTGCCACAGATACGTCGACCTACGAGGCGACAGCGACGTCATGGGGTACACAACAACCAACGACAAAGAGGCAAGTAACGAAGGTTTACTGACCTTTGGAACCATTAACCAACCATAATTTGCTATGAATTAAGCATCGCTAAAGGGTATCAACCATCAAGCCATGAATTAACCAACGACAAAGAGTCAATGTTTCATGGTAAGGAATGAGTTGTTAAGAATGAATTCATAGTGTTTAAGAGTGAGTGATAATGGTTGATACATAGTGGTTAATAGTGGATAATAGTGGTTGAGAGTTAATAGTGGTGAATTGTGGTCAGAATCGTGGTGGTAGTGAACCAAATTGTTTGCAACTAATTAATCAAATTGTTCGCAAACTAACTATGAACAACTACTACAAATAACCAAACGGTGTTTGGGAGCGATCATCTTAACAAATGGGATATGTGATTTACACATGGATGATCATGAATAGTAAATACGTCAAGTGCTTGTCAAAACCCCAAGGTAGAATAGATGTCAGTGATAAGTCGTTGTCCCAAAAACGGTGCACCCGACCCAAAATACTGGCGGAATTCCCCTTCATGATGGTTATTATTGGATTGTTAGTAGGTGCCATCATATATGGACAAGACCATAAGCCATCTTTTGTTTCCAAACAAATGCTACTCCAGCTAGTAACTTGGCCCGGTTCATTGCTAAGTTGAGGGCGCCTCAATGACGAGTTCTGGGCTCGAGGTTCGTACGGCAAACAAATTGGACAACTGTCAGGTCACTACATGATTCAAATGCAAGCAGAACTAGCAGTTTTCCATCCAAATCTTAGAATTTCCCTAGTAGAAGTGACTGACTCCACCAACAAATGCCAATCAACATCAGCGAAAGAGGGGTACTTGTACAACTGTACAACCGTTGTTGAACCATGATGACAAAACCAAGGGGTGTATTGCTCGCGGAGTTACCAAGCCACATGGGGTGCATTGATTCTATAGATTGATGAGCATTCCCTCCATGAATTGTATCCTGAAAATCAACCAGTAAAATCTCGAGTGAACCTGATTTGGATACATAAATATTCACATGACATCATGATCTTGTCAATATATGTTCATACAGTAGAGATAAAACATGCAAGTAACCAAAAATAAATTCATAAACTTGAATCAAAGATAAACATAAAAATACTACCAACAATGATAATAAGACATATTTGTACATATATGCGCATGTGCATGTACATGACGTATATGGATATGTGCCAAGCCATAGTGGAACCCCCAGTCAACAAATGGTTTCCTGTTAAAATGATCATTTCATGGTGCTTTGCCTGGTTACCTAATTGTGGCACATACCCATGTGGAGATGAAGTGTACCCTTAGAGTTTAGGTTCTAGTCTTCCTTGATGATCATACATTAACCAACCATGGCCAACCCTCGATCAACCATTCATCAACCAATTAGCAGGTGTGATGGATCTGTTAAACCATCCGCCAACCCTGAAATATTTAGGGTTTAACAGATCCATTAACCATCCATAATGCATTTTTTACCCCCAAATCTTTACAGAACTGTGGATGTGCAGGCGCACATCGCGCCACTACTGTACCAGCCGAGCCACGTGGCAAACGTCCTCTCACTGCTGCGTGGACACGCGACCGCACCGGTCCTTGGCATCACGCGACGGGAAGCTCCCAATGGTGAAGCTTGGGATGGCCCAGTCAACACGCAAACAATTCTACACTCATATATCACTTGCATGAATTCGAGACATTTTATCCGATTTAGATTACCTGACAGACCAATCTTTGTGCGAATCTGTCATGTATATCTGCATTTCTATGTGTCCTATGCATTTCTACGGTGGTATCTAAATAAGAATTGCATATGCACTTTCAAAAAATGCTAGTTTCATCTTTACTGCATCTATTTGCTGTATGTATGTAAGTGTGTAAGTATGCATGCATTACTGTACATCATGACATCAAAGGACTGATAAATATAAATAGATAGAGCCAACAACGACAGGCAAACAACCAACGTTACCAGGGATACTGTTGGAGTTTGATGAGATGGTATGTTTTCTTTTTTTCCCATGACAGGTCTGGACCGTTGCATCATGATATCCGAAGTGTATGCATACCGTGGAGGATGATGATACAGTTGAGGTCCGTAAAGAGGGACAACACTGGGGATGAAACAACTTGATGCCCACTACCGTTGATGATTGAATCCAAGGACACTAATAAAATAAGAGTGATCATGTCCGTTTTTCTTGAATTTCCACAAGTTCCACAAGTCATCCCATATTTTCCAGATTTGGTTCCACGTCCCTAAAAAGCAAAGCCGGTTGGTCGGTGAAGGGTATTCTTGCAGCACCATAACCTCCAGCATACCCCAACATCCAGTGTATACTAACCCAGCAAGCAACAAGGGTTCTTGTCAAATGGCTTTGGGTCAAAAACGTGTACCCCAGTTGCTCACATCTCATATGTGGCCACACTAGCCTGACTGTTGGGATATGAACTACCACTCATAGCTGTGGTTATAGGCTGAATTAACCGGCTACTATGATGTGGCCGAGCCCGCAATAGTCAATAAAATCGGAACGGCACGGCTCTGAGAATCGGGTTGGAAATCCCGGATGAGCATCAAATATCAAGAGTTCATGAGGTCTACCCAGCGGCGAATGCTTATGCATTCGTAGATTCACACCTGTCTTCTGCTTGCCTGGATGTGGCTATGTATCAATTACTAACTGTATGTACAAAAACGCAGCTGGACCGTAAAGTGCAGCATCATGGACAACAGGTGGGAATCCAACCCATATCTCTCAACCATTTATTGAGACTTGTGACACATAAAATCAGCAATCTGTCGAAATCATCATCAACCATCATCAACTCCTGTCATCAACCCTATTATCAACCCCTATTATCAACCCCTATTATCAACCCCTACTAACCAAATACCCGGCTTGGTTGCCATGTCACTCCAGGCAGCCCTCGACATGCAAGTGTGCCTGGCTGCATTGCAACGTGGTTTCTCAAGCCATGGGGAACCCAAAAAGTGGTTGAATCACTACTGCAAATGATTGAGATTGGTTTTTTATGCGCTGAAAAACGATTCATTACTACAGATGATTGAGATTG
Source organism: Symbiodinium kawagutii (assembly GCA_009767595.1). Classification (NCBI taxonomy): domain Eukaryota; class Dinophyceae; order Suessiales; family Symbiodiniaceae; genus Symbiodinium; species Symbiodinium kawagutii. The sequence goes on from VSDK01023923.1 coordinate 193,632, forward strand.
GATGATTTAGGGGTACCCCACACCCCTTACCTATTCTCAATGGCCGGGATACACAAGTGTCAAAATCCACCATTGTAAAACACGATGCTTTACTGCCATGGCCACTTATTCCTCAAAGTTGTGTAGCCACATGTTTTGACGTTGCCATGCCACATCTTGAGAATCATGCATTGTCGGTATCCTGCCTCATCTCAATGAAGCAATTCTTTGGAATCTGCCATGTATGAACACAACAATACTTGGATGTGTATTCAACTTAGCATCTCGGTAGAAAAAAGGTGGCTATACAAATCATCATCCAGGTTTTGAAATTGAAAACTTCATTGCTAGATCCCATCAACAAACCCACCTCCACATCCAGGTGTTGAAATACACCACCAAATACATCAATCAATCAAGCTGTTCAGCTGCGGATAATCAAATAAACATGTTGTGTGAATAATCCACCTTGAATCTTTTTTAATTGCGTTCCTTGTAATGCACTGGGGGACTCGTATGAGTAAAAGCTTAATCAAGACGAAGGAGCGGGACTTTGGATGAAACGCACTGAATGTCAACAACAACAACAACAACAACAACAACAACAACAACAACAACAACAACAACAACAAGAACAAGAACATGAACAGTACAGATGAATCTGTCGACTGAACGATTGCTGGCTACTGCACTAAACAAATGTGCTCCCATTCATGTACAAAGTACAGTCTAGGTCCTTTTGTCATTTGGGTATGTGCCAACCTGGAACCTCAATTGTGACACTTTTTTCTGGCAAACCATGGTTTGGATACACTTTCTGATTATCTTGAGCCATTTTTAGCTATATAAATGCGCACTTTTAAGTAATTTCATGAGGTTTGAACACTTTTTTGATTATCAACCTCCTCAGCACCAAAATACCCAAACTGAGCAACCCGCAGGATGCGCGCAATTTCCCGCAAAATGGGCGCAAATTCCCGCAAAATGCGCGCAATTCAAAAAAGTGTACGAACTGGGAATTCTATGTCGTGCTCTCACAAGTATTCAAAACACTTTTTGGTGTTTTTGTGCGCTTTTTTGGGGAATGCGCACTTTTAGGTTTTGTACACTTACTTGTGTAACGATTGAAGCTTCAGGAAATAGTGGTGCCCCCAAAACCAATGGTTTCCCTTGGTAAAATGATGATTTTTTGATGGCTTATTGGCTACCCTATGCCTTGGCACATACCCATTTGGCGACTTTTCTTCGCATTTTCTGCTACTGACCCGTCCCTACTTGGTCTCTGATAGATGCTGACCTGGCCAGTGGAGGCTGCCGGTCACCCCTGGGTTGCACTTCATCCATTTCCTTCGCCAGGTGGGACATCCCCCAAGCCACGTCACCGACATCGCTCCGCCATGGGAGGCCGCACCGGATCCAGCGGATGCGCGAAGGAACACAGGGACTCCTGCAAGACGCGGATGGCCACATCTTCCAGGCCTGACAGCGGTGACGCTGGGGGCACAAGCCATAAGGGTTAAGGGGTTAAGGATCTCCCCCTGGTGACGGTGAACCTAATCCCCATGAAGAACGAGAGCTGGAGGATTGCTTCAGGTTCATCACCCCTCACTACATTGTGAGTGCAAGATATGCATAGGATAAGAACCACTATCACTGGGTTGAAACACACAATCTTCCCAAACCATTGACGAATATGTTCGTACCCAGCTGGGATCGGTTGGTGATATTTACAGTCCTGGATTCGTATATAGTTAGACATGGTGATATAATAAGTCATGCTAGATCCATATGAATAAACCACCCCCAGTCTTACAAGAAATGGCTGGTGATTTACCATCAAACCTGAGGCGGTCATTGATATCCACCATTACATTACAGTTCTCACCCTGGTCTAGGCAAGAATGAGAGGCTGTTCCATGGATCATCATAGTTGGCAGTGGGTCAAAACCCCGTACCCCTGGTTCCCCCATCATTAACCATTAGTTTTCCCTTGTTATTGGTGGAAATCCCCCATTAGTTGGTTGGTTAATATTGACCCATAGCCTATAGCCAGTTATGACCGGATTTGGATCACCGGGAAGCATCATTGGAGGTCCGCAGTGTGGATGAAACACCACGAGTGGAACTTGATCAGCTAACATTTGGTTAGAACCCTCCTGGTAGCTCCTGGCCTCGCTGCCCGTTTTAAGGCCCTTTTAAAGGCTATGTTACTCCTGGCTTCTTAGATGTGCAAGTTTGATCGCAAATGAATAAACGTTGTTTGCTCTTCATTCTTCATGATGAATCAGTCATTAGATTGATTGATGAATGAGTGGTTACAAATCTAATGACATCTATGATCATTTATGTAGACAAATATTCCATATAGTTGGTGCGCTGATCACTGATGATTCGTGTAGTGATTAACCCATGACAAGTAGTGGTTTCAATGATTGTTTAATCATGATTGAAGCTGGACTGGTAATCCATCACGTGACTCAATTTCTTGAAACCCTCAGTGTTACGCTTCTTGCTGGCGATTGGTGACAATAACCTCGAGCATCACAGCCCTGAGCCAACGAGCCCCCATTTTCTTTCCTATTCATCTTGACATTGTATGAAACATATGGGGGTGTTTAAAAATAGGGATGCCCCAAAAATGTTTGGTCCATTCCTACACATGATCAATGCAGGATGATTTGGGGGTACCCTTATTGTGAGAAACCATCCTATAAGTAGTACTCTAACATCATGCGACTTATAGCTATTTGACCAGTTTAGCATCATGGCATATACTTACTGTATCACAGTTCAATAAGTATATTAAAAGCACTAAAAGCAACCATGGCTCAGCAGTATCATGGCTATTTGGTGGTTTCTCAAAATAGGGGGGCCCGAATTATCATCCAGTTTATTAACCATGTTTAGTAATAAACCAACCATCTGGGGGGGCCCCCAACTGGCTTGAGAAACGACCATTTCGACTGAATCATTTCGATTTTAAGAACCCCCCCAAATCATCCTTTATTTATTAACCACTCATAGTAATAAACCATCAACCTTTATTAACCATCTATAGTAATAGGATGTAATAAGAAATGAACCATCATCCTTTATCAACCATTTACAGCAATAAACCAACCATTTCACCATGCAACTGACATCTTACCTGTCGCGATCGAGCTCGGTATCAGCAGCTTCCCAGCCGCGCTCACGGCCTCGAGTGACCAAAAGCATCAACACGGGACCTGCGGTCGCAAGCTGATCTCCAGATCGCACGACGTGGCCAGGTGGTTGTTTGGTCATGGCTTAACCACGCAGGTGGACATGGTGGTTTCTCAAAATAGGGGTACCCAAAAATGCTTGGTTTATTAATAATAAATGACTACTAATGGATGATTTGGGGGTACCCCTATTTTGAGAAACACCCACATGAGTCATCAATTGAACTTGAGAAACATGAGTCTATGAACCCACGACTCGACGGGTTCATCATTCATGAAATTGATTCTTAACCACCTAGGTGGACATAGAGAAACTTTGACACTGACAATTTACCAATCTAGTTGTGAAGGATTGAACTTAAACAAGTAGATGGATAGGTGAAGCATATCAATCTTGTGGGTGGACACTTTACAAACAATTCTTTAGTTGTGAAAGATTGAAATTGAATAAGTAGATGGATAGGCCTGGGTGGATATAGATAAATTTAGATACTAATACTGGTCTAGTTGAGCAAGAATGTTTTTTTTTGCAGAAATCTAAATAACTAGATGGATAGGCCGGTGGACATATAAGAGAATCAATACATGCGGAACAAACAAAAGATAGCCGCTCACCCATCTACTTATACTACCCATACGCATGCATTGAACTTCCAAACATGAGTTCCAGCAATGCTCGGAAGAAATACATACGACTCTATGCGCAACCTTGCGAAATGACTTTGCTAAAGAGCCTGTAAGCTCGATATGATTGACAGCATCAATGCAGTTTGTGTGCATAGCTCAATGTTGCACCAAAAATCATTCAAGTTCGGTTGCAATTTGCGTACAGAAAGTACACAACATGTTAATGCATCTAGCCATGTGCCTAACACAATTGACAAAACAATACCACAACCATACTTGGCTATGGGTCAGAATCTTGTACCCCTGGTGTACCATCATTAACTATTGTTTTTTCCCTTTGTTCTAGGTTACTACTCCCCAGAAGTTGGTTGGGTAAAGCCTTGACCCATAGCCACTTTGGTAGAACATTGAACACGGTGGTAAGTGGCTGAAGCATCTCTAGATTTGTTTGGTGTTGCGCTAGCATCCCTTGCTTGAAAGCAACTGCGAAAAAATATGCTTAAAATGACATCAAGCTTTGCAAACGCCAAACTTAGCGTTAGTGGGCAAATCATGTTCTTATCAACAAATCAAAAGTATGCCCGTGCTACATACATAGGTTCACATATGTGCACATGCATATACAAAACACATACACATGTGAACGTGTGCTCGACTAATTCGCTCTCACTCCAGGCTATGAGCACAATGAATAATCCCAAAACACCTGCCTTCTCTCTCCCCGGGCAATGTTTTGAAGGGAGATATGGACTAATTCGCCGAACAAATTATATAGTCTCCTATTCTGGGTCTAACTTACTGTAAGATGGGTAAAAGTTAACAAGCTGATACCATAGTATTGTGTGAACCAATCTTCGGTTGGGTCAACCAGCATCGATACTGAGCTTTCTCAGAAAGCTCAATGTCCGGATCAGCCCTGCGCACCATCTTCGGGCCAGTCTGAGCCAGCACAGGCCATGAATGCGGCCCGCGCGCAGGGGCCGATCTAATCGACTGCTTCTCGGTCTGTTTGGGAAAGGCTGGTGCAAATTAAGTTGGTTCGTGGTAGCAGTAGATATCAGGTAGAGCGACGGGTTTACAACTGTTTGTTGTGGAAAGTAAGTTGGTTTATGAATAGAGTAGTGTAAATGATAACTATCGTCGTAGATATAAGTATGGTTGATGGCTCAGTGATTTATTGCTAAGTAGGGGAACTGACCTTGAATGGAAGTGGCCGCATAATTCAGCTAGATTGGTCCTGAATGTGCTGCTTACTGCGGGGTCATGACCCAGTTGCCTCGTTGTGCGATGGTTTTTCCAGTCAAGCTCGAGTTGTTGGTTACTGTGAAGAGAAGCCTCCCATGTCTTGGGGCGGATGCTTGACCCCCATTGGATCCCCCATGAGCAGCTGAAGATAAATCTTGAGCCTTGCGCCGCAGTAGTGGCTATGGATTCTGCGTGTGCCGCTCCTTCGGGCTGTGACAAGCTGGTTGCGATCCCCGGGTCTATCCAGCTTGATGAAGCATGGTTGACCACTGTCCTAACCATTGTAAACCATGGGATTCGACCTACTTTGAAACCATTTTTCACAGTCAACTCTTCCTTCCTGCATGCACTGTGTACATCATTGGAAGTACCATCCATGCATCAAAACTTTTAGCCGGCAAAAAACCGTTGGTTTCAGGGGTAGTTGTCCATCCATTCCTTTAGTTTCAGCAGCTCTCCCCAAAACTCAGAAAACAAACATTACGTAACTAGGATAGCTGATTCGGACGGATGTCCCAGGAGGCCAAATCCAAGAACGCAAGCTCCCTCAAAACTATTAGGGTCAAAAATTGAAGGCAATCTCTTTGAGCGTTTCATAGCCGTACCATATTTCTGCAACCAAACATAACCTCCGGATACCTCTAGTATTCGATCATAGCAATGAACACCTACCATCTGTTGATCATTTCCCTAGTAGAACAGGCGCTTTCGATTGCTATGCTGGATTACTTTGAGGTAACCTTTGTCACAATGGATCTTACAGCAATCAAGCTTCAGTATTCATGGGGGTAACCTCTGTCAGTAAGTTGGAGTTACCTACTGGACCCAAGAAAGTTCGAAATTTCCAACCCTACTCGCATGGTGCCCTACTCTACTGGACTTACGCGCAAACAAAATTGGATGTTCCGCTGTGGTGACCATTCATGACCATTCATCACCATCAATCACCATTAATGACCATCAAAAACCCGCACAAAATGGGTTTGTGCAAGTCGCCGTGGTCCCCGAGTCACTGACTTGTGGTTTCCCTTGATCAACAGCTGGATGGTGATTGTAAGGACCACCAAACTGGACAAATCCATAGATCCCGACAGGATAGTAAGGTGGGACCAAGAAAAACCTGGTGTCGCGGAGGGGTTGGTTGCAGCGGAACCTCCAAACTCAAGGCTTCCTCCTTCTCGTTGTGCTGCCCTGGGGGCCACTGATGCAATGATCATGGGCTGCTACATGAGCCTGTTCCCTTCAAAGTGGAGCATTTCAAGGTGTCGCAAGAGTTGTCTGCGTTTCATGAACGTGATGAAAGAATTGTTGACAAATTGTCAATAGCGATAGTGGCAACCGATGAACGGATTCTTTAACAAACCCGGTTGGTACTTTCAAGCCGCATTAAAAATATTACCCAGTCCACCATTCGTTAACACGGGAGAAAATAAGAAATCAATCAAACCACCAGGCAGCAACAATATGTGAAACAAAATACAATCTGAGGCTATCGGAGGCTATAGATAGTAGCAAGAAATCCAGAAATGATCATCATTGGCAAGCACTGGAGCAACGCAAACAGATGCTCAGATTCGACCAAGAACCGCTGCTGGCAATGAACGGATGAATCCAGAACGGCAGCCGACCGCGGCTGACCGTGTAGAGGTTCTTGGCACTTTGCTTAAAGCACCTTATGTACTTGGTCAAAGACTGTGCCTACCAATCTGTCAACCAACCAATCAACCAACCAGTTCCTCATATCGTTGGTGGTCCATGGTTGATCGGTCATTGTCTTCCACGGAAGATCTCTTGGCGGTAGGTCAACCGGTTGCCGGCATCAACCAACGACAATCCAGCATCAATATGACTGCGCAAAATATACATATTTTGTTTTGTCGTATCGCTTCCGGATTATCTTTCTTTCTGGTTAAGCAACGCCAATGAACATCAATCATCAACGAAAAGTTCTTCATGTCCAGTATCTCTTCAAATTCCTATGGTTGAATCCTCTCATTGGCTACCAGTTTCCAGTCAACCGAGTCGTATAAACCAATATATTTCTGAAGCAGCCAGGTCTTTTGGCTAGGCTCACATGAAACTAACAACCAAAGAAGCCTCAACTGAAGCCACTCTTGTCCGCTGGCCACCATGTTCATTACTCACCATAGTTCCTGAACGTTGGCCAAGTATTGCAGCTTAGTAAACATGTATTGACCCTACACACCACCTACCAAACGACCTTGCACATGACCTGTCCTACTCCTATGGGCCCTAACCCGGTTGGACTTGCTTAAAAAATCTGCAAACAGACCTTAACCCTCTGAATGCTCAACAAAATCCTTGAACAAAGCCCTATTAGCCTTATAAATGCCTATAATTGTTTCACCAACCCCCCCGAGGTTGGTCCATCTCGGGTGCGCAATCCACCATCCAGCGGGTGGTCCTGTCGGGCTCTCCAGGCGCAAGCAGCGCAGCATACATCGCAGTGGCGCTTCGCTCAAACGCACTTGGAGCCCTTCGAGACGTGCCTGGAGCACAGTGGATGCATGGACCAATGGTTACTGGGGTTTGTTGAAGGGATCTGCTGAAGGGATTTTAAAGGATCTGTTGGGGTTTGTTTGATGTCTACTGGTTTGTTGATTGAAGGAATTCTGATTTTTTTCAATTGGTCGAAGGCTCTTGACATAGTATGGAGAGGATTTTTCAGAATTAGATGGATCAAGTCCCAGGATTTTCATCCGGCAATGCTTGGTCAAATAGTCGTACTGGTTATGGTTAAATGATCAGCGGTTGATGGGATCATTCAATAGTGTGGTTAATTGATGATTGATTATAATCAATGGTTATGATCAATGGTTATGATCCATAATTCAATGCTTTAAACCCCTGGTTGACATTTATGGTCAATCGATCGAGGTACAAAATGGACAATAATCAAAATTGAAATTAATTAATGATTATTGATGATTCAATAGTATGGTCAATTGAAGATAATCTAGCAATGATTGATTGATAGTTGATCAGTGACAATATCAGTGGGTCGAATAATGGACCAATCACGGCAATCTAATAGTAGAATTCTAAATGGCATCAAGTACAATGGCGGATTCTTCTTTTTATGCCTTATGGCAAGAGGCAACTAATTGATCAACAGTCAGTAGATTTCGGGCGTAGCAATCAAGAACTGGTGCAATAATCATGATCAACATACATGACATTGAATAACATGTTTTGTTTTTTCCAAGGTGGCACGTTTTCTGCAGGGCACCCAAAAGTGGATATAACAGCAGTGATCACCAACTGGTGGGCATGGGTTAGCCAAATCATTGGCACTAAAAAAAATGATGAACAACAACTGCTGCAGCAATACGGATCATTTTTGTCAAAATTGATGATTCCTGGGGAGCAAATTAACACACATCAGTTGAATGACACCAACAAGTGGTGCGAACCAACCAACGACAAATTAAACCAATGAATAATTGCAAAAAAAATCAAACATCTAGAAAGACATGACAGGATTTCAAAGCAACAAATGACGGCCTTTTGTTCTGAATCCAAACGCATCAAAAAAGATAATCATTATGAAAACTGACTGGTATCGTGACAGTCCGAAGTGGTTACGCCATGTTCTGCGAGCCGCAAGGGCCCTGAATTGAGCCCGGTGTAGCAGACAGCTGTACAGATTGCGTTGCTGGGCATCTTGGTGAGTCTAGTACGTCTCACACTCAGCCAAGTCTTCAAGTGCCACGCAGATACCTGTGCGGAAACTTGTCGAATTCGGGGATCGGCGTTTTTTTTCGTGTGATTCCATTCCCTCGGTGTGAACCCTGTTGGCGTTCAAAGTTCTCGCCAACAAATCTGTGCGGATGGCTTTTGTAAGTGCGACAAGGGCCCGATGAGTATGAAAACTGGCCGGTATCGTGACAGTCCAAAGTGGTTACACCATGTTCTGCGCGCCGCTATAGCTCAATGGCCCTGAATTGAGCACGGTGCAGCAAACAGCTGTACAGATTGCGTGGCATCTTAGTGAGGATATATGTACCTTTCACATCCTTTCACATCATCTATCAGTATTGCTCATCAATGATTCAGCAGGCCAGAAAAAGTCAGTTTTGGTGGGTATTATAATGATGGGTAATGATCAACCATACAATGAGTATAGTGGTGGGTAGAATGGTGAGGGGTAATGATCAACGGCGAAGCATCAACAGGACGGGTCGACTCAACAATCAAATGGGTGTAGTAACCGCTGCCGTTGTCGCTGTGGATCCGCAACTGCTGTGGGGCCTTTCGCCCTTTCGATTGCATAGAACTCAGGGTTTCTGCCAACTGGTGGCTGAGCAAGGTCAAGCCTAAGTTTGCGTCCTTGCGGGAACCATCGGCCACCAAGTAGTAGGATTCAGACAATCCCTCCACTATCACCCCTATAAGCCGAAGCTCGGCTCATCTCGGCTCTCACCTTTCTGCTGAATTCTTTTGTGAGGGCCATGTTCCTGGGAATCCTGAACTTGGCAGTATCCATGCCATCCAGGCACATGCTCAAGACAGAATCTTGGCCTTCTCTGTGGATCCCTTTCTCCATATATTCATGGGCTCGGAGGTTCAAACGAGAATCAACTTGTCTGTCCCGGAACATAGCACTCACGTGCTTGTGGTAGGCACTACCCACAGCCAAGGTGTCCTGGTGGGAAAATGCCATCCGACGATATACTTTGAATTTCCCGCAGTCGGTGCACTTGCTGTGTTGGCTGTCAGTGCGGAACTTCAAAACTTTTGTCCACTTCTATAGCTAGCCCATAGTGGTATGTTTCAGATCGATAACCAGTAAGCCATGGAATCTTCTGGATAACTGGAATACAAATGTCCCAGAAATGGTTGAAGGAAATTGACAGGAAACCCTACAATTGGGAGTTTCTCAAAATGGGGTACCCCCCAATCATCCTCTATGTTGATCATTGATGGTCAGAAGCTATCCATTTTTTTGATACCTTAGTTTGAGAACCCCCCCCAATTCTTGGAGTTAAAACAACCACCATCCATAGCTGATTGCTCAGAATTTTCAATCAAAAACAAAGTTTATCGTTGCCCGGTAGTTTAATACAACAGCTGGGTAAACCATGGTCTCATTGATATGAAACCATTCCTTGGTGGCTTATAGAGCCCTTGCTAAAAAAATATTTTTAGTGGTTATATGGTAAATCAATCATATCCCAAAAACACTGAAACCCTAAGAATTCCTGGGTATAAGCCATCCAGATTCCTTTCATGAATTCTTGCATTTTACCCTCAACAATTATATCCCCAACAATTAGTGGGTATAAGCCATCCAGATTCCTTAATAGTGTTATTATGTATATTAGTGGTTTACCCATCAATTTAGTGGTTATATGGTAAATATAAGCCATCCAGTAAACCATTCATTTTTGGGGTCCCTTAATTTGAGAACCCCCAAGTGGTGGAGTACCCATCAACCAACCCATCCAGACACCAGATCCTGTGCCCGAAAGACTGGGAGGGGGGGCAACCACCAGCGTGCCTTTGTGGCCAAGAGTGGCAAGTGAAAAATGTTTGAAACTTGCTGAAACAGATTGACTAAGTTCATCATTAAACAGATTGATTCATTTCATGATTAAACCATCAGATTCCAAGATCTACATCAATTTCTTTGGGAAAATCATAAGATGCCAATCATTAGTGATGCTTACTTATGGGGATTACTGTAAATTCATCAGGAAAGGGCAATTCTTGAGGGGATGGTGCCAGTGGCTTGACGTACCTCCAGGTGTGTCACAGTCTCTCCGCAATTGACTCCAGCCTCGGCGACGTGAGCACGGTGCCACCAAAATGCATATGGGGAGATGCTGCAGATAGGATTTCCAAAGTGCACATGCATACATACGTCATACCTAGATGTTAACAAACTACAGAACATACAACTAAATATCAATATATTTCTATATACAGGTATGTAAATAAATAACTAAATATATACATACACGTATGCCAAAAAGTATACGTATATAAAAACAAAGAATTTGTCCAAGGAGTATATAAGTGCACACTTACTGGAGGGTGTGAACATCAGGAATTGAAACAGGCGTGGTGTTGTAGTCCAATTCACTGCTATTATTACTCAGTTTAGGGTCTTATACTGCATGTTTTCTGCTTCAGTTTTTTTCGCAACCAATGAATTGCCGAGTCTCAAACTGAATCAAATTTACACATGCAAATGGCCAAAGTGTAACATGAATAAGTTCTCAAATTGTAAACCAAAAGAACTAGTCCCAAAACAAAATCATTGGCACATGCCAGGTTGAGACTGGATCGAAATCCGCTGGCGCGCCTTGGCTGAGCAAACAGTTGATCTGGACTTGGACTTGATACGAACAAGTTCTCCATTTGGTGGTTTCCCAAAATATGGGACCCCCAAAATGGTTGGTTTAGTACTACTAAGTAACTATAGATGGATGATTTAGGGGTACCCCTATTTTGAGAAACCACCATTTGTGTGGTCACAAATCACAAACGCCATTTTTCACATGTTGATTCTTGGCACCCCACCTATCAAAAATATGCTTGAGACATCCGGCAAAAAATGTGCTGCATGTCGAGTTGATGTCATGCGTAGCTGCCGGTGACTTCAAAAAATCTGACAGAATTCCAACTAAAACGGCCTTTGCATGCCCCTTGAGCATTCAAAGTACTTACTCAACCAACAATGTGGGCAAATATTTTTTAATCTAAATCAACGTAAACATGAAAACAATCACAAACAATATGTATATACATATACATTCATGTATGAACATGCACATGCACATGCGCGTGCACACGAGAAGGCAAATAACAAGTTTCAACCACCTTTAAACCATAGGAACTCAAGTGCTTCCCCATCTGCAACCCAGTCTCCAATCACCTTTTAGGCTCATATTATGCAATCTTTTCCGTGGCCAGCAATGCATGTGTACTTTTCAACATGTATCTGAATATGTGATTCTTGTCCAACAACATCACGGCGCATTGTATCAATAAATAAATCAATGAATAAATAAGAAATTAAAAAATATTAATAAACAAAAAAGGTAAATAAATAAAACATGTAAATATATAAATATATATAACCATCAAACAAATTTAATGTATATATTCCAAAAAATATACACAACAAATACAAAACATATAAAATATATCTTTTTGTACCTGTCTGTAAAAATGTGAGAATAATCGCTTGCTACTATTACTAAACCCCCCCCTAATACAAAAACCACCTTGGGGGGTGCACTTCTGTTTTTTTTTGGTTCTGGCCAATTGTATTTTTATTTGTAGCAATTGAAAAGTAAAAGGAAAACCCCATTCCCCAAGCAACCATTCCCCCTATTATTAAAAAACCTTTGGCTTAGAGGATGTTTAATATTAGGGTCCTAAACACCCAAGTGGTTTTTATCCTTACGGTCCTAAATTTAATATTAGGGTCCCCTTCGTGCAGTTGGTTTTTGCACTTTTTTGAAAAGGTTTCAATAAAGAACTTAATAAAGCAAACATTAAACGCCAATATTGTTTTTATCATTAGGCATTAAGGTCCTAGATTTAATATTAGGGTCCCCTAATATTAAAAAACCCTGGGGGCGCTTAGTATTTGGGGAAGGGGGGGGTTTAGTAATTCATAAGGGGAAAAGATTACAAATGAAAAAACACTTACATATCTGCGCTGGGCCAAGGGCTACCAGCCGGCAATCAGCAAGGGACTGTGGGACCTTGGTTTGCTGGGAACTTCCCTCGCTGCAAGTCAAGTCTTGTTATAGGCTTGCGCTGGCAAAGCCCTGAGATGGGCTCCTCGATGGCGAACCCTGGAATCCGCTTCTCGCAGCAATGCTCTTGATCGTCAACAAACACACAGGCTCCAATCTGAAGTACTATAGTAGCCTTCGATCCAGAGTGTCCTTTGATAGACACCTGAGCCACCCTGTCCTTGTTGCTCTTTGTCTTTGTCACACGGCCACCGACGAATCCTTTGCACTGAAGCACGCAGAACTCCCTGCCATGCGTTTAAGGACGTTCGAAATGTAAAAATGCGCCTTGCCCTCAGCGACCTCCAGAAGGCAATGGGGACCAACGTGCAGACTGGATGTTCCCTGGGCCGGAAACCAGAAGAAATTTGCAGAACCATCAAGAAACCAAGAGGCATATCTCGCTATTGCTCAGGCGTGGTGCTGTCCGAGGCACACGTCATGAACAGAAAGATGTGCGTGGCAAGATCGCGAGACAATAAACTCATCAAGGCACCAATATCATATAAAGTCAGTAAATCATCAAATAATAGAAATACATATCAAAAAACACGTGTACAACACAAATTCACATACATGTAAACATATACATCATGTATGTATGCAAATGCATGCTCACCATACTGGTTTGCAAGTGATCCGATGGGTCCCCATCCGACTTGGCCGCTGCTACCAAGTGACCAGGGTGGACACAACGCTGAAGCCCTGCAGTGACGCCAGCGTCTCCGCTCCTCTGTCCTGGAAGGCAGTGGATCCCCAGCCTCCCACCCTTACCCCAACCTTGAGTGGGAAGTCTCAAGATGGGCCTTAACATGGGGGTATAGTGGTTAATGATGATTAATGCTGGTCAATGATGGTGGGTAATGATGGTGGGTAATGATGGTGGTCAATGATGGTTCATTATGATTAATGATGGTTGATGATGGTTAACTAGTGTAGTGCTCTTGATTCCTTTGCCAAATCCTACAACCTCCAAAAAAGCCAAATTTATTGCGATCATTTTGGTCCGCACATTAGAGGAAACAGCAGAAATGGAAGGGATTTGTCTCATTGTTTGTTGAACAAGAACAAACACTTGTTTTCTCTCATGTCATAGGTTTTTGTACTAAAAAGTCAGCTCAGGATTGACAAAAAAAATCAGACTGGGAGTGCACAAAAAACCCACCCCGACCAACTCTCCCAGTGATGGTCCAATCGCAACCGAAACATCCCTAAAGCATCAAAATGCAAAGGCTTGGGGCCGAGCCAACGCCGTTGTTTCGCAAGCCCATGATGGACACCAAGTGGGTGTTGCAATCGGTTGACATGTTTTTCAAGCCCAAGGTGGCAGGCATGCGATGTGTCACCGTTTTAGTGGAGAAGCCAGCCAAATCACAGAATCATCATTCGTGTAGGTATTCAATACACGGATGTCATTTTGCATGAAACATCATTCATGAGGGTTTCTCAAACTTGGGAACCCGAAAGCTATGGATGTTCCCGGTTCCCGGTTCGCTAGCCCCCCCCCCCTCCCCCCCCCATGGTATGCTTTAGTCCCCCATTTGCACACTATTTGCAGCATTTGGCAGCTTGCCGGACTGTATATAGATTTATGTACTGCCTACATCTGCTTATATGCCACTGATATAGGCCCTGCACATTACTTATTTGCTACCCATATACCACCTTGATCTATATAATCTAAATGCACCGGGACCACCATAGCGCCTACATACTACCTCCATGCTACAGACATACTACCCTTATACTACCTATCTACTACCTTTTAACTAGCTACATGTTGCCTATATACTACTTGAATACTACCTATATGCCACCTATTCACTACTGTACCTGTTTACTACTTATTTACTACCTACATACATTTTTACACTACCTACATGCTACTGATGTACTACCTGTAGACTACCTATATACTACCCATATGCAACCTATTTACTACCTGTTTACTACCTATGTGCTACCTACATACTTCTTTTACACGACCTATATGCTACCTATATACTACCTAGACACTACCTATTTCTTACCTATATGCCCACTATTTACTAGCTGTTTACAAGCTATTTGCTTCCTACACATTTCCTTTATCCTATCTATATGCTACCTATGTACTACCTAGACACTTGCTGAATCTTACCCATATGCCAGCTATTTACTAGCTGTTTACTACCTATTTGCAACCTATATATTTTCTTTATACTACCTATATACTACTTATATACTACCGATATGCCACCTTTTTACTACCTATTTGCTACCTATATATTTTCTGTATCTACCTATATACTACTTATATACTACCTATTTGCCACCTTTTTATTATCTGTTTACTACCTACATGCTTCCTTTACACTACCGATATGCTACCTATATACTATCACATACTACCCACGTATCTATACAGTACATCTATATTATTTGTAAAATACCTAATTACTTCTATACTACTGAAGAGATACCAACTCCCCAACCTCACCACCACAATGAGTCTCAACCACACCACACCACAGGGGGAGGGGGGGTAGTATATACCAGGTACCATGACCATGGGTGGGGGGAGGGGGGGGGGACCCAGAACCTGGAACATGGATGGCTTATTCCTGGCTTATTAATTACTATAAATGATTGACATAATGGATGATGAGTGGAGGCAATTGTACCTGTATTTTTTCAAACCACTGTTAAGGAGCCTTCAACCTTTTATCAACATGCCAACACAACCATTCGGCAGAAAGGCCGTCCAGAAACAACATCCACATGAAACCACCCGAGCTCTGGAAAGGCCATGCGCACTGGCCCACTCTTGTGATGATCAGTCCAATCTCTGCTCAACTTGGACCAAGAACACGGGATATCCGGAAACTGTGGTCCCCAAAAACCTATCAATTGATGAGTCCATAGGTTCATCCAAAACAAATCCGAAATGTGTAATTCATGTGAAACTGGGGTTCCCCTATCAATTCCCTGCTCATGAGATGACTTTGGGCAGTTCGGGGGACCCCCAGTTGATGGACACCCCGATGTAGCTCTGCAACTGCTAGGGAGATAAAGGAAGCTCAATATCATTTTCTGCTCTTTGATGGAAGTTATTTGCTGAAGTAATGGGTTGGAGTTGCTTCTCTTCATGGCAATGGACCCAACCAATCCACCAACCACGCAACCATACGCAGTTCCACTACACCCTTCTGCCCGTCATACCCGCTCCTGAGTTGGCTGACTCGAAATGCCTGCTGATAGATTGGAGGTGCAAACTGGTACATGGAGTGGTTTGTAGGATGGTTCTGGTCGGGGTATATGATTGCACGAATGCATATTATGTAGCTATATAACTAATCTTCATGAGCAGCATCAATCAATAACAATTCTAGTCGGGTTTCCACTGAAGGTGTGATGATGAACAATCATACGGATACAGGATACACCATGAAGGACCTATTGTGGAATGGTTTGGTGGCAAAAGTTACTGTAGTCGATAACAGCTAATAGCTATCAGAAACAAACCATGACCAATCACAAAGGCATGGCATAACCAACCTAACAAGACTAATAAAATGGCATACCACTTGGTTGATGGCGTTTCTACAATCCCGGGCAAACCATCATTCCGCATGAAACAGCTCCAGTGCCAGAAAACCATTATCAACCAAGGTTTTGAGTCCTTGCGAAAACCTACCCCGCGAAAATGATCATCTGCCAAATGATCGTCAAAAAGCCACCAAAGGATTTCGAATCCCTGACGGTAAAATCCATATCTTTGGGGTTGGTCCTTTGACCATTAAAGTGATGATTCCAAACGGTTTTTGCAAACAAAAGCAAACAATGGATCACAAAAGCCTTTTATGCAGACTATTGACGCAGCAACCGTCACTAAGACTCTTTCCAACATTCTGAGTTTTGCCTAACCGCCTAACCATGCTAAATCCAGATCCCGGACTGATCCACCACAAGAATCCAACTAACCAGTAACCTACGAAAAGATAGCACTTCTCAGGACTCAGGTCCAGGTGTGCCATTGGCCAGTGCTGCAAGACTTCTGAAGCTGGATCCTCCCAACACCACAGCTGTTGCTATGGAGAGACTGGACAAATGGATGTATCAAGATTGATAAATCTAACCACAAAAAACAACAAAAACAAACAACTAGCAATTCTCATTCATCAAGAGTTGTTCAAGGGAAATTTAGTAACAACATGTAACAACAAGCAACCAATCAATCAACCAACCAAGCAACCAACCAACCAAGCAACCAAGCAACCAAGCAACCAACCCAACCAAGCAACCAACCCAACCAAGCAACCAACCCAACCAAGCAACCAAGCCATCCCCACAATCAACCAACCAAACCAACCCAACCAGCCGCCAATTCAACCAACCAAGGCAACATCTGCCAACAAACAGGTTCCATGCGCGAAGCATTGGTTCCTCGCCTTGCACCAGTCGCATGTTGGCGATCTGCAACTGTGCCACACCTTCGTTGGGATCCAGTAGAGAGGTGCCAGGCAAATGCCTCAGCAGACTTGGAGACACCAAGCATTTTCAGTGGGTGGATGGATGGATGGATGGATGGCTGGGTTGGTTGGGTGGGTAGGTAGGTAGGCTGCTTGGTTGGTTGGGTTGGTTTGTTGGTTGGGTGATTTTGTGGATATACATTTCAATGTATGGGATTGCAATCACGCAGTATCTCAGCTGCAACAGTAACATACTGGTAGTCAAGATTTCCTCCCCGACAATGGTGGCATTTGGACAATCAACACTTTTTATTTTTCGGGGTGCAAGTATTGACTTTGTGGTTGTCAAACCTGTGCCGCAACGAGACAAGGTGCATGACCTCTTGATCATTCACATCGGAAAATATCCATTGAACTTCCAACTGCCAATGGAAGATTGAAATATATGAGTCATGAGTAGGTCGGTTTCTGAACAGGAAATCTCCAGTTCATGGGCAATCATGGGCATGTATCTTGACACAACATGGAAAACAATGGAAGTGCTGGCGTCCTGCAGGAAAAACCCATGACTACATGACAACGAGACCCTGCAGGGAAGGCGTGCCGTCCGAACTGTTTCGGGTGAAACCTGGATGAACATGCCAAACCGCTTGGTGTTTTGAAGGTACCCTGCTTGAAATCAGTGAAAGAAACCCATAGCGATTGCATTGGCGTCACTGAATTAGTAAGCTTAGTAGATATAAGCAATCATTGAATCTAGTTGTCTCGGTTTAGTATTGATTTTTTAGACCTGAAACACAAACGATTGAGGGCTGGCGTATTCCAGAACTACGTCTTCCTAAAAATCAAAGGATATCTATGGCATGGTTTAACGAGTGAAATCGTGGTGAAATGATGGTTGGGGGTATGAAGAGCTGGATCTCCAACGAAGCCATGATCAGCCATTGGTAGCATGTTCATCAATCATTTACCATATGGAAGTTATAACTAACAAACAATTTCAAACTATGAATTAAAGATAAAATGTTTGGTGAAACGTATTTGAATTCAATCATTGACCATAAGAATCTACCGTCAATAAGAATGCTGGTTGGCAGTTCCACCAGCAATCAATACTGCAGTCGATAAGCATCCACCATTGTTACTGGGTGCTCCGTGGCCAGCCTGATCGCTGAAACCCACCGCCGGGAAACGAAAGAGCGCTGGAAAGGAAAACGGTGCTCTCCCGCAACAAGGAAGCCAAGTGAGCCTCGCAAAGCAAGGGAACCATGATGCTTAACCGCGATTAGTGATGGTTGATGGTGGTTAGTAATGGTCAGTGATGGTTTGTGATCATTTATGATGAATCATGGGCGCAGAAAGGGGTTCATAATGGTTCATGATTGATGGTGGTCAATATATGTTCGTAGCCTGTGATGTGCATATATTTACATTTGCAAACCGTCATGTTGAATGGTTGACGGCTAATTTGTGATGGTCGAGGAACTATGGTTAAACAATGCCTCAAATAACGATTCTGATGATGATGATGATGATGATGATGATGATGATGATGATGATGATGCTGATGATGACGATGATGATGATGATGATGACGATGATGCCCTTCAATCTCAGGATGGCCATGCCCTGACCAACCATCTAGTCAGTTGTGGCCAATCTCACAAACCCTGCTGATACATGATGATACATGTGCCAGTTTTGTTGGCTAAGCCTGTTGGCTAAGCCTGTTTCCTGCAGCGCCACCGACAACCACCACCGAACTTGCCAAAAGCCATCAAACATCTTCTAACTTCTCGCGGCCGCTCCAACACCTCCAACAAAGCAGCAAAACCCAACCAACCAACCAACCACCCACCCGCCCACCCACCCAACCAACCAGTTGTAGCTGGTATATCCCAAGCATATGATCGTTCATGCTGGCTGATGAACCATCATGTAACCAACCAACCCAACCACTCTTGTTGCGTAAATTATCCTTTGTGACCGACTCTTACTAGTGGTTGCAACCAACCTTCTTCTCTCGCGCCACTCCGCGCGCACGGGGCCCAGCTCCACCGCTGCGCCCGCCAGGCACAAGGACAAACCGCTGCAGGTGACCACGGCCTCGCAGCGTCGTTGTACCACGGCTATGGTGACTAATATGGGTTTATCAATGGTTAGTAGTGGTTAAGTGGTTAAGAATATTTAATAGTGGTTGATAATGGTTAATAGCTTATGAATGGTTAAGAATGGTTAATAGTTGGTTAATAATGGTTAATGATATAGTTTATAATGATTAATATGGGTTTATATGATTTATTAATAACCACCACGGCTGTTTAGTAATGGTTAATGTGGTCATAATCACCACCCTATTAATGGTTGAGAACGGGTTATTGTGGGTTTATTTATGATCAATGGTAAATCTAGAGGATGATTTCGATGATTAAGAAAAGTTATAATCACCACCCTATGAATGATTAATATGGGATTATTAATTGCAAGAAATAGCCATAATAGCGGATAATGAAGCAACAATATGGGATTATTAACCACCATGGCTTAATTATTGATGGTTCAGAAAGGTTATTAACCATTGTTGTTAATATGGGGGACCCAGCTATTTGAGTTATTGCTTACATGGTTACGAATGGTTATTGGCAAGGGGATAAGAAGCAATAATACGGGATATACCAGCTATGATGGTTTATGATTATAAATGGTATATATCTAGGATGATTAGGAAGTCTTAGATCTTGAGAAACACCCAAATGGTAGCTGGGATGATTGCCGTTTTTTGGCGTGGAATGGTGAGTTTATCAGCTGATCATTTTTTTCTGGTTAAGAAACTGGTTATCTGCATACTTGGAATGCAATGGCTAATGATGGTCAATGATGGTACTGGTGAGTGGTAGTAGTGCTGTCATCATGGTAAACGGAGGGTTCACGGATGGGGAATGGATGGGAATGGTAGTAGTGGTTGAGCAAATGGCTGATTAGCAGCTCACAGGTTAATAGCAATGGGCTATGGGCTATGGCTAATAGAAACTATTAAGCATTAATCAGCTATGCTATCACTATGATAACATCATCTATTATCAATAAACATTCTATGACCATTATTGATCAACAATTGTTAATCAACTATTCAGCTATTCATCATATTAATCAGTTATGCTACCATAATGATAACATGATTAGCATGATATCAGTTATCATTAATGTTGTCATATATGCTTAACTGATATATGTTACCATATGGTTAATTTATTAACCTAATGTTATGCTAATGTTACCATTATTAATTAACCATTAAGTTAAGTCTCGTAACTGATAATTATTAGTTACCATTATGTTATCATTAATGCTAACCATATGGTTAATGATAAGATGATCAATTCACATTCTATGACCATTATTGATCAACAATTATCAATAAACTATTTAGCCTTTAATCATATCATCCATAAATTATCAATTTAACGATATTAATCAGTTCTGCTACCATTATGATACCCCAAGGGTTACCACAGATCCACCAGCCCTGCTTCACCCCTCCACGGCCGGCGCCTGCGTGATGTTCTGCGCCTCCGTGGGTTCCAACGGACTCGAAACAGCCGGAGCTCCCGGAGCTCCAGGCGATGCGGGGGCCAGCAGTGGTTGAAGCAGGTCCTGGAGATACAAGAGCCATGGAGGCGCCAGGGTGGATATGATGGGTATCTATGCACATAAATATATAGATTTAAATAAAATATATATGGATTTCTGATAGGTGGTATAACATAAATCTGGATTTGAATAAAGATTTTACATTATGTGGGTTTATTTGGGTTATATTATGTGGGTTTTGTACGGCTTTCTATGGGTTTATAACGTTTTTCGAGGTAGTCTAGTGGTTAATCATGAGGATAGTAATCTACCAGAAGACTAATGAACATGGAGGGTTCTCACAACCTATAATTCGGGTTTACCCTGGTTCTATAGACATTAAAATGATTAGTATTTTAATGGTCAAACATGGTTAATGAATAAGCAAATGGTGCATGGTTTCAAAAAATCATATACATACCAAATCATTATATCTACATGGTTGAAAAGGAACAACGTATGAAACATGGTTCATGGTTAGAATGATTGCTAGAATTTCAAGCAAGCATGGATGATAATGTATGTACATGAAACAATTATAAACTGAGTGATAAGCTTTCTCATTGTTGGAATGATGATTTCTGGATGATAATAATGGCTGATAATGTTGAATGATGGTTAATAATAGATACAATGATGCTCAATGGATAGACGTGATTGATGAGGAGGTTTGTGATGCTTGAAGAATTGGTTCAGGATGGTCTCTCAAACAACCACTGGTTGGTGAAATACACGCAGCCGGCTGCGAATCAAAGACGCACAGTTGGCGATCAACCGGTCTGGCTTTGCAATTTGGTGGTGCAACCAAGTATTACCATTTATTGAACAAATATCAATGACTAATCACCGCTACAAACCATTGTTTAAGCAGCACTAATCGACCATGGCTTAACCAATCTTGAAAATAACGCGACTAATCACCACAAAAAACCCTCTAGAAATAAAAAAACATTCTGAACAAAAAGTGGCTATGTAGGTGGTTTCTCAAAATAGGGGTACCCCTAAATCATCCATTACTAGTCATTTATAGTAATAAACCCACCATTTTGGGGGGGTCCCCTATTTAAAAAAACCACCATATGGTTCATTAACCATAGACATGAAAACATTCTTAACACAAAGGTTCCCATCATTAACCATTGGTGTCCTTTTTATTGTTGGTTATTAACCCCCATTATTGGTTGGTTAATAACCCATAGCTATGTAGGTGAAGGCACCTGCTGCTGTCCTTCATTGCGACGCACCACGAAGGCTCCAGCGTTACTTCGGGCCGCGCCAAGTGCATGGACAAACGCCACTGGCTGGGGCCCTGGTCCTGCATCGAGGCCATGGGCGGACCTATTCATGAAAACATGTGGCTACTGTTGATGGAGGAAATCCTGCACCACCTGGGATGATTAAACCCTATAAATCATGGGATAAACAACCAACCAGCTGGTGCAGGATTTCCTCCATCAACAATATGGGACAATATTTACCAACCAATAGAGGGATAATAACCAGTAATAATAAGCAAAACAAAATGGTTAATGAGTGATGGGGAACCAGGGGTACAGGGTTTTGACCCACAACCATGTGTCTGGAAGCCTATGTACCCACGCAATGCAATGTGATGTAATGTAATTTGATGGAATTTAAATGTATTTCTGTATTTATTTCTGTCACTCTGTATGGATGGATGGATGGATGGATGGATGGATGGATGGATGGATGGATGGATGGATGGATGTTCAAGTCATATTATACAAAACAGGAAAATACACTACAATACAACGCAAACATTGCAATACAATATCATAATACATAGAAAAACATTGAATTGCATACAATCAATAATTATTGAAAACAACGTTGGTCTCAATTGCGTGTCCGACAAATCACATGTAGATCATCCATCCTGAAACAGTAACAATCACGTGCCGAATTGAACCATGGGACGCCATAGGGCTCCCATCAACAACGGATCCTCAAATGACCACTATTAGCCGTTTGAGATTTTTCAGCCAATTTATCGTAGTGATTATGTTCTTTTGGGTTCGCAATTTCATTCTTACCCATGCCAACACTACGCTTCCCCAATTGATCATGAATGACAAACCAGGGTTCAATTGTCACTATTATGCATTGGTGAAAAATCATTGCTCGCCCTGATTGATCACCACTGTCTCCCCCGGCCATCACTATTCATGACTATAGCGATGATTGGGACATCCTACGGGGCGAAAATGTTGGGGTGAATAATTGAAATTCGAGCTTCAACACGCACTTCGGGGTGGAAGCGGAAGGGGTGAAAACAACAGGCACGCAGCATGCACCGCTACATGGCGAAACAAAAAAAACAAAACAAGAGAGTCCAGGGTAGAACCCACGCCCGCCTACAGCCCAGCATCGCTTCCCAACGCGGCGAGTTCCTGTCCCTTGGCTCTAACACCCATGAATTGTAGTCGGTCATTAATCTCCCCAACCATCAATCAATCATTGCCCAATCAACTGCATTTGTGTTTGGATGGCTGAATCTCCATCTGGCTTGCAAAAAAAAAAAATCTCCCCTTTGGCCCCAACCATATGATCGAAAATGGCTACGGGCCTGGGTCACAAACAAAAATGGAAGATAGTCATCAACAACAATGGGAAAACGTTGGTTAGTGATGGGGGAACCAGAAGTACGGGGTTTTGACCCACTGCAGTATCAGGACGACTTCTGCATTGGGACAAGAAACGTTTCCGGCTCAAACAGAGGCTGGCAAGTTCATCGAAGGCAAGGCAGGTCATTATCGCTGTCGCCGCGTCCGGGTGGCCAATGGAAACAGGAATGCGGCACCAAACAAAGGCATAGCGATGATTCGTCGTTTTCATTACTATGCCCATCATATATCATTAGCCAATAGTTGGTCACTTGCTTTTCATTGGTACTGTTTTTACGAATTTTTCATGGATCTTTATGGTTGATGCATTTTATTGAAAACCATTTGACCAAATGGCCATGATTGACAAACTATTTACCGATGGTTCATATGTTTCACAAGTCTCAATCAACTACAAACCCCTCAATGATAAAAACACAAATAACCACAATTTTCTTATATTAAACATTATGGAGTATCAATAGCCTACTATGAACTTATGATTGACTGCTATTAACCGTCGTTGGCCGTTATCAACCGTCACCAACCATCCAAAATTATCATTTACCCAAAAACCATCAGAGCCATCAGAACAATCATAGAATCATAAACAATCATCACCCATCAAAACCATCATAAACCATCCTGAACCATCATAGCCAGCAGAACCATCAGTAACAATCACACCCAACATTAACAACATGTAGCAAGCATAAACCCTCAAAAAAAAACATTTTGAACCACACGCGCAGAGATCAGAGAACAGTTCAGGCATCATAGCCTTTCTCTATAGACAGTTGCGCAAGCTCAGTCAGGGACTTGTATGCATCTGATTTTGGAAGCCTGTATAAACTTTCGATTTAAATGTGCCCTGCTCAGTAATCCACTCATGCACAATTGAAGGGAACCGTCGCTTCCAAATTTCTGATTTAGCGAAGATTTGGGAGAATGCAGGAGCAGCTTTCCTGTCCCACAATGACTGCAAATCCCAAAAGACTGTCAGCATTGACTTGCTCCAATTCGACAGGGAACCCATCAAACTCCAGCTCAGCAAAGGCACGTATGGTTTCCAAAGAAGCAAATAGTTGACAAGGGCAAATCTGTTGTCAACGTACCGGATAGCTAGCAAAGGAAACGCGGGCGGTCGTTGATTGAAAAGTTCTGCGTCGCAGTGATCCCATGACCTTTTCGACCACTGTGACCGCTAAATTTGACAATGTAAGTGAGATCTGACTGCCGATCGCAGCTCCTTGAACTTGAAGCCACACAGTGCCCAAGGCAGTAAAGATGTGCGAAGTCAAGCTGCGTTGGACGATGTGCAAGATTTCCTTTTGTACGGATTGATTTGACTGTCAATCCCGTATGACGACAGCACTTTGAACTGGATCTGCTGACTTAGATAGATCCATTGGAATAGAAAGACCCGTCCCATGTTTGGTTTCCCAAGCGCTAACAAGTGAGACCAAACGGCATCTAAAAGGCGATCCTGAGGGACTGAATTTGAAAAAACTTTCAAGGTCATCATTAGTCGCTGTGACATGGATGCTCTCATCACCATAACCATCATTTACACTCATCATAAACCATTATCGACCATCATGAACCATCATGAACCCTCATGAACCATCCCGAACCATGGTAAATGTCATCAATCATCATAAACCATCGGAAACCATCCTGAACCGTCAATGATCGTGTTCTTGTTGTCATCCCACGTTGGCGACCCCCCTTTTTGAGCCTCGGCATCTTGCGACTCCGCGCCGCCTTGCGCCGATTCAGCGGAATCCTGCGGCAGAATTCGGTGAAGGGTGATGAATGGATAGATGATGATGGTGGTTGATGGTTGGGGGTGGCGGTTGATGATGGTGGTTGATGATGGTTCATAAGGGTTAGTAATGCGTAACCAACTGCTAAGAACGGCTGATAAAATAATGGCTAGTAATGGTTAATGATGGTTGGTACTTGATGGTCAGTGATCATGGCTAATTACTGATGGTTAGTGACGGTTAATGTTGGTTGATGATTGTGGTTGATCATGGTTACTGATGGTTCATGATCGTGATGGCTAATGAACAAATCATGGTTGGTCGCAGTAGCCAGTGGTTAATTGCCAGTAACTGATAGTGAATGATGGTAAGTGTCGGTGGATGGCAATAGTTTGTGGTTGTTGGCGGCGAAAACATGTAGATCATTGTCAAAGTGAAATATACTTAATGATGACAACTAGTGTTTAGGAAATATTGTTGATCCAGGTGATTCATCAATGTTCCCTAAGCATGGGTAATTCACAGGGATGAAAGAACAAACACATCAATCAAAACCATGGGTGTTGTCTAGTAACAAACCATTGGACCAACCCAGAATAACTCTTTCTGCTAAGAAAATTAAAAACTCGGATTACACGTGACTACACCATCTACAAACACAACCAATTTATTCATGTGCGCATGGCGAACACCATCGGTGCAACACAAAATTGGCGAAACAAAATTTGTAAAACAACTATCAACTATACTCGTTACTGGTCTCCCAATCATCCACTCCCGTTAGACGCAAAGCGACTTGGTGAAGTCATATGGGTGTTTCTTAAAATAGGGGTACCCCGAAAATGGTTGGTGTATTACCATAATTGGTCTACCATTGGACGACTGGAGGGGTCCCCTGTTTTCAGAAACTCCCATGTATGTGTTTTCTAAAAAACTATTCAAATGTTCTGCTGCAATAGCGCAAAACGCACTGCCGCTGATGCTCCTCACTCTTCGCGTCAGCGCTGGTTGGTAGAAGCACTTCGGGCGGTATGATTAAGAAACCAATGCGAACCTCGGCGGAATGCCAGGCAATTGGAAAACCCAGTTGACTCAAGGGTGGTACTGGCAAGTTAAGAGTTGGAATCATGGTCTTTGCGCTAGGTATGTTTAAGCCATGATAATTTATCAGCAACTGGTGTTGGCTCTGCTCGCAACGAACCGCTTGAAGGTAGTGACAGGTGATCACTGGATGCGGATTATTTGTTTCTGGTTTCGCGAAATATGATTGAGGAACAAACAATGCACTTTGCAAGCTTGACCAATGATTGACCGGAATGAGACATGATATCTTCTACGTTCCGAAAAATATGTGGTTTCCTTGCGCACAAATTAACCATTCCTTGCGCATAGATTATTTGTGCGACCATTCCGTTGTGGCTTCTTGGTTTTAACAGTTCGTCAACTACTCGTGAATCAACGCTGCTTGTTCGCATATCAACACACCATCAATGAACCATGATTGACAAATGAACCATCAATCAATCAGTATTGACCGTTTTAGATTACTCAATTCATCAAGCCATACCATACACCATCATCAAATTTTTAGTCCACCATCGGTAACCGTCAACCAACCATTGATCATTAGTCATTCTTGTGCCATTATTAATGAACCGCTTTTATCAGATTTTTGACTAATAGCTACTTCGCCAAATGTAAGTTGCTAAAAAACTAACAACAAATCCAGATTAATGAATCCCTAAATTTGATGATAGATCACGACCTCTTTGTGGAAAAATATGGGAATTGACAATATTGATCGAATTTTCGCAAATTCCCCAAACTATTGTGGCCAATGGATTATCCAATTAGATCAATTCGGGTGAATGGTAGCAAATGCATCTTTCTATGGAAGATAGATCTATGATGATAACCTAAGTACCTACCAGTTGTGGTAGATATATTTGTACTGAAATGGTGCATCTAAACCTACTTATAACCGGCCCCCCCACACACCCACCCACACCCACCCACACCCACACCCACCCACGCACACGCACACCTGATCATTGTTAGCCATTTTCCTCTAACATTAACCATTGACCATCATCTATCAACCTAGTTGATCAACCATTGACCATCAACCATCAGTGAATAATCCAGAACCATCATTCTCCATTATTCTATACTCATCTTTGGAATAAGATGGTCAACATTGACCCATGCGCATATTCATGGAACAACAACTGGTTATTATCAATGGGACAAACATGGTCTCAATGAGCTCTGATCTGCGCTGAGACACGGCTGTTTGTCCTTCGCCACTCTCGCAGTTGCTTTCCGCCTCCAGCAGGGGACAGTCACGCCCAGGGTGGTGGAGGACTGTTTCCATGTACCACGAATCAAGTTGATGAATATGAACCTAAATCATAGATAAAATTTGTTATATTCAATGATATGTATATACATTCTTATGCGGCGACGCAACCACATTCACTCATTTGATTGGTGGTTAGTTGCCCCATCCAAAAAGTTGTTTTTCTCAGCTGAAAGATCCTCCAAGTTGGTGCGGTTGAAAACAAACATGATGGAACCACCACAAAAAAAAAGGAGTGATCCTAAATGGCGGACAAAGAAAAAGGTTTCAATGTTTTCATTAAGGATCAACTGATATTGCCATGATTATGACAAATGAACTTGTTTTACAATATCGTGTCATCGACGTTTTGAACTGGTTGAAAAACTGCGAACATATTACCACGGTTCATCAGTTGGTTCATAGTTATGTCAAAATGATGCGTAGGAAACAACACTGGCAAACAATGAATGATAAATATCAAAATACGTGCGGGTCAGATTGCCTGTTTTTTACTGCTGGTTGATCAAATCCCAAAGTGGTGAATGCAGTGGGTAGCCAGCTGTGAACTCAACCAACTTTATTCAGTTGGTGTGAGGAACCCACGTCTAAGTACAATACTATTGAAGACATACCGGCCAGAGATAAAACCATCGATTTGGGGGTGCATTTATCATTTGAATACACGCTTACCATCATGCTGCTATGTCCAGAAAATGATGCTACTCTCCCACATATCCCAAAAACAACCATTTCAACAGGGAATTCAAAGGTACCACCATTTTTGGACAAACACATATGCAAGGAACTGACATACAATGACTGCTTTATAAACGTGTTTTGCCAAAAAGGTTAAAACCATAAAAACCATAGGTTGAACACGGGCAAACGCTTCAACATCATATCCACATCGCCCTGCTGCAAGAACTTCCTTCCCTTGAGTTGAGTCAAGTCAGTGGCCGGGTCGTGATGAATACTGAATCATCCTTGGAATATCGCAAGTGGCCAGAAAACTGGTTCTGCGGCCAACAAAACCAAAAAATCGCAGTTGGGAAGATGAACGGTGCACCTTCGAACCAAAGTAGCTGCAAAGAGTACGGGATGACATCTTCGTTGAAGCGCCAGCATCAAGTAAAGCCACTCGTGCCTTTTCAAGCCCCATGAGGGGGAAGGCGCTCTTGGAAGGCGGCGCCACAAATACTCCCTCAGCACCAAAGACTTTGAGCAGCGGCTTTAACAGGAAAGATTTCCCTTCATTTCCATGCATCCCCACATGGCACACCAAAGATCCCTTTGCTCGGCCATCTTTCTTTGCTTGGCACCAAGTTGGAACAAAAATGCCGTTTTGCTGCAAGATCTTGTCACCATCATTTAACGACATCATCATCATCAGCATCAGCATCAGCATCAGCATCATCATCATCATCATCATCATCATCATCATCATCATCATCATCATCATCATCATCCCCATACAAAGCAATGCAAGGGTTGCTCAGAATAGGAAACCAAAAGCTATGGCTGGTTTGTTGCTATCAATGGCGAATCAACTGGATGATTTGGGGGTACCCCTATTCTAAGAAACCATCATCTTGGTCCTTTATTATCCCTGTACCCCTATTCTCAGAAACCATCATCTTGGTCTTATATCATCCCTTATGCATTTTTAAAATGAGCACATATACAGCAATGGTTGATTGCCATCTGTAATGGTTAACCATATCATCAAACGGTTTTTTACACCCATCAAACCATATGGTGGTTTCTCAAAATAGAGCTGCCCCCCAAATCACCCAACAGTAATAACTCATGGTTTCAAAGCAAACATTTTGGGGGAACTGTTTTTGAAAAAAACAGTTTAACTAACCATATAAACAATATAAAGCAATACAGTAGCTTATTGCCATCATAACAGATAACCAAATAACCAAAATATGAACCATCTAACCCCTGAATGGATTCACTTTACAGCAAACATGTTTTTTAAACCCCATTGATGCATATTATGGTATTAATAAACCGGTTTATTTCCAAACACAGGGCTATGGGTCAAAACCCTGTACCCCTTGTTCCCCTATCATCAACCATTGTTTTCCCTATTATTGTTGGTTAATATCTCCCATGAAATTGGTTGATGGTTAACATTGATCCATAGCCATGTATAGCTGGTCTATCCAGTAGTCTTCTTGGTTATTATCCCCTAATTATCAATCATTAATCAACTATTTACATCTGTTTACCATTAGTTGGTTAACTGCTTGACCCATAGCCATATAATGAACCATATGGGTGCTTCTCAAAATAGGGGTCCCCCCAAATCATCCAATAGTAATCATTATCACTAATAAAGCAGCCATTGTTGGGGGTCCCCTATTTTGAGAAACCACCATCATATAGTTGGTATATATATCCCCTATAATCATTAGTTATCATCCCCTATTACTAACCAGCTATTATTATCATACCCTATTATTGACCCATAGCCATATAATGAACTTTAATCCAAATAACCAAATAGCAGTTAACCAACTAATGGTAAATTTGGTTAACCAACTGCTATTTATTGTACTCGTCACCATTTTTCCCACCCCACGCGATGCCAACTGACGAATCCTAAAATCGCCGGGCGCCTTGCTGGGAAGCACTCGAGCGCCTGGAGGGGCGATTTGGACTGATGCCAACGCTGGTCATGCACACGTCAAAAAAAGTGATCCTACTGCAGTTTTATGTTTTGCTGGTGGGTTTTTTCATTATGGATTTATTGCTACCAATAAATCAAATTTGATGGATTTTATCGTTTGTTTTCTTGATGATTTGCTGAGCTGGTGCTTGTTTCATTATGATTTGAATCAAATTTGATGGGTTTTATTGGGCTTTAATGTTTATCTTTCATGGTTTCTTGATCGATTTCAATGGTTTTTGCTTGGGGGTGTAGTGGTCAATGATAAGGGGTAATCACCAACATGGTTGATAGAGATGTCTATGTCTCTCAAAGCCGGAGACCCCCAATGGTGGTTGTTCTATTAGTGAACATGATTAATCTTGGATGATTTCGGGGGTGCCCCCATATTAAAAAACATTGTGATGTCAGGGAAAGTAAAAAGCAGTACGGTCATTTGCGCAGACACAAAAATGAAACCACCTGCGCGCTGATTCATGCCCAGTGCTGTATGCAAAAATACGGGTGCTTCTCCATGTGCTGCAGGGTGAACTCATTTGTCCATGGCACGGACACCTGTTTCCTTATGTCCATACTTTTGCGAACAAATTCTAAATTTTCAGCTGTCACCAAAAAAGAACAAAGCACAAATGGGTTGTGTGGATCTATAACAGAACCCTGCTAGACAGTTGCTGTAACCCCCGGTCCAACAAGCACCCGAGATCATTTCCAAGCACCCGAAAACAGGACGACCGTAATCTTATCCCTGCATTCGGCGCGCAGCACTTGGCGATACCAAGTCGAGTACATATCGTCCACACTCGGGAAACGCACCGACGGTGGCAACGATAAACAGATCAAAGTTACACCTGTGAATTCCTTCAATCAAAACCATTGTCTGTGTATGATATTGTATGATTCTACTGCGTCAAGAAATAAGAAAACAATTCAAACACTTCAGATTTCAAACAGCTAGGACGAGATGCTGGCGACCAAAGTCGCCATGGCAAGTGAGCGCAGTTCCACGGATTCCAACAGTACCAGCCTTGCATCGAGCAACACATCTACAACTGCAAGTCCCTTGGCTGCAGGACACGCAAATCATTTTGTATGAAAAACCTCGCAGCCGGCGTCCATGATCGCTCTTCTGATATCGTGCACGTAGCTTTCGTCCAGCAACACTGTCAGCAATCCATGCCGAAACTTTCTCAAAAAAACTTTGCTGGACAACTTCTTCTCGACCTCAGACTGGTGCAAAAACCGCAGCTATCCGCAGCTCAGAAGCTTCAGAGCTGAGGCTTCAGCAAAACATGCGCAAGCCATTCATAATTCTCATGGGTCTGTAGGCTGACTTAATTACATAGGAGGCATGTCAAATGTCATGCACCCAGTTCATTACACTGATTATTTACACAGACTGGTGAAGCTGGGATGCATCTATCATCACCAACAGTCCATCCTACTTGTTCTGCGCAAAATACCTACCTACGTCGCACAAGCGACAGCAAGTTGTCGTGTGCACAGCCGCGACCCATATATTCCAAGGTAAGGTGTCTATGTGTGGCGTGTATTTGATGGCGCGTCTCAATGCCAGAATGCAATTCGTCAACCAAGCATTTGTTAAGAATTACCAGGGAAAATCGTGTGAAACCACCAAACACATGTGAAAGATGTAAAGTATGTGTATGCATGTGTGTGTGATCTATGTACATGTATATGTATATGTGCAAATAGTTTTTTCTTCGTTGGTATTCATGGTCATGTAAAATAAGATGTATTTGGATCCAGTATCTGTTTATACAATCTATGCATTCGAACATGCATATCCATGATACATATACATGGATTTGCACATGTCTATGTAAAGCGTCTCTAGCTTTGTAACACATGGAATGTATGCAAACACATGCCTCACGGTGGTGCAGGGGAATGAACTAGGACATCCATGCTCTCATTGCCTCATGTTGAAGGAGTGGAGCTGGAATCCCTGCAACTAGATATTATACCCTCTAATAAAGTAACCTGGAAATGGAAAATCCACCAATGCTAGATGGTTGACCTATGAAACACTGGTGGTTTTTGACTTCTAGGTTTGGCCCTGCCAAAGGAATGTGTTGCTTGTGCTGTCTGCTTCGAGCCTACAACACCCTTGATAATCTACCACGCACAATCTATGAATCGCGTCTACCGGTGGATATAACAAAGGTTTCTGAATGTTTTGAAATAATTCGATTCTATCCTTGCTTATCTTTCTCCCTCTCCCATTTTCATCCATTTTCTATGATTCTCTCTGCCCCTCTCGCTCTCCTTTTACTCAGTGGGTATCTGTCAAGAAATGGGGCGAGGGCGGCGCCTGCGGACCCAACAAAATGGTTTTGAGTGCACCTGCATTGACCTGCAAAAGTGATTATTGGGCAATCGATCCTCACCTGCCCTTTGCTTGACTGGTTTGGCCCGGCATATTTATCAACACACCCTTTAGTGTGGGCACATGCCTTTCAAACTTTGCTTCTTCACCGCCTTCATTGAGCGCATTCCCGTGGCTTGTTGAACTGCTCTCCGTCCATCTACTGGACGCTGTGCATTTTCCATCACAAACAGCTGCGTATGGCTCCTTCTAGCATCATATGCAGCCGATCCACATGACACAACTACTGCTGTTGTTTTGTCGTTGTTGGTGCTGTTGTTGTCGTTGTTATCTCATTGGTGGTTCTAGCCCAGCCAAATAATACAGTATCAGTCAGCTGGCAGTGGGTCGGTTCACCCTTAGTCCCCCTGATTCCCCTATCATGAACCGGCTTGTCTTCCCCATGAAATTGTTGGTGAACTGCGCCCCCATGATTGGGTTGGTTAAGTGCTTGACCCATAGCCAAATAGTTGGTATAGTTGGTATGTATCCCCTAAAATTGTTAATTGTAATCCCCTATTGTCAAAGCATTCACCAGCTATTAATCATTCGCCAACTGGGCCATCCCCTGGTAGACCAACCAGCTGTCCTTCTCGTTGCTGTGCTCGTTGCTGGCTGCTGCTCGCTTGTCCCAGCCACCAAGGAGCCACCCAGCGCACCTGAAATCCCCAGCACGTCGTGCGACGCGGGAGGGAACTCGCCCACCAGCCGACGACCAGCCTGCAGAACTCGCGTTGCCGTGATCAAGATCACTAGTATCAGCAGTATATCATGATCATCATCATTATATCATCATCATCATCATCATCATCATCATCATCATCATCATCATCATCATCATCATCATCATGCAAGATGATCCACTGCCAGGCATTTTAAGCAGGATCACCAAATCGTCAAGCATCATGAGCCATCATTTTATCCAGGATTTTTGTCATTTTAACCTGCAGGATGAACCACAAATAGAACTACCAGATCAACTACCACATTTGGTTGAAAACAAATGCCACTACCATATGTGGCTGGTATATCCCCTATCATTGCTGTTTTTTGTGTAATCTCCTACTATCATGTATTAACCATTGGTTGGTCGTTTAACTGCTTGACCCATATCCACAGTATAACTACACATTATTAACCAAAATTATGTCCTATCATTAACCATCACTAACCATCACTAACCATCATTTACCAACCAGTATCAAACATCTTGGTTAGTATTAACCATCATTAACCATCCCCAAGAATCATTCACCATCTGTGACACCATCTTGTTAACCATCAGAAGACCAAACCGAGTTATTATCAACCTATTATCAACCTATCATTAACCATGATAACCGTGGTTGTTATCTCCTATGGTTAACAAGCCATTAGCCATTGTTTGATATCAACCATCAGATTACATATAACTTCCATGTCAACCATTCTCAACCATCTTGGTTAGTGCTTGACAATCATGAACCATCACTAATCACCATTATTAACCACATATAACCTCCTATTAAATTATTAACCAGTAACCATTGGGTGGTTAGCCATATGGCTATGGGTCAATATTAACCATCAATAATGGCTTATAATGACCAACCAAATCAAAAGGTAAACAGCCTGGTTAATGATAGGGGAACCAGGGGAACTAAGGGTTTTGACCCACTGCCATATTATGAGGATGACTGATTGGTTGATTAACCCTTGGTTGGTTGGCCATAAGCTGTAACTACCATTGGTGAATGATTAACCTTATCATTAACCATTAACCCTTATCATAACCCTTGGTTTAACCATTCACCCTTGGTTGTAACTACCATTGGTGAATTATTAACCTTATCATTAACCATTAACCCTTATCATAACCCTTGGTTTAACCATTCACCCTTGGTTGTAACTACCATTGGTGAATGATTAACCTTATCATTAACCATTAACCCTTATCATAACCCTTGGTTTAACCATTCACCCTTGGTTGTAACTACCATTGGTGAATGATTAACCTTATCATTAACCATTAACCCTTATCATAACCCTTGGTTTAACCATTCACCCTTGGTTGTAACTACCATTGGTGAATGATTAACCTTATCATTAACCATTAACCCTTATCATAACCCTTGGTTTAACCATTCACCCTTGGTTGTAACTACCATTGGTGAATGATTAACCTTATCATTAACCATTAACCCTTATCATAACCCTTGGTTTAACCATTCACCCTTGGTTGTAACTACCATTGGTGAATGATTAACCTTATCATTAACCATTAACCCTTATCATAACCCTTGGTTTAACCATTCACCCTTGGTTGTAACTACCATTGGTGAATGATTAACCTTATCATTAACCATTAACCCTTATCATAACCCTTGGTTTAACCATTCACCCTTGGTTGTAACTACCATTGGTGAATGATTAACCTTATCATTAACCATTAACCCTTATCATAACCCTTGGTTTAACCATTCACCCTTGGTTGTAACTACCATTGGTGAATGATTAACCTTATCATTAACCATTAACCCTTATCATAACCCTTGGTTTAACCATTCACCCTTGGTTGTAACTACCATTGGTGAATTATTAACCTTATCATTAACCACTAACCCTTGGTTGTAACCCTTATCATGACCCTTGGTTTAACCATTCACCCTTGGTTGTAACTACCATTGGTGAATGATTAACCTTATCATTAACCATTAACCACAAATGGTAGTAATAATTCACCAATGGTAGCCTTATTATAATAACCTTGGTAGTAATTAACCTTATTATTAACCATGGGTGAATTATTAACCATTAAGCATTAACCTTGGTTGGTTGATTGGTTGGTTGGTTGGTTGGTTGGTCGGTTGGTTACGTCATATTGTTCACCATCAACCACCGGTTGGTTAGCCATATCAACCATCCTGTAGCTACCCCAGATCTACCCACCATCGCCTCGATCCACGAAGCCGCACGGCTTCGGCTGCTGGGTCGCTCGATGACGGCCTTGGAGCCCGCGCGACCTGCGCAGTCGCGTCGTTGTGGCGTTGGGGTGAACGGAGGGGGTCCGACTCACCAAGGTGAACCAGCAATGAATGAACTACCAGTGGTTCACCATGGTTACTATGATAGTTGATTGTGATATTGATTATGAACCTGACATGATATTATGTGGGAACCAGCAATTGAATGAAGTGAGTTCAAATTGTAGAATGACAGTTAGTTCATAATCAACTAAACCAGTGTTCATACTGCATTCGATGATAGTTGAACCAGCAATTGAATGAACTAGTAGTGGGTAAGCCTGGTTATTATGATAGTTGATTGTGATAGGTGATTCTGAATGACCGCCAGCAATGAATCAGCTGGTTCAGGAATGACTGAACTAACAGTGGTTCACCATGGTTCATCGTGTGTTCGATGATAGTTGATTGTTACGATACCAAATGCATGACATGAGTATAATAAACACTCTTGTAATAACATAATGCAATGACACAAACTGCTTATCTGCATCAATGGAAGATCCATATTAATCCATATTATATCACCGCCCTATGCCCCCAATGGCTGGTGATTCACCTATTTCAAGGTGGTTTATGAACAGCTGGATCTCCAGCTTATCATGGCGGTTGGCAGATTCCAATTAAAACGCAATCGTCATAGTTGATTAGCAGGGTCATCGTCAATCATCAGGACCCAGGCTGAATTATTTTGATTGACCACTAACCATTGTTTATGAGATGCACATCGTTTCAACAAAAAATAACCACTTTAAGCGTCGGTCATTGTGGTTCATTGCTGCTTGCAGAGTGATATAAGTTGCTTGATAAGCCAATTGACTAAAGTTATGTACGTATATAGTATGTATATATAAATCTGAAAACATCGATAAATAATCATAAATATAGATGTAAACATATCTATCTACTACTTACCCTAGCTATATTCAGCAGCACCTCGCAGCTGAGGGCACCACAGCCCACCTGTAGCACCAGGGCACCTGCCGTGGCCGCATGCGCCCACCTGGGAGGCCAGTGGATGCAGTGCCTGTCGCCGCCTGAGAGGTGCGTTGCTTCGCTACTGATGGGTACCAATGACTGGTTGGTGGTTTCAACCAACCTTTTTAGTGGGTAATTGTGGCTAATTAATTAATAGTGGTTAATATAATGATCAATTATAATGGCTAACAATGATCATAATCTGGTTGGTGGTTGAACTACCCCTATGACACATATTAGTCAACCAACCATTTGTTAATCATTACGTTTGGGAAAATTGAAAAATGTTTGAAACCACCAACCAGTGATGGTTACCGATGATGTCATGATGGCTCCCAAAATGATGGTTCCCAATGATCAACTTGACGATGGCTACCAAACAAGT
Source organism: Symbiodinium kawagutii (assembly GCA_009767595.1). Classification (NCBI taxonomy): domain Eukaryota; class Dinophyceae; order Suessiales; family Symbiodiniaceae; genus Symbiodinium; species Symbiodinium kawagutii. The sequence goes on from VSDK01023923.1 coordinate 230,698, forward strand.
AGATGGTTCCCAATGATGGATACCGATGATTGTTACCGGTGATGGATACCGATGATGGTTATCGATGATGCTTACTGATGATAACATAGATGGTGTCACCACAATGATGGATAATGAATGAATGAATCTACCGCTATGATGCTGGATAATGGATTATGAATTAATCAATCAACCAACCAATCAATTAGGATCAAACCATACTTCACTCTCGTAAACTAACCTCCAAGCGGAAAATCCCCAATCTGGTTCACCTGGAGAAAATGGTGATTTTGAACTTCCAAGCCAGTTTACCCGGTAATGATGATGGCTTCATACAATGTGGGTTAATGAATATCATCCGTAATAATACGTGATGATCAATTAAAATTCTAATTGATTCGTTCATGGCTAGTGACTAGTGATGATTGATCATGGCTAATGACTAGTGATACTTGCATACTGAATGGTCCAAAACCACCATACACCTGGACCTAGTGATCAAAAATTGAAGGTGAGACACAAGTGGGCGGCTTCTCAACATAGGGAACTCTTGAAATGATTGGTTTGTTGCTGGAAACTGTTATTATTGGATGATTTGGGGGGGTCTCCTATTTTGAGAAACCTCCAAATGGAGTCAACTACTAAACAACTTATGATGGTGACCGAAGTACTGCATGGTGCTGGTAGTCATTTACCGAAACAACTGAGAAGGTATATGTTAGGGAAAATCTCCGCCATATCAATGGAGTGGGCAATGATGGATAATGGAAATGGTTATCAGTTGTAAGTGATGATTCATGGTGGTCAATGACTATTTGTTTAAATGATTCATAATTGGTGATATTTGGTGATGATTACTGATGATTACTGATGATCAAACACATTTGATAGTGATTAGCAAAATGGCGCTTAATCATAATAAGTAGTTGTTAATGACATGGTGGAAAACAGCATATACACATCAATAAGGAATGTTGAGGAACAGGTAAATACTGGTCCATTCAAAATTACGAGATAGCCATGATTGCCGCGGCTGCACCAAACATTTTTGTTGCTGTCGGTGTTTCTTTCATGTTGCAGCCGCTGCAGTTGCTACAGCGGTTGTTGATCTCGTTGCGGCTTTTGTTTAAATTCTTTCTGCTGTTGCTGTCCTTGAACTATCATCACCCATCACTTAACCATCATGAACCATCATTTCAACACTATTTCACCATTAACAATAATGTATATATAAGTATCCGTAGCTATCATTGACTACCAATGATCACTATCATCTATCCAAAAGAAAGCAAGTACGAGTTCGCCCAGCACACATACCTGATCAAATGGATCATGAACACCAGTCATATTATGAGAGTCAGCACACCAAGACGGTCAAACAAACCGCCTAGAATTTGGGTAGGCACTTGGGTGTTCACCGAGGGTGCAGGAAACGAACCGCAACCACTTGTATACTCCTTCCGCAAGGCAAAATGCACAACAACCACGGTTAGAACACGAACAACAACACCGAAAACCACAATCAACCGTTGCAAATCCATTGCAATCACCTTCTCACAAATCATCACTACGCGCAATGGTCAACCGTGATCAACCATGCCTGTATAGCAAATAGCCATGAGTTAAAAATTAATCAAGCATAATATAACCAAATTAACCAGCAACTAAGCATCAAGTAAGCATCCCTCAAGCATGATAAACTACAAACTGATCACAAAAGCATTCATTAGTCAACCATTAAAGGATCAGTTAACTAACCATCGAGATCCACAAACTGAGCATGACGTCACCATTAAGTAATCATTGAGATCCATTAACAAACCATTTTTTTAATTAAGAAGAACTGTTCGTGACCATTCAGATCTGTCAACCAACCATTTGGATGCACTCTACGTGACCATTCAAATCCGCTAACAAACCATCAAGTCACCATTAAGCATCCCTGAAAAGATCCATTTGTTAACCATTAAGAAACCATTTAGTAACCATTGCCCGACCATTAAGTTACCATGCTCATCGGCTCGCCGAGCTTCCCCTGGGGAGTTGCTGGTGGCACCCGTGGCGGTCTCTTCGACCTGGCGGCAACCACGGTGTGGAACGGCGCGGAACGGAACGGCTGTCCAGTGAATGGCTGCTAGTGGTACCTACCGAGCGTCTTATAACCATTATGGATTAACCAAATTTAGGAAGTATTAGTAGGTATTAATAACAAGTTAATAGTTATTAGTAGGTATTAACCATTATTAAGTGGTAGTGGTACTTACCAACCGTCCAAGATAAACCAACTATACCAACGGTCGACAAGTATGTGTTAAACCTACCAACCGTCTTATGAAAAGAGTTGTTCGATGACCATATAAGACCATTATGGATATCATTATCCAAATAAAAAAAGTATTTTCGGATTACCATCGTGAATGACCAAGACGTCTTAGTTATGGTATTAACCATTGTGGATGACCATTATGGATATCATTGTGGATGATCATTATCACCAATGTTGTGAACCAGTATTGACGTGCCGGTATAATACCTTATAAAAAAGGTTATTGGAATAATACTTTTCAATAAGGGTGTGTTTAATAATGTATTGTAAAGTACCACTAATAATAAGTGAATTATTGCCAATAACTAGTGGAAGTTAAAGTTATAGGTGCCATTAATGATTTATAATGGTCAACAATCATTCACAATAAAAAATGTTATTGAAAAAACTTGGTATCTAAAGATAAAACATGTTCTTATTAGGCAAACCAACTAATTATAGGGGTACACAATTTTTGGACAACGCCATTTGTAACATTTCCTAGGTCATCCGTTTACCATTCATTTTGCATCATTTACCATTGAATCCTTGAAATGGTGGATATCCCTGAAGACTTTGGCAACGAAAAGGTATTCATATAGGTCCATCACCTACTCTTCAAGACAATTTATCAACAGTGCACTTTCCCAAGTAATTCATTTACATCGGGTTTTGTCCAGTTTACTGGTGGTACCTACTCAACATCCAATACAGTACTGGGAGTTCTTAGTAGGCAAACCAACCAACTACCAAAGTACACCAATTTTGGACAAACCCACTTGGATGTGTCCATAAATTGTGGTACCGCTTAAATGGGTCATTTAGAAAGGGGAAGCCACCAATAAGAAAGGATTCAATATGGGTACACCATTTTTGGACCAATCGGCTTCTTTGATTACAACTCCCTTCGCTTGAACCAGCACCTTTTCAATCTAAGGTGCAGATCAAAGTCCACGTGGCTGCTCATCCCAACCACCAACCAACAAACCCACCCAATCAACCTGTCAACCAATTCTAGTTGGTGTATCGTTGTTTCTCCAACTATGGCTAGTGTGGAAATGATTGTAGGCAACTGGACGTTGTTCCCGGAGAAATGCACGCGGTTGGCCGGCTGTCACCTCACTCCGACTCTTTCAGCTTTTTCAGTGCTTCTTTGCCTTCTGCGCGTCGTCTCATTTTCCGTGCTCTTTCTCTTTTGTTCTTCGCCACACGCAACCTTTCCAACTTTGCATTTTTCTCTCCTGTGGTACGCAACTGGCTAGGCACACATCCTGTTGGGCACGCACCTGTCACCTCTGTGGGATCAACCAATCATCCACTCATAGCTTCTTCAACCAACTACGAGTATGATCAACGGTCATCATGGAAACCCACCGCCACCACGGCCACCCACCCGCCTCCAAGGGATCTCGCGCCAAGGCGCTTCCCCAACTCACCGCGGCCCGCCGCGACGCCGCGCTGCCGCTGGGCACGTGCAGGGCCACGTGGTGAAGCTCCAAGGACCCTGGCGAGCGATCTGCTGGTGGCCACTGGTGGTGGCTTTGCCGTGGGAATTGGTGCTGCAGGCTACTCTGGTTGGTGGTTTTAGCCATAGAAAATCCCATGGTCTCCTGGTATGACTGACTTGGTTGATGACGGCACATGATGATGAATGATGGCTAATACTAAGTTGTAGGTTGTCTTCAACACTACTTGATTCTCATTCAGCACCAGTCTATAACTGGTTGGTGGTTGAACCACCCCTCTGAAAAATCTTCGTGAAGCAACCAAGCATTGTTTAATACTTGAGAACAGAAACATGTTTACCAGCAACCAGCTTTTGGTTGGTTATTTCCCATAGTTCACCGCTATTCAACATAGCTGACCATAGAAAATCCCATGGTTTCCCGTTATAGAACCACAAACCAGCTATGCCCTTTGATGAACCAAAGATGCCGTCTTTGCCCGTCCGCTTGTCTGCGCGCGTCGGCAACCGGAATGTGAAACTAATGAACAACCGACCACCCCAAGAGAGCAGTGTTCATGTTGGTGGTGATGATTGAGATTGTTGATGTTTATGTTGTTTTTTGGGATTGTTGAGTTGTGCTTAGTTGATGGTGAAAGATGCTGACTGACACCACTTAAAAATAGGCTAATACTGGAACTCAAAGTCATAGTGTGAGCCACTGTGAACCAGCCTCACCAAAAACAAACAAGTCCAGTTGTAAGTGTTGATTAATGGTTCAGATTTGGATGGCCGAAACAAGACAACCAAAATTCAGTCGCCTTTACCTGACATCCTCATGGAACATGCTCAGAACCGCGATCATCCGATGATATGGCAGTTTACGCCGGTAGTGACGGTAGTGTGCCTCTGGTGGGACGTAGTCGGCTATGTGGCCTGAAGGAAGGCGGTGACCCCTCCGGACTTGATGTACAGGCCAAGATTGGCGCACATAGTCACAAGCATGCACCGGCTCATCCTTCCCATCGTGGGTGCAGCGGACTGATGTTGGGAGCTTGAAGTCCAAAAATTACGAAGCGAGTTTTGGCATCACCGTTGGATTTGGTGGTCAAAACCTAACGCATTTTCATGCATTTCTTTGCATCTTGTGCCAGGGCCTCGTGTTGACTCAATCCACCAAGAGCCTTGGATTGGAGAACTTGAGACAACTCTTTGGCCTGGGCACTGTCAAAGTGTCTCTTGCGCTCCAAAGACAGCCCTGTCCTTTTTCACCATCTTCTTTGACAACCATGTAGCCGCTTTTTGAGGATGAACTCAGAGATAGTTTGAAGTGGCCTCATCGACATCGATCTCCTGAGCATAGAATCCTGAAGGCTCTGGCTCTTTCGGTTTCCGTTCCCTGGTATCCATCGCAGTCTCTGGGAGCCTGGAACCCTAATCGATCAGGTAGGTCCAGAACTCCCCCCTAAAGGCTACATCATGGTCCAGGACCACCTTGCATACCATATGGTCGGACCCAGGATCGAAGAGCGTGCCCGCTTTAGAAATACGGCACCTTGTTGGACGTTCGTGGCCTCGAGTTGCCCAGCATGGCATAGTTAGTGCCATCGGCGGTACCAGAATCAAAGATGTCCGGTTGAACGCAATCGTTGAGCTGACCAACGAACCTGCTGACCGCGTGCGAGTGACGCCGTGGAGCGTTGTCTTTGATTCTTGGGCAGCTGGTGCAGGTACTGACTCCGGCGTCACTGTCCCCCTGTTGGAAGATCATCCTGATAATATCTGCGGTTCATGGATAGCCAAGATTAACCTACAATCTGGCTGTGGAAAGCTTTACGTCCCGGTACACGTGGCAATTTGGGAAGGTGACACCTCCCTTGCACTTTCTCAGGATGGACATCCCAGTGGTACAATGGCTGATCGGACTATTGACCGCCAGGTGAAAAGCCTTACTGATTGGTTGTATTGAGCCATGGCCAACACAAATCTTTGCAAATATCCAATCAACCATCACCGCAGGAATCCTTGCTTGGAGTTAGATCGCACAAATGCATGATAAAATGCAGCGGCCAGGGTTCCAAGAACAACAGCAGCAAAACCACCACAACCATTGTAACCGCCAAACATTTTGTTGTGCAATGTCTTTGTAAGCAGGGCAACACTTTCGTTATATAGCCAGTTTTCCAAGTTCGTAAACGAACCATTGTCCAATATTAACTTTATGACTCAATCATCATTAATCCTGCAACCAACTACTGGGCCTGGTTCTTCTCCCCCAACATCAATCCCTGTACACAATCATGGCGAACCACCACCGTCACAACCTCGGCATGGCGCATCACTGCAGCCCACTCCCTCCCCCTCCGGCACCTTCCACAGGCTCAGGAAAACCGGCTGCGGGAAACCTCGGGACGTGAATGATTGAAGCGGGAACCAGGGGTTTTCAGGTTCTAGTTGTGCACCACAGAAATCGGCTGGTTGATGCATATATTTTTGTACGATTTTGTGCGTGTACACATATTTGCATGGATAAAAATAGAATCTTAATCTATATATACATGTTGGATCATATTGGCTAATACAGAAGAAAACCCAGGATGACCGCACGTATATAATACTTACATAATCATTTGCATTCAAACATGCAAACAACGGGGCCCTGTCGTGACCTGGGTGTGAACAGTACGGTGCTGAAATTTAAGCTATGAACATGTTTATTGCTAGGCTATTAACTCAAGAATCATGGAACCTGGTAAGTTCGCAATGTCACCAATGCCACCTGTTGTCACCACAAGGTTCTCTTTTTTTGGTGATGAATGACTATATCATATCAGTAGTTGCAGAAATAGCAGTTGCAATGATGGTATGACGCGGAACATCCATGTGGCCCTGCGTAGAAGGCCCCTGTGCCCCCAGCTCTGTTCACAAGCCATCACCAACCTAGTCGAACTTTCAGGATGTCCATCCATCCATGTTATTATTCATAAAAAGTAGAGGATGAATGCAGCCATCCAAAAAATGTCAATCCAGGATGATCCATCTGATGGGATATCAATACAATTGTATTCGTATTCATTCATCTCCATGCAGCCCAAACAACTTCACAGCCGTTGATATGCCAAATGCCTATGGCTCAGTTCACCCAAAGTCCCCCTGGTTCCCCTACCATTAGCCAGGATGTTTTCCCTATGAAATTGTTGGTTATCATCCCCCGGTAGTTAGTTGGTTGATAATTTCACCAACCAGCCATGGGATGAAAACCAACAATGATAATATCATGATTGGTTAATACTATGGTTTTCCCTATGATTGTTGATTAATATTCACCCATAGCCCATAGCCAAAATATTTCACCGGTCGACCCATGGAGATACCACCAGGTCAATCCGCTGATGGCCGGTCTGCTCTCGTCATGGATGGCTCCTCCCAAACGTACCGTAACGGTATGGAATCATTGTGCTTATGATTGTCCTGTCTCCAACTTTGGGACTTTGGGGTGGCCGCCATCTCGAAAGCCAAGTTGAATACCTTGTCATCCACGGTCTCCAGTGCGAATAATCTGCACATCGGCTATCCGGCCGCCGCAGGCTCCTGAGTTCTGAGGATTCCGCGGTGCCGCACAACGCGCAGGTAAACAATGCAACCGACGTGCCAGTCCGGCTGCGGTTCTTCAATCGAAATGCCTAGAAACAAGACTGCAAGAAAAAAAGCAATGAAAGGCTGTCGAGGGCACTGAGCTCAGTTGCAGAAAAACACACGGTGATTGAGCTGTCGTCCTTGAGCTCAGTTTGCTCAGCCAATGCAGCGACAGGATACAGGATTGCACTTTTGAAAGGCTGTCAGGACAATACTGACACCGGTACAAACATGGCAACCAGCACAAGTCCACGCCAACCATTCCACTCAATACCTGAATGTTTTCCACGCCATAGGTGCTCTCTGCACTCAAAGCAGTAACCATGGGAAAGCTTGAACAATCTGTAGATGGTCTACCATGCATCCTGGACGCACTGGTCTTTCAACTTGGCGTCGAGGTGTTTGGTCAATTGGCTGGGCTCTTGTGCACACCCACCTGTCCACAACTTGAGCACAACCTGAGCCACTGGGACCCCTTCTCCCACTGGCACAGCAGGATCCGGTACTGTCACAGCAGGATCAAGTCCTGGCACAGGAGGGCACCGTTGCCACATCTCTGCTTCGCATCTTGCTACCTAGGCGCTTGGCTTGGCTCTGGATGACCAGCCCGCTACGACCCTCACAAAGCTTGGTGGAGCCTGCTACCTTCGGGTTCCCCGTCGGGTTCCCCGTCGGGTTCCCGGACACGCCGGCGGAAGAAAGGCCGATCAGTGACCAGGTGCAAAGCCAGCCTGAGCAGTGGCCAGCTGGTTGTGACCTTTTCACGTTAGCACTTACCACAGTGGTTCGTTGTTCCCATGCACAACTTCAGAAGCTGTACATGTACCACATGTGATTGATGATATGGTGGCTTCTCAACATGGGGATACCCCCAAAAATGGCTGGTTATTACTGTAAATGACTACTAGTGGATGATTTGGGGGTACCCCTATTTTGAGAAACAGCTTGTAGGAGTATGTATTAGTAGTATGATTCATGTCGTACAAACAGATAGGACTATATTGTATGCATGTTGCTACGATGATGACAATAATGATAATCCTGATGATCATGCTGATGATGATGCTGATGATGACAGCACTGACGACGTTGCTAGTGAGTTGGTAGCACCATAATAAGTATCAACACGTATTAACCACACTTTGCATTATCATGAACGTGAATACTATTTGACCACCACTCACCAACCATATTGAGCATAATCTGGGGTTTCATCACTCACACGATTTCAGTGGTCCACCTTTCAACAACTGAAGTTCTGAACAGCAACGCGGCCCATAGAAGTGGCCAGTTGCCGCCCAAACGTGGGATGGGACTGCAGGGTCCATATCATGCCAAGAAAATCGTAGATGTTAATCATTGGATGGAAATCATTTGATGGCAATCATTAGATGGTAGTCAGTATATGGAAATCATTTGATGGTAGTTCAGTCCAAGTCATCGATGGCAATCTTTAAGCCGATTGTGGGCAAAGTCATTTCAAGTCTATAGTTATAGATGGTATTTTTTTTGGTTCCGATGGTGGGTAGTAACCCCTTAAAGCAACACCTTCATCACCCCCTTGTGAGTGGATGGAATACCTACAATCTCCATGTCTAAGGTTGCCACAAGTTTCACGTAGAGCATGCGCCGCAGTTCCTGTCGCACAGATCAGCAATGGATGTTTCTGGATGTATGATTCGCCCAGTCAACTTGAACGGAGCATACCTGCTGGTCAACCCCGAACGATTTCCACGTGGCATGTAAACAATATAGAGTATAGAGTCAACAAGAATGAGGAATGGGTAGCTAAACAGTCATCCCGAATCGTATGCTGGTCAAATAGATCATCCAAGGAAAAAAACATGAATTGAACAATTTTTGAAGACAGCTTGCGCTGCATCTACCTATTTAGCTAGGAGCCGTGTTGTGTTTTCACATCAACCAATTATGAACAGGAGAGGTAAGTAAGCTATCACTCAATGCGAGATAGCTGTTGTGTCGTTTCCTGTGGAGGGTAAGGATGGTACACAACGAGTAAGATACTATCCATCTGATCTCACTGTAGGACCAATCAGAGCTTGTTCCTATTATTACCATCTTATGAGACATAATGTAGTGTATCATTGACACAAGGATGTGTTTTTGCTCATACTTTTTGAACATGCAATGAACAAAGCCTTGCAAAAACTTTTTGGCTTGCCAGACCCCGAAAATATGTTTTGTCAAGAAACAATAGTAAAACAGCCAACCTGTGGTTAGTGGTTCATGTTTTGAAAGAAAAGAACACACGATTAGTGTTTAGACATTCTTTAATTGTAAAAACACGTTAGAAAATGTGGTTTCGAAAAAGAAATGCTTGTGCTATCTTGGCTATTAGGAAAATATAGGAAAACCATTTTTCGACTGTTACAGGCAATAGGCTTCCCACAATGTATCAATATGGTCTTGTTTATCGATGGTAAATATATTGACGGTAATCTCATTCATCTTATCAATGATGAACATATAGATTGCATATGATCACTATCGGTGGTATATGATTAATTACTATTATTGATGGCAATCTCACTACAATCTACCAAACCATATCATCACAATGTACCACAATCATTATAGTTTCACTGCAATATCGCTGACTTCATGCACCATTTGACAAAAAAGTGCTAATCATGATTTCCACAAGAACTGATCATACTCCACAAAAAAACAGTTTGTAGGCTTCAATACCTTGGCCCCCAAGGCCCTCAACTGGGGAGATCTGCGGTTCTTTTGCCAGTCTTTCGCTGATCCTTTGGATCTGCTGACGTGTGGCGCGAAAGTGAAACGGGGCTCGGTGTTGGACTATGTGGTGGACTGGTCTAGGACACATCTGAGGTGGAGATCATTGGGAATTTCACCAGTGACTGGTGATTTCGACCGAGCCAGTGACTGGAAACCCCCGAAAATGGTTGGTTTGCTACTAGTAACTGATGGTTAGTAAACTGGATGATTTGGGGGTACCCTGTTAAGTTGCTTGCGGAGGGTTCGCCGTGGATCCGCCAATGCGTCATTCCGAAGAAGTGTTTTGCATGTCCAAGAGGAAGGGCAAAACGCTTCTTGCATGTTTGTGAAATGAAATGGTTCTGAAAAACACTTCTTTCAACACAATAAGTAATAATGAGTGCTATCGCCCAAGTGAACCCCGGATTAAAACTCCGAAGTCTCGAAAACCTGGTGAAAAACTAATAGAAATCCAAAACCTGGTGAAAACTTGGTGAATTCACCAAACTCGGTGAAAACTTGGTGAATTCACCAAAACTCGGTGAAAACTTGGTGAATTCACCAGGTTTTCACCAGGTTTTAGTGAGTTCACCAAACTCGGTGAAAACTTGGTGAAAACCTAGTGAATTCACCAGGTTTTCACCAGGTTTTAGTGAACTCACCAAACTCGGTGAAAACTTGGTGAATTCACCAAAACTCGGTCAAAACCTGGTGAATTGACCGGGTTTCTGGAAATCTGAATGCAACAAGTGTTTTGCACCTCCAAAATTCACCAAAATAAGTGTTTTTGCGTCTTTTTTGGTGAAAATCAAGTGTTTTGCTCCTTCATTTTGGTGAAACAAATAAACTTGGTGAAAACCCGGTGAATTCACCAAAAACTCGGTGAAAACTTGGTGAATTCACCGAACTCGGTGAAAACCCGCTGAATTCACCAAAACCTGGTGAAAACTTGGTGCATTCACCAAAACGTGGTGAAAAACTTGGTGAGCTCACCAAACTCGGTGAAAACTTGGCGAAGTCACCAAGACCTGGTAAATGCCTGGTGAAATCTTAAAACTTGGCAAATACCAGGTGAGGTCCTGGTGAATTCACCAGGTTTTTAAAGACACACACACACAAAATAGAATCAAAGAAGCGTTCTGACACAGCAAATTTCACCAAAACAAGTGTTTTGTAGTGAATTTTGGTGAAACGCAAATGTTTTGGCGGTGAATTCTGAGAAAAAGAATTGTGATGTTCTAACACCTGGTAGATACTTGGTGAAATTCCAAAACCTGGTGAATTCACCAGGTTTTCACCCTGAAAACGAAAGAAGCGTTTTGCACTGTCAATGATTGCGGAAAAACACTTGTTGCATTCACACCCGATTATAGTTTCGTCAAAACGCTTGTTGCCTTCCAAATTTAACAAGCAAGCAACTCAACAGGGTACCCTGTTTCGAGGAACCACCAATATTATGAACTAGACCCGAGACGCTGTACGGAAAGAAGACAGGTGAGTGAACCGTTTTTTTTCAGGCAAACGGCAAAGGACATTCCAATCTTCCAACCAGAGTCAGGAATTGTCTATCATTATCTGTATCCATTGCGTGTTTCTACGTTCAAATCTGATCCAGCTGCAACATAAACACTCCTAGTTGCTATTCAGATGTTCGAAGGATGTTCACTGCCCTCTATTGCATGTTTGTTTATTTTGATCCTGGACCACTCCATCCTACTTGGTCAACGTAGCTGTACCCCTGACTCTTTTGCTACCACCTAATGAGGTCATTCTGCTATGGCCAAGTATTGGTTGGTCATTTTTGAAGGACCATTACATTACTGATCATGAGACGAATCATGGCTCGCATTGGCTCGCCATGTTTCCACATGACTTGACATAGAACACGAGCTAGCAAGGGTATCTTGGTAGACCAGACATACAGGATATTGATATCATACATAAACCCAACAGATCGCAGGTTTACAAGAGTCCAGTCATAGCCACATCCGAAAAAAACCCTTCCTTCCAAACTCACCCCCAGCCTACTGTCAGTCCAGTCCACTCCATGTGCCAATCTGGCTGAGGGTGTCAGCTTGAACCATGCAGGCCATTCGGATTTTGGAGGAACGGCCCAGCAACACGGCAGGTACAACAGCTTGAATATGCTCAAAGTCCTGGCTGGTTTCCACTGGTTTCCTATCATAGGATTTCTTCTGAACCAGGATCATCTTAAAGAAGGTGTTCACTAGTTATCATCAGCCAAATGGTCAAGTTTCCTGCTCATTTTTCCTGTCAACGAATCTGTTGATCGGTTGATCCATGTTGGTCCTAGTTTCCTGGGCTCGTGTATGGATTGCGCCTCACATTCAGCACGCTCATGTCCAGGTTTCGCCCAATCTTCTGTTCCTTCTCGGTAAAATACCTAGGCCAAGTTGCAGCACACACACAAAGCAGGAGCCAAAGCGGTTGGCCAGTGATGCCAGTGATGCCATATTTTGGAGGTAGAAACTTTCCCTTTTAGGTCTTGGAGGCCCATGATGGCCTTTAAACATGTATGACCGTCAACCACCATGAACCACTATACTCCCCATTCGTGTTGCTTATCAACCATGCTTGACTAGCCATCATTATCCATCATTAAGCACCATTAAGCCAAAGAAAAAAGGCGAAACCAGTTCAGGTTGGCCACCAATCTTCAAATGACAAGAACAAAACCTATAACTGGAACCTCAAGCTGTGCCCCCACATGCTCGCATGGTGACAAGTTGTGGTCATTAGTTGGTGCCACAGGTCTTTAACCATAACCTGGGGTCCTTCTGTTCGATGCTGTTGCGGTCGTTCCAGAAAGTATTGCTACTGTGGATAATCAAAAGAATGATCCTTTGGGTGGTAGTTTCAACCCCCCATTCGGTATATAATAAAATATAAAAAATAAGAGAGAAAATAGAAAATGTTCGAAACCACGAACCGGTCCTTTACATAATTGATGTAAACGATGCCTTACCCCACCGTCCGTCTCGCCGCCGTCTCACAGGTGGTCAGTCAATGCAAGGTCAATAGAAATTTGCGCGCGACAACACACGGAGTAATTCCGGATTTGATTCAAACGGAGTCTTCTGCCAATGACATGAAGGACCTGTACTACCCGGAATCAATGTCAATTATGCACTGAACAAGCTACAGAGCATGGTAGAGTTTGTGCAAAAATGAACTCGTTTCAGCAACTGAAAGGAAGCACAGTGAATAAAAAACGCAAGTAGCTGGCCCCTGCTCTCTGCCAGTGCAGCTGCCAGCAGCCTTGCTTGGATGGCAGCAAGATCTACCAAAAGACTTTGCTTATCAAAAAACCGTAAGCACTATGGAACAGTTAGCGCAATCATTTCTACCGCACCAACTATGGCCTCTCATGAGCTTCCCAAAGTTGAAGATGTAGTCAATGTATATCAATGTTGCCTTTTGCAGGGACGTCCTTGTATCGATCTTTGACGATACGTGTCGTTGATTCATACCAAAATTGACCTATTAAGTATATCAATAGTTAGATATAGCATTGCAGGGTTCCCAACCGTTATATCTGTTGATCAATCTAGGCACTTTTATTGGTTAGATGTAGAATGGCGTCGCAATTATTGAAGCCACAGGAACCACTAAAGTGTTGACCACCATCCATCGTACTTGTGATCATCAGAGATCTATAGATCCATAAGTCCAGCAGATGGTATCATAGGAGATCCATAGATCCATAAATCATCATAAGTCCAGCATTTTAGATGGTCAATCACCAGCTATTTGAGACTAACATTGGGGGTTGGTGTATCACCTCGCGCCACGAAGGTCAAGAGACAATTCTGGTTCTGGGAGGGGTCGGAGCCAGAAATGTTCTCGCACCTCAAAGGCGTAGTTCTCGAGCCCGCGGCTCGCTGATTGCTCTGCTGCTAACCCTGGATTGCATAGCACCAGTTTCATGCTAGGCTACGCAAGTTGTGACTGGCAAGAACTAGGTATGTGGAAAAAATATCATGTGCCTCTTGACCCCGTATTGAGGTTTATGAATCAGGGGGTTACTATGTTAATGGGAAAACAAGGACTTTGGAGGATATCCCTTGATGAATAGTATACATCAACCAGGGGTTTACTAATCCAGGGTTGGCACAATCACCTTTGGGTAGACTTTCACCTATGAATAAGCTCCAAATGTTGTACTTTTCGAACCAGGTCAATCAGCTGATGTTGAGATGGGTTCATGACTGGCATTAGTCACACGTGGCTTGGACAACATGTTTCTTCAAAATCATCATCCCGGTTTCAAGCATTCTTTAAACATGAAAGCGATTGTAGTCAACTTCAGCAGAATGGCGAAAACCGCTCATACGCTTTGCTGGGTTTTCCATCGCTCATAATTAGAAGTTTAAAACGTCTTTAAAAATACACCATTTATGGACAACTCAACTCAACCTAACTACCAACTCAACTCAACTCAACTACCTCAACTCAACTCAACTCAACCACCTCAACTCAACTCAACCACCCTCAAAATTCCCCACCCCTTGGCCCCTTCTCCCCCCCACCCTTCCCACGGCGTTGCCCGTTGCCGCGGCGCGTAGTTGGACTTCTTGGGCGGGTCGATGGCGGAGCCGCCCATCTCCAGCGCCTGCAGCGGCGGCGGTACGCGCTCGTTCTTGGCCAAATCCGCACGGGGCTGCCTCGAGCGAAGCAGCGAAGCCAGGGGGGTGGGTGATGTTGGTTGAGGCTGGTGGGGGTGGATTGGTTGGTTGGTTGAGGTTGGTGGGGGGTGGTTAGTAGCAATGGTTAGGAGTTGAGGTCAATGAGGTTGGTGAGAGGTTACTTGCGGTTAATGAGCCTGGTTGAGTTGTGTTGAGTTGTGTTGACTTTGTTGAGATATGAGACTATATACTGCTTGGTTGGTTGGTTGGTTCACGCTGGCTAACAATGGGGAATGTTGATTGTAGACGATTGACAAATGGTTAATGCTTAGCGGTGGATGATTACTAGCAATGGTTAGGTTGGCTGGATGAGGTTCGTTGAGGTTAATGAAGTTGGTTGAATTAGTTGGGGTTATATACTGGTTGGTGGCTCCGGACCCCTCAAAACGAGCGTTTTTGCACACGCAGTTTTGCATGGGACAGCGCATTTATGTGCATTTTACCACACTGCGCGCAGGGTTTCGTAGACGTCGTTGTCACGCATCATGGTCACGTTCATACTTCTGTGTTCATGCACCATGTCTGACGTTCTTCAGGTTCTTGCGCGCGTCACAGCATCTTTCTTCGGTGTGGGTTTGGGTCTGGGGGATGGGGTTGGGTGGGGCATGTTGACATTCGCTTTGATGCATCATGGTCACGTTCATACTTCTGTGTTCATCCCTTCGGAGAACAAACCTGTTGGGACGCTCCCATCCTGTCAGCATGCATGTAGATATGCTGTACTGCAGGTTCGTATCCCAGAAGCCTGGCTTGCTGCAAGTGCTCCGTGCCTTGCGAATGTGCAGAGAAGCCAGATGTGGACAGATGGGTGCGAACCCAAAAGCTTTCCTCAAAATTGAGGATGACAACGCATGGCTCTGGCACTGAGACAAAATCAAGGCAGGCGCTCGTTTTGAGGGGTCCGGAGCGTTGGTTGAGGTCATGGGTTGATGGTTGCTTTCGCGCTGATTAGTGATAGTTAATGGTGGTGGCAAGTAATGGTTCATAGGTGGCTATATATATAGGCGTTTCTTAAAATAGGGGACCCTAAAAATTGCTGGTTTATTACTATAAATGGTTACTGCTAGATGATTTGGAGGTGCATCTATTTTGAGAAACTGATATATGATTGATGGTTAGAGATGGTAATAGTCAATACTTTCTTATATACCAGGTTTTGAAACAACTTATGGACGCTTATGAACCCCCTTGAATACCCAATCCAATAAGGCAAATAAACTAATCATCATCAACCCATGTTAAGCATTGTTGAGTACCATGAATGCATAATTTATAATCAGCTCGGATTAAAAACGCATAATTACCGGGAAAATCAAATACCTATCTGAACATTGTCAATTATGAACTCTAAGCAATCTCATTTAACTCCTAACAAAACAACCACCACAAGAACCATCACACCACACTCAGACTAATTGAGCAGTACAAAAGTAGTGACCAGTAGCCTTAACCACTTAACCACCAACACTTTGTATCTGATGAGCAAGTTGAACCGATTTTGTCGGATGAGCAATTTGGACCCATCTTGACCATTGTAAACGAACATTCCATCCCAGAAATCACCGAGTCAACCACCGTGAACACTTATCCATGAACCATCATTTAACCATCATTACCGAGCTATTCTTCAGCGATTCTCCAGCTATATCAACTACTCCCGAAACCCATCACTTGACCATCATTAACCAGCTATCAAACACCATTCACCAACCATCATCCGTTCAGCGCCATTTTAAGCATGTTGAATCATCAGCCATTTTCAGGTATCCCCCAAGTTCGCCAATTGGTTTCGCATTAAAATGATACCCCCCAGTTGACAAAGCCATGAAATTTATCAAGCCATGAAAGTTAACATTAATCATCAACTATCAGCCAGCCATGCACCAGCTCTTAACCAGCTTGGTGGCTTATAGATCCCTTGCTAAAAATATATTTCTAGTGGTTATATGGTAAATCAATCATATCCCAAAAACACTAAAAACCTAAGAATTCGTGGGTATAAGCCATCCAGCTATCCCATAGCCCTTCACCCCACCAGGCCACTTGAAATGCCGGTGCTCGTGGGACTGGTTCTCCAGCAGATCCCCAGGCGGCGCCACGGTGGCTGTGAGCGTCTGCGGCGGCCGGCGGTTGGGCTGCCGCGCGCCCTTCAGGTCCTGGAGGAAGGAAAGGTGGAGATTAATCAACCAACCAATGGTTAACTAGCTGGTTAATGGTTAATAATATGGGATGATAACTAACAATTATAGGGATATACCAGCTATATATGGCTATGGGTCAAGCAGTTAACCAACCAATTTCATGGTGGTTATTTACCAACAATAAGGAAAACAATAGCTAATAGTAGGGGAACCAGGGGTACGGGGTGAACTGACCCACTGCCATCTGAGGTTTGGAATTGATATGGCTGGTGAATATGGCTGGGCGATGATGGTTATTAAAATTGATTGTTAATAATATGGTTCTGTAAACATAGGTTAATATAATCAACATATTATTAGCATACTTTCAAATCATTGGTGCTTCTCAAAATAGGGGACTCCCTAAATCATCCAAGATGAGTCATCTATAGCATGAACTGACATTTTTTGGGGGGTTCCCTATTTCAAGAAATATCCATATGGCTCGTTTTAAGGGATGATGGTTGGTTCATGAATGATGGTTATAGCTGGATAGTACCTGGTTAAATCTTGGTTAGATGCAGGGTATTAGCTGGTTGATTGATGGTTGGTCAATGGAGGATTGTTTTGCTTAATGCAGGTTATAGCTGATGAATGGCTGGGTAATGATGGTGAATAGCTGGTTGATTCATGGTAAAATGGTGGTTAATGGCTGGTTGATTGACGGTAAAATGATGGTTAATAGCCAAGCAATAATGGATAATAGCAGCTTGATTGATGGTTATTGAAAATTGATACTTGAGATCTTTAGCGGTGGCTCATAGCAGGTCAATAGCTGGTTTATTGATGATTGATTGATGGTTAATAGCTGGCGAATTTGCAAGTACTTGATACTTAAGCTGTGGCTAATAGGTGATTATTGATGGATGAACGATTGTCCACTCATGGTTAATCATGGGAGTAGCTCATAAGTGATTAATGGTTCGCTGCTGATGGATATTTGATGCTTACTAGCTGGATAGTGATGGCCAAATGACAATGATGGTCAATGGATGTTTCACCTGAAGTTTGATGGAATGGTTGATGCTTTGCAGGTGGTTGATAGCTGGTTAGAAACTGGTCAATAGCATCTCCAAGTCAGAGATTCATCTTGTTGTGGGAGCAGAAGCTGGTTCATAGCTGGGTAATGATGGTGATGTATGGTATGGTAAATGATGACCACCTGATGGTAACACTAGAAATGGGTACTAAACAGCAATAATTGATGCAGAATCATGACTAACCAGTATGATTTAAAGATAACTGATTGGTCATGGTCAATTTTAGCAAATGACGACTTACAATGTTATTTGATAGCCAACTGATGGTTGACTGCACCCACAAGAACGATGCTTAGGAATAGTCCGGTTTAATTCTGGTATAAGCAACATGGAAAACTAACCTGGAAGCTCAAAAGTTGGTAAATTCTTAACCTTCAGCATGGTTTATGGTAAACCAGGTACTTTTCTCCTGGATCAAGGCAAATGAAACACGAGGCACAACAAGTAGCTACTGGACTCAAAGTAACTACTCCATGTCAAATCAT
This sequence comes from Symbiodinium kawagutii, assembly GCA_009767595.1. Taxonomy (NCBI): domain Eukaryota; class Dinophyceae; order Suessiales; family Symbiodiniaceae; genus Symbiodinium; species Symbiodinium kawagutii. The sequence continues at coordinate 249,215 of VSDK01023923.1, forward strand.
GCCGACCCCCATGGTGCTTGGGCCATTCTGACCTTCCAAGAAAACATGAACAAAAAGAAAACGTCACTATACCCACATTCTCCCAAATGTATCGGAATAACCACTATTATCGATGTCGTCATCATTCTCGAGGTTGGTCAGCATGAGATCTGGGGAAAAAGGAACGAGAATAAGAACAAAAAAAATCATGTCTCCCGCGAATGATGCCAGCAAGTCTGGAACTCGGAGTGGAGACATCCTTAGACCTTGACAATGTCCTTTGTGAGTCCCACTCTCTCGACCTCAAAAGATTCGTCGTCAATTGTTGCGTGGACTGCACCTGCGACTTGGATCCCTGCTTCCAAGCACCGTGGGATGCCAAGAATGTTTGTCTCAGTCGTTGTCTCTTTGTGTGGAGCAATTGGTGGTTTCTCAAAATAGAGGACCCCCAAATGGTTGGTTTATTACTATAAATGACTATTAATGGATGATTTGGGGGTACCCCTATTTTGAGAAACACCCAATTGTTGCAAGGCCTGTCATTCTGTGAGCGCCGATCGCCCGAAAGGGCGTCATTGTTTGGCCAGAGACTTTTGTCAATGATGAGGAAAAGTTCAATCGCAAATGAGCGACAAATCTCATCAACAATATTTGTGATAAAGTTGTGAAAAAGAGAGCCATTCACGACATCGCTTGCTAGAATTGATGCTCCAGCAATAAGCTTGCCTATTAACCCTCTCTTTGTTGGATTTGCCAGTCCTGCACGTAGAAGGATGAGGTCTTTTGACCACACAGTTGCCTCGTTTTCATGACATCCTGTGTGAGAACTGAATCGGAACCATATAAACTGGTGAATCACCAACAAAGAAGCCAGTAAATCACACAATATTCATTTTTCCAGCTCAATTGTTGATGTACCATCAAGTATCCCAAGTTGCATCTCACTGGATCTGAATCTAAACTCCCGCAGTCCTTGGTGCTGCAACCCGCATAGTCATCTTCATACATCGTGGTGCTGTCCATGGCCGCCATGCTACCGCCCTTGCTTTGCCTGGGCTTGGCAGCGCGCCATGGGGTGGTCAGGCAAACCTTGCAGAATCATCACTTGGTGATGGCTCAATATTAACCAGCAATAATAGGGGATAATAAGTAACAATAGTTGGGTATATACCAGCTATATATGGCTATGGGTCAATATTAACCAACCAACTAATGGTTGATAATGACCAACCAAATCACCAGGGGTACGGGGTGAACTGACCCACAGCCATTTGCGGGTGGCTCATAACCAGCCCAAGTCAATGGATCTTTACTCACATCCCAACACTTCGAATGGCCCGTGGCTTTGGGCCTTGGGCCTTGGGCCTTGGTTGATCCGCATATCCTTCAGTATTTCTTTGTGTAAGTTCTACCCTCTGGTAAACTAATATGGCAATGGCAAATCCACCATAAATGGCTGATTTCCCAGGTTTTCCCTTGCAAAATGGTGATTTTCCATTGCCATGCTAGTTTACCAAAGGGTACGTCAGCTGGTATCCTTTGCATTTGCCCAGCAGCTGTGTCAGACAATCGAGAAAACGACAGTCCTAAGTAGAAACCTGATGGGCCGCATGGGTCTTTCCATGAGTATCGCTCATGATCATTTACAACGGAGAAGTCTGTGGATATCAATGATTGATAGTGGACACCCAACGCACATGACCAACCTTTCATGTGCTGCTTCTTTCTCATTGGCAGGTTCCTACATTCCAAGTTGTGGCTATCGCACGTCCAATCATGAACAATTGCGGCACTACCAAAAGGAGTTTATGGACGTGGGAGTTTCATGAACAAATCGAACATGCGGCGGGTCAACAGAATTTGTAAGCTTTATACACAAAAGACGGCCAATGTTTCATTGTAGTGTTATCTGCCTGGCATGTTTCTTCTTGGAATTGAGCGCATATGCCCCAAAACATTGACGTGGAATGTTTTCAGGCCTGCGTGTGAAGCTGTTCTTGGGTAAGCTTTACTCCTTTTCAGGCACCATAGTGGAGGTAGCGGTTGTAGGTCTGGACTATGGCCATGACTCCATGGCGGACTGAGCAATGACAAATGTATCCCATGCGCACCGAATCACAACCGGCGGGTCAGCCATGCTTAAAAATGTTCAACCAAGAGTTCACGCTTGCTTATCGGCTCATCTGTACATCAACTGTAAACATTGCAAACTATCATACAATAGAGGCTAACAACAGTTCCCTGATCATCAATTATCACAAAAACTCATTGCTCATCAACTATTCATAACTGCCTCATGTTTCTTTCTCATCACCTATCAAACCAAATAACCAAACAGCAACCGAAACGGCGCCACCGCTGAACTTGCTCCCAAGGAGCTGCCAACCTTGCTTGAAGGACCTGGCGAGATCCGTGTTGATCTTGTTGTCGCCCAAGGGAAGCGGTACATAGGACTGCCTGGCAGCGGGATCTGGCCCCAGCGACTCCGGATGCAACGCTTGCGACCATGCAACAGGACTTGTGGCTCCAGCTACCCCGAATGAATTGAGGGTCATCTGATTTGGAAATCAGTTTGGCAATTCTTGGCAACCATACTTGATGTATCTTGATGTCATTGCCAAATCAGTTGTTGAATTTACGTGGGTCCATGTTTGGTAGTGCCCCGTCCCATCATCCTGAGAATGAACATTTTTGTGGGGCAACCATATGGCACGAGCGGCCACATCATCAATCATGGATGATTTGTTTTGTAGATCCAGCTTCTTTTCTAACACTCAAGGATGGCTGTCCCCCCCCCCCCTAGGCCCCCCCCCAGAACAACAATTTTAAAAAGCATGCTTAAAGCATTTTAAAGGGAATTAAGGGAGAATTAAAGCTATCAGAGGTAAAATCCATGAATCTGAATTCAATTAATTTTAAAGAGAAAATGAAAGCTTAAAGCAAATTAAAGCAATTTAAGTGGATTTTAAAGCAATTTAAGTGAATTTTAAAGCATTTTAAGTAGGTAGACAGTTATAAATTCGAAGATTTTAGTGTATAATCCAATGTCTTCCCAATAAAAGGCAGCTGAATTCTGGTGAAAATTCTGGATTTGCCACTCTTTCATCTCACTCAATTGATTTAAGTGGATTTTAAGTTGATTTTAAAAAGGGCATAAATGTGTTTCTTTAATTTGCTTTAAATTGTTTTGCGCAGATTTAAGTTGAATTGAAAGCTTGCCTCATGAGGAAGATTGAAAATTCTAATGGGGTAGGCAGTCACAACTTAAAAACAAATAGGGCATAACCCAATGCATTCCCTAATTGCTTAAAAATTCCTTTAAAATCAACTTAAATTGCTTTAAAATCCATTTGAATTGCTTTAAAAATCCACTTGAATTGCTTTAAGATCCACTTAAGTTGCTTTAAAATCCACTTGAATTGCTTTCAAAATCCACTTGAATTGCTTTAAGATCCACTTAAATTGCTTTAAAATCCATTTAAATTGCTTTAAAATCTCCTTAAATTGCTTTAAAATCCACTTAAATTGCTTAAAAATCCACTTAAATTGCTTTAAAATCCGCTTAAATTGCTTTAAAATCCACTTAAATTGCTTTAAAATCCAGTTGAATTGCTTCAGCCTCCATCAAAATTGTTTTGAGTTGCTTTAAAATCCATTTGTAATGCTGTGTGGGAACTACTTTTTTGTCAGTATGTACTTGCTTCAGCATGAGTCCACTTAAAACGCTTTAAAATCACCTTAAATCGCTTTAAATTCATTTATGCATACTTTTTAAAAATTCTTGTTCTGGGGGAGGGGCTAGGGGGGGGGGCTACAGCCATCCTTGAAACACTCATTAACCGTGATTATTGGATAGAATGCACAAAAACATCAAAACAAAGGCGCACCTGCGACAGCAGTTGCCGAATAGGTCCCCACATAACCCCTTTATCACATTTTTCCTGAGGATTTTAACTCGGGGGCAAAATCTGTTAACCGTCGCTAATGTTCTTTTGATTGCTATGAAACAACTCTGAATGATTCTTTGAACACGCAGCAGGCTTAACATTCTATCACAAACATTCATAGACCAAAGATTGATCAAAGTATGCCACTTGTCGAAGCATTTTTAGCCACTTGTTGATCACATGACTTCACCAGGAAGTCATCACACCGGCAAGGCACGTGTGATGGCAGGAGGCCCGCGTCGTGAGCGGGGCGAAGTTCCGGGCCCAGGGCAAATACTTCGTACTTCCTTGGTCAAGCTGTGCAGTAGACCGGTTCATGCTGGGTAGTACAACAATTGATGCGGGGTAGTTGGCTGGTGAGTTTTTTGAAAGATGAGCTATGGTCAAGTCATGGTAGCCAGGGGACATCCAACTGGTTTAGAGTTTAATGCAACCATATTAATACTTGGATGTGCATATGGGCTTAGAATCATGGTTATAAACCCTGTAAGGTAGCTGAAATAGCCCCTAGAAACCATGGTTAGTGTTTCAAGCTGAAGGGTAGATGATTAATGCTAGTTCATAGCTGGTTCGTACTTGGTGTAGTCAGCTGCTGATTGAGACTGGCTTGTAATGGGTTGTAAGCTGCTTGATAGCTGTTTCATAGCTGGTTGATAGTAAGACTGGATACCACTGATGAAAACTGATGAATCATGCTTAACAACCTTTACTAAGCTGGCCAATCGCCGGTGAACAGCCAGTTGGATCGCCAGCTCCACTTCTGACATGGGGGTACACACTAGTTAGGGGACAAGTTATTGATTTACAGCATGAGCTTGCTTGATTCTGGGCCTTTCAGCCCCATTGGTGCTGAGAGATTCAATCTCAGAAGAACATCAGCTCAACATCCCAATCATGTGATTGAAGCAGTCACCACAGATCTGGTTCCCTCATGGGTTTCCCCCAACATACCCCCATTCCTGCAACAACTAAGCCAAATAGGTTGATTGATACAGGTATTCCCAGTGGTATGGATTTCTTCTGACAAGTCCTTTTCAACAATATGTTTGATTAAATATGATCATACGCAATGTATAAAGTGTATGTAAGCAGTATACTATTGTATATGTACACGGATCTATTTGAACATGTAAACATGTCTTTTCTACAGAGATCTGATATACTTGTATATAATCAAATAATTACAAATGGCCAAGTAGCAAATAGAGTATATACTCTAGGTAGAGTGCCAGGTTGGCCAGGGGGTGATTGCTAAAATCCTTGGTGGCTTATAGATCCCTTGCCAACAATGTATATTTTTAGTGGTTATATGGTAAATCAATCATATCCCAAAAACACTAAAAACCTAAGAATTAGTGGGTATAAGCCATCCAGATTTCTTATCTCTACGCAACAAGCACCCCCTGGCCAAGCTGGTACTGCTGCACTGGCCAGGGCTGGCCAGGCACTTCACTGCGGGAATCAACGGCCACCGTGGCCGATTCAATGGTGCAGTGATTCGTACAAGGTGGGCCCCCAAGCACTTATAAGTTGCTTTATAACTTCGGTAATTAGGCGTAACTACCGGCTATAGGGTTACAAGCCAACTTCTTTCAAATTTTAAGTGGTTGGGGGCCCACCTTGTAGCTATGGGCTATCCTTCATTGTTGGCCCAACATTCACCCATCATTGCGATCACCAACAGTGATAAAAATCATGAACTAACCACCATTCATCAATCATGAAAAATCATTGGCACTTATCAACTCTCACCAATTGACCATCATTCACAAAACATTGACCATGCTTATGAGGTATCATCTGGCATGGGTTCCGGTTGTGGCATTGCTTCCAGGATCGTTGACCGATGTTGTGTACATTCAGGAAATTCTCCCCACGAATCTCCTCCGGCGATGGTGGGGATGGTAGGGACACAGCTGCGAATGGCTGCGGGGAAGTCGGGCCCCGTATGTATACTGTCTGCGAACTAATCCCATAGCCATGACCAGCTGAACTGTCGGGATGGCTTTACTACCAATGTTTTTGGTTGGTTGATCTTGACTATATCTATTTTTAGATACTAATTCAAGTGAAGGATGTCTCGCACTTGACTATTCACCGAAACTGTCGTTCATCTGTCGTCCTGCGAAGATTGTCTCCCAGGCAATGCACGATTGCTGGCAGTTTCCTCAAGGCGCTTGGCTGGGATGAAGGGTCTGATTCACGATTGATGGCGATCGAATAATGCATGATCACCATGAGTTGCATTAATTCATCAATGGCTATAATATAAGCATGATAATCAATCAATTAACCAATTAATTAATGAATAAGCATATTATAACCATCATTTTTTCATAACCATGAAAATGTGTCAGCCATTAATCCACGGTTATAATGCTTATGAATGGCTGATAATGATTCATGGTGATGATTCATGACAAATTGTGGTTAAACGATAACTTGTTTCCACCATGGTGGCTATAGTTCATGATTAATGGATGATGAATAGGTTATAAATAGTTGGTTAACATGATGGATGCAAATGGTTAACTGTTAACCAACGAATGGTTAATGATGGCTATTGATGGCTCGTTGATTGATGGTCAATGATGGCAAAAGGTGTTGTGGATAATTTGCACCACTTGTAGCACAGGTTCAAGAGTACAAGGTGAGCCCCGAATGATCACTACGGAATAGCCAGGCTCCAAGTACGGTTGGGTATTAATTACTTATTGCAGTTTCGTCAACAAGATCTGTTGCTAGTTCTATCTACTGGAACTGGTACTTACTTATACATCTTATACGTCGTACTCATGTTCAGTAAGGGCTTCCCACTCGGACGGAACCAATTTGTAGCCTAGGGGGGCAAACACGGCCCTGTACTTTGTGGGTTCTGCAATCGCTGGGAACCTCAAAATCCTTCAGTTTCTTGTCAAAGATGATTGCTTTGCAATTGTTTTGGTTGAACAACTTGAGCGTGAATGCTGCGCTCTGCCAAGTCTAACAATGCTGAAGTTGGTGTGAGTGCACCCTGACCTTTCAAATCCAAAATTCTTGATGCGAACTGATTCCATCATGTTTGGTTCATATGTATTTCTTCCATGGACTACCAGGATCGCCGACAAAGTCCAACAAGAAACCAAACAGTGCGACACTAGTGGACATGCAAGCAGACGAGTGGCTGAGCCTGCACCCTGCATAATAGATGCTGGTTGGTGGTTTCAAGACCGAGAAAACATATTTAGTCACGCAACCATTCATTTGGAAACAAAATGTTTGAAACTACCAACCAGAATAGATGGTAGGTCAATGATAGGACACACTAGGCCGTACTTGCTGACATCTGGATTTCCCAAACGCCCTGACACTGGCAAAAGTCACTCAGCCTTAGCTAATTTTTGTGACGCTCAAGGGCACCAACACAAGTCTCCCAGTTTGAAATACCTGAAAGCGTCCTCAAGAGAGCCACGGGCCCAGATTTGGACGGACTACTCCCTTAATCACAAACCGTTTTGAAAGGTCCCCTTGAGACACGGAGATGTCTGGAGCAGGTTTCTGGTTCTCAAGATCCGAATTGGTCGGTTTCTCACAAAAACAACACCATCATACACACGGAACGTTTGCTACTGCATGCATGTGCCCTCAAATACGTCTGCTGGAGTCGAAGCCTTGTAGCTGGTGTTGCGCCGCAAAATATGAACAGCTAGGCGCATCCGGAGAACAAACCATGCCAACAACAGGCAGTGCTGCCATCTTAGTGGATACACAAATCCTTTCCAATGGGTGGGAGCCCTGTTTGCTGGAGGGTCAGGATCCAGTCTGACATGATTAATTGTATTACGGTAGATATCGGATATAGTGGTTGAAGCATTATACATCAACCATTATCAACCATTGAAAACCAGCCATTATAAACCAACCATGATCAACCATTAGAAATTGATCTATATGGGTGTTTCTCAAAATAGGGGACTCCCCAAAGTGAACCACTGGAGGCCCGAAAATGCCAAACTAGTGGCCGGGTGACCGATTGAATCATACTCGGCCTGGAGTGCCCTGAGTATAGCTATGGATGAACGCAACGGCTGAAGGCGCACACCGGGCTGGACATGACTGGCTCATGGTGTTGCTTGGCAATCTCTCAGTTTGCAACTACAACTACTACTGTAAGCAATGAAACATTATTGGAAACGACACACCAACAACCGTTATAATATCAAACTTGGAGTAGCAAACCCAAGATTCATTGATGAGAGGATATATCCCAAACAAAAACAAAAACATGGGGATTATGAACCTTGATCAGCATTACCTGGTCCACCATCAGGTGGATGCTGGTTCCGCAAAAGCAGCCACGCTTTGACATCACAGCAGTTCAAAGGGGGCAACCAACCAGTCCAGCCCAGCTTCGTAGTACGCTTTCAGCAGTTGGTCTTTTCCAACCGCGTTCAGCGCCCGATGATTTGGGAAAGGTCCGGGCGATGGATACAAGGGCGGCATGGCCCACAAAGTCAAGCACGGTACGCAGGTACTTGTTGCCTACCTTGGGTCAACTCATCCAACTGGAGAGTTGCATGTTGTTACACCTTTATCTTAGCTGTTTTAACTTCTGCAAAGCTGTTGGTCTCCGGATGATTCAAATCTAGACAAAGGATTTGTGTTTTCAGATGGATACATGCTATGTAGGCTCATGAAATTGCTCCATGTTTGTCCCACGTCGAGACGGGTGAGGAGGTCATGACACATGTCACAGCTACTTGAACACCTTACAATCTGAGCTGTGAAGCCAAACCTCAAAGCCAAAGGGTTGAGAAATCTTGATTTGGGTTGTTTCTCAAAAGAGGGAAACACAAAAATGGTTCGTTTATTACTATGAATGACGAATAGCGGATGATTTGGGGGTACCCCTATTCTGAGAAACACCCACTTAGGTGTGACCACCAACAATCGCTCACGCCTTACCTCTCAGGTGTGAGGGTACTTAGGGTCAGGGTGGAGCTGCCGGGTAGCCGTAACAGGGACCACACATAGCCACGTTCAGCTTAGGGTTCACCACCATGCCTTGGTTCATACCAAAGCATTCCATTCGGATCCTTGATTTCCTGGAATTACTGAGACAGCAACAGGTGGCGCACTCACATCCGTTTTTCCTATGTTTGGATAGGTACATACATGATATTGGATGACTATGTATGTTGAGAATCACCAACTACCACGGCAACAAGTCACAATACTGAGTCCTACCAACTTGGATGTGACTGGAATGGAACCAATGCCGGGCCCATGTCCAGGCTATTGGCAGTGTTTCTAATAAGTAGTTTATTTGATAGGAAATCCAGTTTGCAGCTTCCATGCAAAGCTTTACCCGCTGTTTGGCAGCTCTTGTCGGTAATGCAGCTCGTGTTGGTTTTCAGCTATTGTCACGTTCGATACTCTAGCAGGGAGCCTGGTCTGCAAAGTGTTTTTTGATCCAGTGAGTCAAGTGAAGCACATTTCACCCTCTTACCCTCCGGTAAACTAACATGGCAATGGGAAATCCACCATAATCGGTTGATTTATTTGGGTTTTCCTACCAAAAAAAGGATTTTACATTGCCATGTTAGTTAAAGGGTAGGTTTCTTAAAATGGCGGGTACCCCCAAATCGTCCAATATTGGCTTCCCTGTTTGGAGAAACGCACATACAAGAACTACAAATATTTGGTAATGTTTATTACGAATAATGAAATCATGACGAATAGGTTTGACCATGTTCATTATATTTGGAGTTGATTTTTCATATTGTTGTGGAACAAGTTGTTGCCCTGGTCGTTCATATCCCATACATGACGATTCTAGGCACTTTTGTCAGGATGTTCACCTACCTGAGATTTGGTTGTAACCATTGTTAACCATTATGAACTGTCATGTTCAATCACTATCAACCATAATTATCCATTATCAACCTTGGCTATGACCCATAGTGACATCACAATTTACATGTCAAATCCTAAAACAATACAAAATCATTATCTATACATCTATTACTAACAGTGTGGCATTTATCCATGCTTACTGAAGAAAAGAAGTTCACCTTTGCAGGGTTTCACTATCAACATCACTACAAACCACTATAAATATCGCCATTAACCATCATTAACCACTATAAACATCATAAAACCACTTTAGACTACTGGCTAATTAATGGTTTCAACCCCTATGAAAAATATTTGTTGACCAACCATTTGTGAATAACTACTAGGGGAATTCAAAAATGTTTAAAACCACCAACCAGACTTGATGTTTTATCACTATTATAGCCACTTTAAATCACTATAAACCACTGTAAACTACTATGAAACCACCATTAACCTTCGGACCTTGCCGGCTTAGTTCCCACCCTACCGCACGGGGCAGCGCCTGCGTTCGAAACGAAGGACGGCGCATAGGACAAGGCCATTTCCTCCGGAGTTCCTGTAACAAGCGCTGAAGGGGTGAAGCCACCCCTGTTGGGTTGAAACATAACACGGGGTTGGTTAAAAAAAATAACCAGCATAGCAATGAATTGTCTATTAAACTATGTGGTTGATATTTTTTGTTTCGAAAAGATAACCAGCAAAGCATTGCTATAGTAAATTTCGAGCACGGTTAACATCTATCGAACAAAATCACATGATTACAAATAAACATGTTTGAACTATATGGTTGAATTAGATGGATTGCAGCTGGTGTAAATAGTTCACCTAGTTTGTAGCTGGTTTACGTCATCTTAAATGGTTTATATATCGTATTCCCCGAACACCATGGTTGCATTGAACACTTGGGCCCTCCAATCACAGGCCTTCGATGCTTGGATTTCTGTTTTGGCGGGCTGACGCGCAGGCTAGAATTGGATAGCGGCTAGCCATATAGAATCCGAATCACCTGAATGTGAACATGAGCCTGCTGCCGAGAAAGGTACCAAGAATTCTGCGTTGTTGGCTAATTCTACGGTACATTATTGGTTTGAGTCATGTGCCTTGTGCACATCTGTTGGAATATACCAAGAGACATATGTCGCTGAAACAATGCGTCCGTCCTTTAGGCGGGAGGTTGAGGGCGGCTGCAACCTTTACACTTTGATCAGTTTCCATTCACATCCTCCCGGTAGCTTTAAACTTGTGACTTATTAGAAAGAAATCAACCGACAAGCAAACAGCGATTCTCCCTTTCTGACTCAGATATATCATCCAACAACCAGCCGCCATACAGCACGTTGTTGCGCAGCCACAATGCCTGTTGCCTGTTCGAAGCTCAATGTGAACAGCGGCAGCGATGCCGCAAAAGTAATCACTCTCCTGCTGGCTGTGTGCAACACTTAGAGACAAACTTTGGAGGCACGTGAATGCAAACAAATTTTTGGCTGCCCTTCTTGAACTGACCTTTTTTGGGGCTATTTATTTGCATCTCTTGGTCCGTAGTACAGCCGTTACCACCAAGAGATTTGACTGTGAAGCTACACCACCAGCTGCAAGGGTTCCACCAATTCACTGTATGATTTATGGTCGGTCCTTGAGGTCACTGATTCTGAATCGATTGCTAGGATTCAAAGTTAGGCTTGCCTTGGGAACATGTACATGGGGATCACAGGTCCCTCTCAATTCTTGAGACCCAAATATATGTTGATCACAAATTGCCTAACACATCAAGGAAACTGGATCCAAGATCATGAATCACCAAATGACCACCGATTGAACAATCAATGCCTGACATATATGGACATAGATCCAAAATAATGAAACCCATCATATTAAAAATCAAGAAGCAAAGCCATTTATAAAACTGATCATTATCATTCCTAATCCAGAATCATAAACAAATCACAAGTTAGAAACCAATCATAATAAGACTCAGTAGACATAGATCTACACATCACCAAAACAATCACTAAACATAAAACATTCATAATCTAAAATCCAAAAATATTTTCCAAAATCATGAAAACAAACACAATCTAGAAATCAACTAATATAGGTCAAAGATCATAAATCATAATAAGAATCTATCAACCTAGATTCAAGACCATGATATCCTCTCATGACCAACATCACCGCGCCCCAATGAGTCAAAGCTCCTGGTCTCCCGGGCGGCAGATCGTGCACCTGACGGTAAAGCGCAGCGCAGCGCAAGCTGGCCACAAATGGAGCAAGATCTCCAACCAAAGGACCCGAGGTGCAACGATGGATGGATGGATGGATGGATGGATGGATGGATGGATGGATGGATGGATGGATGGTGTTGTAGCTTTGAGCTCCCCCGGTATTGTCGTTACCAGGTTCCTCGCTCCGCTACCTGTAAAGTTTCACTGTTCTTTTGTATGATCTTTGTATCCCTGATTGTCACTCAATTGTCCCTGCACGCACTTGTGACTCTGTTCTTTTTGTCCTTGAGCCAAAGCCATTGTTGAGGCTTTGTGATTGTGCTGTGCTATTGTACAACTCGGCCATGTACACTGTAGGACATTGTATCTTAACACCGTCCCTCGGTTTGGTTCTTTTGTGAACCACACCGTTAAAATTGTTGGCTAACAACATTGTTGATCCTCCATTACCATCACATCTTGTCTCCATTCATTGTTGTCTATTTACATTCACTTGTACATGTTGTGGTTTGTCTCCTGTACAGTGCGTTGGTCATTGTGACCAGAAAAGAAAGGTCAGCATTGTCGAAGTTGATCCTCATTGTCGACTCGTGGTGCAGTATTGTTGGTGACGTGTGTCTTGTGGCTGGATCAGCCTTCGAAGCCTTTGTGGACAAATTGTCCACTTTGATCTTGTCCCATTTGTTGGGCTCACTCGGATCTGAGGCGTTTGTTCTTCCCCTCTTGTTCCATTGCCTCATCATCTTGTGGGGTTGTAGATTCCACTTTACCCAGTGGATTGTTTGTGGCCACCCAGTCGGCGTGGCCGGGGTGTCCACGTTGTGCATCGATTGGGCGTTGGACCATTGTTGTCCCCATGCCCATGCTGCTCCTCAGCTGGGTGATTGTGGCCTGCACCTCAGCATTGAAGAAGGTTGTCCCTTCTTGTCCCAGGTGCGTCAGAGCTTGTGACAGGATTGTCATGTGGGGCCTTGTCTCCGGACATCTTGAAATTGTGGCCACATGCATTGCATGTCCGAAGATCCACATCCAGCCCTTTGTCCACACATAGCTCTTCAGCTTTTGCAGTGGATTGTAGGCCATTGTCATCACCCTGAGGGTGCTTTGCTCCTCCTCCGTCATCTTGTAGGAGTATGGAGCATGCACTTGTAGATAGAGGACACTTTGTCCTCTCTGAAAATGATTCGTCCTCTTTGTCGCGTTGTGAAAGGTCAGATTGTTGGCTGAGGGCTTCATTGCCAACAGCACATTGTCTGTGCTGCACTTCACATGGAATTGGCTCATGTGGTAGGCCAACCATTGTGCAGCTTCCTCCGTGCTGGGAAGGAACACCAATTGTTCCCATCCGTTGTCAGAACGGAGTCCTCCTGGGATCTTGTTGATGGTGCCTGTCTCCTTGTCGACCATCTTGTCGTACTCTTCCTTTGTCACCATCAGGAACCACCAGTTGTCATCCCAGTTGAAGCTTGTCCAAGCCTTGCCTGCGCATTGTGGTGGATGAACCACCTCACTTGCCACCTGCTCCGGCTCATTGTAGAGGATCGCTTTGTTCTCCCAGAGCGACATTGTTGTGCCGTGTGGCAGCAACGGCAGATTGGCATAGTCCGGAATCTCTTGTTCCAGCACTTCTTGTTGGACAGCCATTGTCTCTGACTGGCTTGTGGTCAGCGATTGTTTCGCCCCTTGTCCGCGGCTTTGTCGCAAAAGGCTGCGGAGAAAAAGTGAATTCAAAATTGTTCCACTCATGCATTGTCATGACTATGAATTGCGCAAAGCAAAAGATTGAAACACTATTGTAGGTCACGTAGTCCATATTGTACTCATCCTCCATTGTATCTTAGATAGCATTGAAGTAGTGTACCATGGCACAGCTGTACAATTGTATGTGAAACGTGCGCGCATTGTAATCGTTTGGTGTTTGTTATTGGCCACGGAGGCCAATGTTGTAGAGGTGTTTGTGAAGCACCTCTGCCGTGGTGTACTTTGTGAGAATGTCTGCTGTGTTTGCTGTTGTGTGCACTTTGTGGATTGACAAAATGCCATTGTGCACCAGCTGTTGTATGAATAGGTATTTCAGGTCAATGTGTTTTGCTTTCTTTGATGACCCGATTCTTGTTGCCATGCTTTTGCCGCTTGTTGAGTCTGTGTAGATTCGTATGTTGACCTTCATTGTTGGCATTGCTTCTTTGATGAAGTTCATTGCATGTAGTGATTCTGTTGCTCCTGTTCCTATTGCATACAGTTCGGATTCAGCACTTGATAGTGCTACAACCGATTGTGTTCTGCTGCCGAATTGTATTGTTGATCCCATCAGTGTGATTGTGAATCCTGTTGTTGATTTCCTTGTTGCTGGGCATCCGGCCCAGTCGGCATCGACCTGGCATGTAAGGTCGATTGTGTCTGTGCTGTTTGGTGGAATGGTTGTTTGTATGACCATCTTGTAGTCTTGTGTACCCTTGAGGTACCGTAGTAGGTGCTTGAGCTTGTTCAAGCTGTGTTGTGTTGGTGATTGTAGATCCCTTGCCAGTTCCTTTGTTGAGTAGCTGATGTCTGGCCTTGTGTAGGTCAGCCATTGTAGCTTTCCAACTGCTCTCCTGTAGGTTGCGTGCTCCTCTTTGTTGAGCTGTTGTTCGTCGTTGATTGATTGTTTCAATCCTGCCGTCCCTGGGGTTGTGACGGGATTGCAGTTGTCGAGCTTGTGTTCCTTCAGCAAGGTTGTGATGTATTGTGGACTCAGTGCTACTGAGTAGTGATCACCATTGTGGGTGATGTCTCTGCCGAGGAATTGTACTGTCTTGCCTGTTGTCAGGTTGCCTGTTGGTCGTAGCAACACTTGTTTCTGTATTGCTGTGAACAGTGTTGTCACTCGGTCTTGTTGACCGATGAACAGGATGTCGTCGACGTATACCAAAAGGTACACGGTGCATTGTGTGTCTCTGTAGACGTTGGGCTCGCTTGTGAGTCGTATCAGTCCCAGTTGTTGTAGGACATTGGCAAAGTCATCTTGCCATGATTTTGGGCTGCTGCGTAGTCCATAGATTGCTTTGTTCAGTTTCCACACTGTTGTGGTGTTGTGGCCATTGGCGTACAGCTCTGCTGGGGGCCACATGTAGAGATTGTCTGTTGCTGCTATTGCGTGTAAGAATGCTGTTGAAACACCTCCTGTCATCACTGTCCATTGTTTGAATTGCGCTATTGTCAGCAGAATGCGCAATATGCCAAAGATCGGTGTGCTGGCATATATTGTGTCAAGATCCTGGATTGTTTCCAGAAATCCTTTTGCTACGATTCTGCATCTCACTTCGTTGTCTTTGGGTTTGTTTACCCATCTTGACTCAATGATTTGGTTCCTGAATTGTGGTGGCACGTCTTTGTAGTCGATTTCTGTGAAGACGTTTTGTGCCTTCATTGAGTCTGCTTCTTTCTTCATGCCTTGTTGGACTTTCTTTGGATCCATTCCTTCATTGTCATACACGTATGGTTCTTCCATCATTCTTTCAATTGTGTCAATGTTGTCTTGTTCTTCCTCATCCTCATTGCTTGCTGTTGTGATCGTTGCTCCTCTCTTTGTTGTCACGGTGAGCGAGTTGATTCTCGCCTTTGTTGTTGCCGGTCCTTCTTGTCCTTCACGTTGTATGTTTGTTGGTTGACTTGTTGTCCGCTGTTGCTTTGTCTCTGCTTGTCCTGATGCTTCCGCTTTGTCCCGTTTGGTTGCCGGAGTGCGCACTTGTTGTTGCGCCTTTGGCATCGGTAATGCCGGTCTTGTTGATCCAGTTGTTGGCGATGTCGCCATTGGTGACATTGCTGGCGGTTGTGCCGTGTTGTTGTTGCCGCTGCTGGTAGCGACAAGGTTGTCGCTTGTTGTCCGCTAGCTGTCGCGGGTTGTCCGCTTGTTGTCGCTGTTTGTGTTTCTGCTTCTCCAGTTGTTGTCGCTTCTGTTTGTGTGCCTAACGCCAGTGTTGCTTTGGCGTTTGCCAGTGGCAGTAAGCCAGGTTGTATCTTGTCTGCTGTTGTCACAGCGGTCCATGGGCAGACGTTGATTGTGTTCAACATTTGTTGGTCGCACTTGTCCGGCATGATTTGTCGCCGGATTGTTCGTACCCGTAGGATTTTGCCGGGGACTCCGATGATTGATTCACCGGTCATTGTGTCTCGTCCCAACCAGATTCCTTTGTAGAATCTTTGTTCCAACTTCGGTTGTGTCCTCAGTGTTGGAATCATGTATTGTACTGTCTCCGCTATTTCGCACAGCGGTTGTTTGTGTGCTTTTTGCCATCGTCGTTGAAAGCTTGTGAGTCCGTCATTGTGTACCGCGTACCGGTTGAGGAGGTACGCAGCGTGACGGATGATCCACGGTAGGATCGGGTGATTGTTGCTAATGTTGATGCCGTAGTTGTCTGTTACTTGTCGTGTGAGTGTTCTCACTTGTCCAAGCAATGTGCGGTGGAACCGCTCGATGCTTCCTTGTGATTGTGATGAGTATGCTGGTGATTGTCTCACCTGGAAGTTGTTGCCCATCTTGTTTGCCACGGCCTTGAGTAGGCCGACAAGGTATTCCTCTTGGTCTGATTGTAGTGTTGTTGGGCTCAGCACTGCTTGTGCTCGGCCACATTCGTAGAGGAATGTTTGTAGGCT